>CAHIKZ030000355.1:2862500-2880000 GCA_903632075.3 Acanthosepion pharaonis | reverse complement strand
TTACTCTGTGTAATACCTATAATATCAAGTTCCTAACGTTTTTGTACGACGAACCTATTTTAGGACCGATCTATTACAAATACAAGCCTCCACTGCGAAATTATTCCACAACAGTTTGTAATTACACTGAATGAATCAGTCAAAAAAGATCTCGGCTCCACTTACATAAACAAAAAAAAAGATTCCTAAATATGATATTCAGCCCCTTAAACATGAAAATTCAAGAGTAGAGTTTTCTGATAAACTAGAATCTGTGTCCCAAGATATTAACAGAGATTGTATAATATCATATTCGAGGATACCCTACTGCAAGGGCGGCTACTTAATCCGTAATGCACACGCTTCCTCAGGTGCATCTGTCTTTATTCATCACCCAGAGATCCCAAATGCTGTTTATACTGCATCTATGCTGAACAGGTCTTAGTTAAAGTTTCTGGGAAACAACGTGTTATCTAGCGTGATCAACAATTTGAACAGGGCCAGAACGCTTAAGCTCTCGGCCACGATGAGTTGTGACTTCGTGCTAGCACAGCTATCGATGGGCCCAAGGAATCTGTTTGCCCAATTTCACTCACAAGTTTGGGGTCAACACGTGGTATAGTTTTCAGGTACTTTCCAAATTTGCCGCACGCTGGGATCGATCCCTCCATTCCGATTAGATCAGGAAGGCGCCTTCCTGACAAATCGAACACTCTGAGATTCGAAACCGGGCCTCATGGTAAGAATGCGAATATTTTAACCACACATTCTATACACAGAATAAAATAATACAATGACAAAATCTTTAGCCGAAGCACTTGAGACTATCTCTAAATTATATAGATGGAAAAAAAACCTCCTATTTCATAACAATATACCTTTGAAAAGACAGAAATAAAGCAACAGAGAAGAAAGAACGTGGTCAGAATAAATACTTGGAGACATATTCCAACTGTGACTTCACTAATCTAAAAATATACATACATACATATATATATATACATATATATATATGTGCCATGTGTCCTCAAGGACACATGGCCCAGTGGATAAAGGCGTTGGTTAAATCCAGTGACAGACCCAAAGAAGGTGAGTTCAATTCCTGGTTAAGGCAGTGGAGAACTTTCAGAGGGAAAATTAGCAGGAGATAACTGATAACTGACATCCATCAAACATGGCACGTGGAATTAGAACAGTCTACCCCAGCGATCGAAATAAAGGGTTCAGTTCGAAAATCCAACCACCTGAAGAAGCGGCCGAAACGTTGCACCAAATATGGCGATAAAGATGAGGACAATAGTCCGGCTAATGTAAATACTATATATATATATATATATATATATATATATACCCTTTTGCAAATTAATGGAGAACAAACTGAATAATACTGCTATTGTTTACATTTTTTCGTGTTTTCCAAAGAAACACCACCTAGTGCACATGTTATAACATCGTATATTCACTCTACGAAGTCGTTCCCATGCAGATTGACCACAAATTCTCGATTGAATTTAAATCAGGAGATTTTCCTGGCCAATCTATTGTACGTTTATTTGCTCACCGGTAAATCATGCCAGTGTATTCGCGCAGCGTTACAATTTTCGTACGTTTCCTTGGAGTAGCGCCCATCACAGAAAATGTTCGTAGGATAATTAATAGTGTGTAGGCGTGATGAAAATTTGATGCAATCAGGGATGATGCAATATTTTTCAAGGCCAAGCAATTTTCATCACACACCCCGAAAAATATTCATATTAATGCATACCACCGCAAATGACTTAATCTGAGGAAGAATAGAAATCTTTTACAGCCTGTCACTCCAGTGGGTCTAAAACTGAACGTAATGTTGAAAGAAAGGATAGTAAAAACTTGTTTCAATTAATTTGCACACGGGTCTCCAAATACAGAATTATGACACATGTGTCTACGCGAAAGAATTGCTTTATTATATACTATGTAATATACAGTCCAGCTATTTTCATAAATAAAATCTCCAATGTGTCAAGGAAATGTGTCAAATTTAGACATAAAAAAGTTTATTCACTGCTTCCCTTTGAGCGACTTGTCTTCACTGACTTTCCTGTGGCTAATTTCCTAAATCCTATTTCTTCATTATTTACCCTAGAAATTCCAAAAGTGTTTTTCTGATGTTAAGTATAAGCGTATATTTTTGTTTCTGTTATTTCTAAAAATTCGTCGGTTCTTGCATGTTCGATCTATGGCTTTTATAAATCCAAATTTCTTTTGCCTCACATCTGTTCTACATGTATGTTAACATTGTCCAGCATCCACTGCCATATATGGGGTAATTTTATTATATAACATTTACGTAATCTTTTCTTTGTTTTGAAATATCTATTCCTGTCTCATAATACTTTGATTAGAAATTCTAAGGCCTCTTTTACGATCTTAATGCGCCTTCGGATTTCGGTGCCTCTTTCTCCGATAAAAGAAATGTCCAGATATTTAAATGTTTTCTTGCTTTTGGCATCTCCACCTTATTATTCGGATGTTGGGCTTTTCGTTAGGCGGATTACCATGCCTTAAGTCTTCACGCTCTTACCTGGGTATTGCAGGTGAATATGTGCCTTGACTTACAACTACGAGTTGCACATCCTCTGGTGGCCACATCTAATTGTACGCAGCACAGTGTCACAAATCTAAAATAGTTGCAGTTTGCTTCAAGGTATAATGCTCTGACAGGTTTGTGTTCTTCTGATTTCAACAGTCACAGCATGTCATTCCCAAAGTGCACAGTTGACAGGTAATGAAAATTAATTCGATTCCTGTATGTTCAGTTAAACAAAATAGAATTTCAGAGAGGCATAATAAAATAAAACAAAATATCGAATGGTTGCTTCCAGAAATTCTTTGAAACACTGAAAAGAAGAAGGTCGGCAGTTCTAAAGAAAAACATGGGTTCAACACAGTATTAAAAGAGTATAGCTAATAACTAATAGCTCTGAGTATATAGCGTGTGCGGCATATACTTTTAGCCAGTATTTATTTTATCAAACATTAATAACAATGTGTTGATTGACATCATTGACAATATTTTACATATATTTACAATTCAAAACCGCAACTCTTTTTATCTACTATAATCCATAATCTTTTTTTCAACTGAAGTGAATTTCTTCACCAGCCAATCGCTCAGATTGTACCACAACGTCAGAAGAGATCCAAGTTTGATACATTTGAGTATGAGATACGTGAAACATCGCTCTCCAATATGCACCATATTGAAGGCTATATGATCGAAGCAAAAATGACATGTCGAAATAATCAACGAAAATCTCTCTTGCACCAGTGAACCTTGAAAGTTATTGCAGGACCATCTACTTGAGTTAAGATATAGGCACATCAAAATGTTGCTAACAACGAGAGTAATATTTCTCGATAAACTATACTCTTCTTCATTCATTCCTTCAATGAACACTAAAGTTGAATTCGAACCATCAGAAGTAACAGCAGCCCAAACCTTGTCGACAGTTGGTTTCTGTTGCATGAAACTTGTTGACACCCTCTGGAATGTCTCCCTGGTGAAGATATATAAACCCTATTCGTTTGGTCGTTGATAACAGCCTTCGCAGGGAAAAATCCACGTCCGTCAAAACGCATATATTGTCTGTGTTAGACTACATCTCCTCCAAGGTTTTCTACCCTCTTTCAAGCCGTTTTTCAGAGAAGCTTTCTTCGCAGGAACTCTCAGGTTATAACCCGAAATCATCTTTCGCAATCCCCCTTATCGACCACTCATTAATATCCAGTTATTTTGCCACCTGATTCGGGCTTCATCGTGGATTTTTCGTATTCCTCTTCTTTATGGCATCATTGTACAACTTCTCACGGTTTTCTTCTGGAATTAGATTGGGTGAGATTGCTTTTTTCTCTTGAACTTTTTCTACACATTGAAATTTCAACTGTTTTACCAACTTGCAATTTTTCATAAAAGACATTTACTATGCGACAATTTGATCAAGTTTTGTTTGAGATGTTATAATTAATTAACCTATGAAAACGAAAGCAAAACAATGATGCAGAAACCATGGTCACTGCTGGAACTTGTAAGGCGGTGAGACGACAATAAACAAGCACATTTTCCTCTAAGTACTGCTAGAAAGAACAGAAGTGAGTTAGAACGTTAGAACTTAGTGTGTATATGCGAGAGAGTTCAGGGTCAAGCTGTATCAAGCAGCTTCACTCTGCATAATTTAGCTCTATTACCATAGCATCAGTCCCAAAAATATGAAACAATAAGACAGTGATAGATAGATAAATAGATAGACATTCAGGCATATGGGAAAAGAATGAGATAGATAGATAGATAGATAGATAGATAGATAGATAGATAGATAGATAGATAGATAGATATGAACAGAGGTAGGTAGGTAGATATTAACAGATGGAGATAGATAGATATATAGATATGGACAGATTAACATATATATATATATATATATATATATATATATATATATATATATATATATATAGATAGATAGATAGATAGATAGAGAGAGAGAGAGAGATATGAACAGATTAACATAGATAGATAGATATGAGTAGACTGAGATAGATAGATAGATAGATAGATAGATAGATAGATAGATAGATAGATAGATAGATAGATGTGTTTGTTAGGAAATGGGAGCATCAAAACTGTTGCAAAATAAATTTTCCTCACTTTACCGTTGTGCAAAAATTGAGTTTTAACAGAATTTCTCATAAGTAAAATATATATTAAATAAGTGTTTGTTTTCGCATTGTTTTTCTTTCTTATCGACTTAATTTGAAAACGCAACCTGGAGTCGCAATGCAATAAATTAATAATTCGTTTATGAAACAGAATTATAACACAATTCGTTTCCTCTGGTTATCGTTACTCAGAGAACGATGATTAGAAAACAAATTCTTTGGGCCGAGACTCAGAACAACAACATTTTGACTGTTTCATACTTAAAAACGAAGCCTCTTCATTATATTGGCTTCCGCATATTTTAAGTGCTACGAAATCTACAAGTATTTGTAATTTCCGAATACGACAAAAATCGAATTTAATATCCTGTTTACGTAATTATATTAATGTATACTTTCTTCCTTTCTCGTTTCCCGTGTTCTCTGGGAGAACTGCATTCACTGTATTTCATACACAGAATTCTACGCTCACGCTAAAGTACAACACAAAATGATAGAATATGGGTAACTAAAGATTGATGTAAATTCTAATAACATAGCCAAGATTTATGAGGTGGCTAATCGTTTGTTTCGTTAGATTTGGTCAATTCTCGCTATTTAATTTATTCGGACAATTGTCTTCATCTTTGTCGGCATATTTATTACAACGTTTCGGCCGTTGTACGCTCTGGCCTTCCTTAGATGGTTGTAATTTCGAATTGAACCTTTTATTTCGCTCTCTTGGGTAGACTGTTCTAGTTCCACGTGCCATATTTTAATGGATGTCAGTTATCAGTTATCTCCTGTTAATTCCCCTCTCCAAGTTCTCCACTACCTTAACCCAGTATTGAACACACACTCTTTGGGTCCTGTCACTGGATCTATACCCGGTTTTTGAGGCTTAAAACGTACAAAATGAAAAGGTCAAAAAATACCACAGAATGACGTCGAAATCCGCGATTTTTTTTCATTCTTTAATAATCATTTATACTTAGTTTAAATTGTAATGCACACACACAAACACACACAAACACACACACACACACACACACACACACACACACACACACACACACACATATATATATATATATATATATATATATATATATATATATATATATATATTCAGACATATGCTAAAACAGAATTGTACATTATTATAAATCATGACATTCCACCAAAGCTTGCATAAATGGTATATGCAATAAATTGTAAACACCACCTCCGGATTCTACCTGGTGTTTGCATTCTCAGTATCCCACAAATTTGAGTTCTCGAGTTACATCATTTCATGCAACTTATTCTAGTGGAGTATCATTCATTATGAGTCCTATTGCAGGAATACAAAATGCAATAGTTCAAAGCTGCACATGTGGCTGTCATATATTTCTTTTCATTTTTTTTCTTTTGTCCGTCTGCACAAATGTCAATGCTTATTTGGAAATGTCTACATGATTTGACCCTCCATGAAAAAAAGATCTTAATCTGCGATGTTACTATCAGATCCCCACTGTTTGCTCTCACCTACGCTCTCTAATACTAATAACCTGTCCATATAAGATTGAATTTCTTCGCTTCTACGCGTTCTAATATTAGACAGCTGCCTCAAAGACATATGAGGTTTTACAGTTTCTTCATAGTATTGTGCAAGCGCCGGCTTTAGTACCTTCCAAATTTTTGGCCTTCGCATTCTGTAACGTCCTTCTTCGATGCCCTATTTCATAATTTTCTTGTTGTCTCCTCATCTGTGTTTTCTTTGTTTTATTTTCCATACACTGTTAAAACATTTTCAAATACGTACACTTGCGCAGTTTTTGTTTCTGGCATCTCTAATTCAGATTTTTTTCTGGAGTTCCACTTCGCATCCTTGACTTTTTCACACGATGACAATCATGATTTCTGTCTCTTTGAAACAAATGTGTTTTACTTTCATCTCGCTAGATTTTACTATAAATATTATTTTGAAATCTTTGGCAATGAATCTGTTCGTGGCGCATTAAAAATGAGAATAATTAATTTGCTAGTAGTTAGGAAATAATAAGCAACATAGGGTTTCTGTTATATTTATTCTCGATTCTAGTAAATGGTTTTAGAGATGTAAACATAGTTATAAACAGCATAGCAGATTAACAATAACAAGAATGCTTGAATAAATTATAAATAAAAAAAGAAACGTCTCATGTAATTAAAAAAAAAGAATACTTATTTATATATCCTTTGAATCATTCATTACTATGTGGAAAAAATAAAGCTCGAAGCCGGTATTTACCCGGTCACTCCATGAGGCAGGATGTGGCACAAGGTTGGTTTTATGTGGGGTAATTCCGAGCCTTGTAGACGCATTCGTCTACCACTCTAGATGAGGCTATGCCCTTCAGCATAGCCTCGTATAGATTCCTCCCAGCCAGGAGGAAGAGAGTTGACAAGATCTCTTCCGGAAGTGCCCTAACGCCGAATGTCAATAATTTAAGGTCAGTCTGCCTTTATATAAGCGAGCTATACTTGGAAGGAAATATGTATTTCATGAGGAAGTGTGGCTGGTGTAACGAATAGTGGTTGTGTAACAAAGCGGGGGTATGGTAGAAAGGTTTATTCTTCACTTCATATTACCCCCATTATCGGCATTATCATATCCGTGAAATAATAACACCGTATTTCACCGGACGGAACGGGATAGCCGAAAGGAAACTGAATGACAAACAGATTGTTTCTCAGAGTGATTTCTATACGACTAAAACATACGTAAAACTATATAGGCAAGTGTTATACGAGTAGAATAATATATCAAATATATATATAGAGAGAGCATAGAATCAGAAGAAACAAAAAGTGGGGTCTTACATATCATATGGAGATACTAGTGTGTCTGAAGAAGCCATGTTTATGACTCCAGATTCAAATGAGTCGGATTTATCTACTATGTCCCAGGTGATGACATATTCCACGAAGGGTAAACGGCGAGTCTTGGGTTTTCTCAAATTGAGGACCAAACCGGAGCTTCTTTGTATACCTGAGGATCATATATGCCCAAAGGGAAACGACACTATGTACTTGTAAGCTGTAGCATTTGGCAGCTGACAGCCCCGAGCAGAAGCCTGTACAGGACGAAAAAAATACTTACCTTGACACCAACAATCTTGCTAACTGAATGATTGGCCATTTTGACACTGTATGAAGTGAACTCACTAAGCGTCCGTCATGTGACCCACGGGACTTATCTCCACCTTGTGTAACCCTACAGGTGGAATGACTAATAGGAAAGCCAATTTGAATTCTAATTGTGTTCTTTACATACACATATAAATAGCCAAGGCAAACATATGAATACTTCCCTCTCTACATCTATGGAATAAATAATAAGAATTGTATCAGGACCATTATTGTTATTCTCAAATACCTGTTAATCCTATAGTTTTAGGATTTAGAATGCAGAATATCTGTCATACTGCCTATATCGAAGATGACGTGATGCCAATTTTAATGAATATTCTTGTTTCTGAAATAATTATCTAATAATACTGTGTAGTTAACGTAGTGTGACAATGTGGCTGTATTAATTTTCTTAGCAATTATTTCACTTACATCTTTTTAATGTACTGTGTCCCTTCATGACGTAAACGATCATGGCTCTCCATTTCCTTCTGTCCCTTGTAGCTCTCAACAAGATTTGATTTTTTGTTAGTTCTGCCATCCATTTCCTTAAGCCCGTTAAGTATATCACGCGTTGCTTTCCCTTGTCTCTTTTTCCCTCTATCTGCCCTGTGAGTATCATATTTTCAGAGTCCTCCTTTCGCATTACGTGTTCCAGACATTTCAGCTGCCTCTTCCTGATGTTAAATATTTTATTTTCAACCTCTACAAAAGCTCATCGTTGCTCACACGTTCCCTACATCTTGTCCTCAGCATCCTTCTTTAGAACCATATCTCCATTGCCTCGAGTCTCTTTTTCATCTTTGAGAAGACCGTCCAACTTTCACTGCCGAAAGGAGGACAGATACAACGTAGCAGTTTAGTACTCTTTTCTTTGTTACCAACGTAACCCTCCTGTCTCGTAATACTCTGCCTAGCTTTTGGAATGCATCTTTGGCCATCCCTATACGCCTTCGGATTTCAGTGTCCCACTTACCGTCAACTGTCAGAACACTTCCCAGATACTTAAATTTCCGCAGCTACTTGATTTTAGTGTTACCGACATGTAAATCACATTTCCGGTTTTTTTTTTTTTTTTTACTGATAACCATGCATTCTGTCTTCTTGTAGTTTATGCTTAGTCCCTTCTTCACTCTCTTCTTCGTTACCTTTTGTAGGAGGTCTTTTAATATGCATTCCGTGTCTACTATCAGCAATGTGTCATCTGCGCATGTTATTTTATTAAAATTGTGTCTGACAATGATGGATCCTTGTAGCATTTCCAGTTCTCTCCAAATCACTTCGTGGTATGGGTTGAATAGGTCCGATAAGAAGACACATCCTTACTTTAAACCTCTTTCTATTTTTTGGTATCTGCTGCAATCAAGTGTTAACTTCAGACAAGCAGTTTATTGATTTGTTTTTTTGATTATCCTAATGACTTTCCTAAATACGTTAAATTTGCTGAGCATCACCAAACGATTTTTGTGTCATATTTTGTTGAACGCCTTTACTCTGCATTTGTATAAATCTTTCTGATAACATTCTGAGTATGAATATCGCGTTCATTGTTCAGGTGTTTTTAAAGAACCTGTCTTGTTTTTGTCCTATCTCTGGACTGATTTTGCTACACGAGCTATTCATGGCTATTTATGTTATGTGACTCATTAGGCTGATTGTTCAGTGCTGTTCATATTCGTTTACGACTGGTTTCTTAGGCAGTGCTATGAAAATAGGTTAGCTTAGATCTTCCGGTATATCCCCTCTGTTGTAGATTTCTTTTATTATTTCCGTAATCTTGTCTATCATATAAGGCTATCTGCATCTCTGGTACTATTCCGTCTGGCCCTGCCGCCTTGTTTCTATTCAATTTGTCCATAGTCGCTTCTACTTCAGTCTTTTCTTAGAATTTCATGTCTGTCGGTAATCCTATGTATTGTTGGTTGTTCTCTTTCGTTGTGGAAAATTTCTCCAGTATATTCGTTTCAGCACTGAATGTTTATTCCTTCTCTAATATGAGCGTTCCATCATTGGTTTTTTATACATACTGTTGATGAGCAAGTTTCTAACCTGTTAGTCCCATTATTTTTCTTTGCATATCTCCTTTGTTCGTGGTACTCAGCGTCTCTATTTCTGCGCAATTTACTTTAGCCACGCTTATTTAGCCTGCATGCATTTGGTCATTATTTTGTTGTATTCTGTTCGATATCATTGCAGATTTTTCTGCCTCATTTGCATTATTTCCAGAATCTCATCAGTGATCGATTCGTTGTCTCTTCTTTGTTGATTCTCTTTTTTTTTGGGGGGGGAGGGTATCGTTTGCTGGTATCATTTGGCTAAATTAAACGATTAGTAACTATAGTGAACCCTGCTGTCGAATTAAATTTTTAAATCGCCACGTAGCAATCGAACAAAATCCGATGCGCTTGTGTTCAGACAGTGTAACATTTATATAAAATGAGACTTTTCAGTAAAAAAAAGAGGGTCACGATGCCGTACAAAGCGACCGTAGGGTGCAACGTCAAACGCTAGTGTCATATACACCGCAGAGTCTCGGAAGTACTGTAGAACCAATAAAGGGATTATATGAACATTGTCCGAAAACAATTATTGGAATTGTAATTTGTTTGAACGAAAATGAATCATAGGAAATTATACTAAATGAAAATTATTTTTAAATGCAAAATTTATTATTAGAATAAAAATTTAAAAAAATAAAATCGCTGTTCTTTTTTAAGAGCGTATAATAATTTTCATATTATAGGATAATGGGATTACACTTATTCAAAAATTCCTATGTCAACCTTCAAGAGCGTTATTAGTTCTAGGTAAATCAGCAAGACAATATACGTTTTTCTAACATAGATATTTCGAATAATTATCATTTAATATAAATGTCTTTTTGATTAATTTCCAATTAAACAATTAACATTTCGAATATTTTTTTCGAAGTATTGTTTTCGAATGAATGTTTTCGAACAATTATTTTCGAAAAATTTTTTTTTCGAAACGCAATAAAGGTTGGCTCTTTTATTATCAAAGCTACTGTTATCTTTGTGGCGTCCAAGTGAATCATTCCCCAACTTCATTCCTTTGTGAGCGTATCCTGACTGGAGTTTCGTCCAACACCTAGAAGCCATCTTCTTAAAAATAACAAACCCCAGATTGGGATCGATTGCTTGTTCACCAAATGTGCCGTACCCAAGAGATGTGCTCACAGTATAAGCAATTATTGGTTCAAAATTTGGAATTCGTCAACGGAGACCAATACGTATCCTGTGTCATCGCTTTCATACTAATAACTTTGCAAAACGTATGAATTCTTCTTTCCACTCCTATTTTTCTTTTAGTCTGTAGGGAAGATTTGGTTTTATTACACTGAGCGCTAGGCACTTTAATATAAAAAAATGAATTAAAAATCGTTAAGAATGCAACGTGAAGCCACTACAATACATATCAAAACTGACATAGGAACTCATCAATAATAATAATAGATGAGGAACCTGTGGAGAGCCGTAATCATATTCGTCCAGTAGCGACATGGCATTTAATGAGTTTAACTTTACGAAAAATAAATAAATCATCTTTTATAACGAATAAATATAACAAAGCTCTTGCATCATCCTCGGCTTGTTATGCTTATACAGACGCTATTATACACTGAAAATGTTGAGAAAAATATAATAGACATTACCTGGAGCAATTTTAAATATTTTTGTCCTACAGACAATTAATAGTGTCGGTGGAGATGGAATTCAATTCATTTTAGCAATAACGATCTACGAGATTAGCTCTCTATCACTCTCTTCACGACCACGAGGTTTTTATTAGCAAGAATTGATTCTTTATTTTCGGGTTCAATTCATTTTTAGCCTTTAGTAGCCGAAATCTTACAGCTTAAGTTTTACTCACTTTCATTTCAAGCTGGATTTTTTTAGTTCATTCTCGATTAGATCTTGTTCCCCTTCTACATGACATTTTCTAGACTCGGGTATTTTAATATACCCCCTCATATTTCTTTTACTTTTTCATCATCTTTTTCTTCATCGTCGTTGTCGACATCATTTTCTAATTTGTAGCTGTCGCCGTCTCTTTATTCTTCTTCTTGTTTGTTGTCGTCATCTTCGTTTTCTTCTTTTCTTCTTCCTACTTCTTCGACACCTTCTTCTTCTTTGTTTTCGGATTCATCATGTTTGTTGTCGTCATGTACTTTTTAATCCATTTTTCTTCTTCCTCTTCTACTACTTCGTCGCTTTCTTCTTCTTGGTTTTCGTCTTCTTTTTGTCTGTTGTCATCATCTTTTTCTACTTTTCTTCTTTTTACTCTTCTTCTTCGTCGTCGTCGTCTTATTCTTTGTTCTCATCTTCTTCTTTGTTGTCATCATCTTCTGTTTCTTCTTTTTTCCTTCTTCTTCATCACCTTCTTCTTCTTCATCATCACCGTCTTCTTCTTCTTCGTCACTGTCGTCTTCTTTTTCTTCGTTTTCTTCTTCGTCGTCGTTTACTTTTTACTTACATCTTTATCCGTCTTCTTTTTTTATCTTCGTCTTCTGTTTTACATCTTTTTTTCTCAACGTCTTTTCATTATTTATTTATTTTCTTTCTTTCTCTATTTCGCTTGTTCTTTGCCTCACTTTTTATTTCCCCTTATTTATTCTTTACTTTTTTTTCACATTTTCTTCACGTCACTTTATTTATTTACTCTTATTTTCTTTTATTTCTTTACATCAAGCCCGCTACTTCTTTTCTCTATCCCTTCCAATCTTCAGGATTTCCTTCCCCACTTCTTCTGTTTATCTCCCGACATTTCTTTGTTTTCTATTTTGCATCCACTCCTAAAATTCCTCCTCCCCAAACTCCGCTTTACCAATATAACCGAAAATCATTACTGATTCCAGGAACCATTTTGTCCTGTAGCGCAGCTTCAGGTATTTCTTCCCTCTCACTCTCTTTCTTTTCAATCTTCCCCTTCTTCTCTTTATATTTTCACTCCGAGAGCAATGTTTTCCCATGATATGTTTAACAAGAAAACATTTCCTAATTATTTTATAGCTAGTTATTGAAAATAGGCTGTTTTAAAAATATTTTTCGACTCGTTGGCCTTCACTTCAATCGTTTCGTGATTGCCTGAAAGATCAAGAAGGTTTGAATTTATTTTGTTCCTTTACAATTTACCGTTCGTCTTTAATCTCTGAAGTGATTTGCCATCTTTTGAAATCTTCCCAGGAATCACCTGCTACAGCATTTGCAGGAATAACAAACGCGAAAAAAGCTGTCTTGTATTCTTTGATTTGTTTACGACGAAAATTCGAGGTGTCTCTGATTAACGTTTACAGTATGAGATGTTTTACCCGTAACTAAAATAGTTACATGTTCTGTCTGTCTGTCTGTCTGTCTGTCTATCTATCTATCTATCTATCTATCTATCTATCTATCTATTCAGTTGATATGTGTCTATCTATTTATCTATGTATTAATTTAATATCTATCTATTATCTATCTACTATTCAGTTGATAACTGTCTATCTATTTATCCATTTATCTATCTATTCAGTTGATATCTATCTATCTATATATCTATCATCTATTATCTATCTACTATCCAGTTGATAACTGTCTATCTATTTATCTATCTATTCAGTTGATATCTATCTATCTATCTATCTATCTATCTATCTATCTATCTATCTATCTTATGTGTGCCCAGCGTTGAGCTGTTAAATCGTTCGATTCCGAACTTGAGACTCGTGTGGCGGCGTTAGAAAGAACCTGAGAGCCAACCAGATGGATATATTATACACGGAACTGTTCGTAAAAAATTGATTGTCCTGCTTACCCTAAGTTAGAAATAAAAGGATATGTGTGGACTGTCGTCGTTCAAAATACTGATCATACCAGATTATCCGTTCTCTTCCAGAAACTGCAAGAAAGTTCGGCTCAGTTCAGCTGTGTAACATACTGGTCGTTGAACAGAGACAAATGTGTCTGACTAAGCGTCGACAATATGGTTTGTTTAACCCTAGGAGGCCTTTATATTCGGAAAATAAGTAGCCGGCCAGTATCTAAGTGAGATATATATAGCAACATAAAGATAGATAAATAGATATTAACAGACAGATATATATATATATATATATATATATATATATATATATATATATATATATATATATATATATATATATATATTATTGAAACTTGACTAATGCATGGAATAATAATGCAACACAAAATGTACTTTAGAACAAAATGTATTGAAACAAGAAAGTGTACACAATATTTACATATAGTCTTTTTGTATATTCCTGGTAAGACCGTTCCTGGAGAATGTATTTGACTGAGTCGCAGTCAGGCAGAGTCTCTGGTTGAATCTCTTGATTCCTCCTCTTTCCCGGTACCAACCATATTTATATGGTCGGTACTCCCACTATGCAAATTAGGTGGATCCTACCACAACATATATATATATATATATATATATATATATATATATATATATATATATATATATATATATATATATATATATATTCCTAAGAGGATAGAATCCAGGTAGAAATCAATGTTCAGGACAGAGTAGGAATATAATAAAAAGGCTTAAACACTGATATTCCATGGTTGTAATTTATTGCATTGGAGTTGTAATTACGATCCAATTCATCAGATCTACAAATACAAATATATAAGTAGAAAGAAATGACAGATAGATAGATAGATAGATAGATAGATAGATAGATAGATATGACTAGACTGAGATAGATAGCTTTGAGCCGACTTAGATAGAGATAGGTATGAACGGACTGAGTCACATAGATTCGTATGAACTGACTTAGATATATATATATATATATATATATATATATATATATATATATATATATATATAGATAGATAGATAGATAGATAGATAGATAAATATGATATGATATAAATAGATAGCTACGAATGGCTCGAGTTAGATGTTTAGAGAGAAAGAAAGAAAGAATTTTATTACATTGTGAAAACAATTAAATACACACATATACTGACACATACTCACACATACACGCACACACACACACATATATATATATGTATTTTTCTCTCTCTCTCTCTATATATATATATATATGTGTGTGTGTGTGTGTGTAAATGTGTGTGTATATATATATATATGTAGGAGTGGATGTTTATGGATGTATATGTATATGTATGTATGCGTGTGTATTTATGTATGTATATATATACATGCATGTGTGTATGTGTATGTATATATATATATGAGAATATGTATATATGTGTGTATGTGTATATATATATATATATATATATATATATATATATATATATATGTGTGTGTGTGGGGTGTGTGTGTGTGTGTGTTTACATGCCTATATTGTGTGTTACATCTTTAATGTATCAGACATCCGACAACATTCATATTTCTCTCACATCAACTCCGTCTTCAACTCATCTCTCTAAAACTCCTCTCTGTTAAGTTTTAATCTCCCACCTTCTCTCGTCTGTTACCCCTCTCTTTAGCGCTGACATTCGTGCCACACTCTCATACTTACACTCTCTCTAAATTCTATTTTTATTTCCGGAGTTGTGTTTTCTGTTATGTTTTTGAATTTGTAAGTCTGATGAATTGGATCCTATTTAAGATTCCAATGGAATAAATTATGACCATGGAATATTAGTGTTTAAGCCTTTTTATTATATCCTTACTCTGTCCTGGACATTGAGTTCTACCTGGATTCTATCCTCTTGAAATTTTTTATTCAAAATATATATATGTATGTGTATGCACCTATGTATATATATTTATATACTTTTCATATGTATGTGTATATTTACCACTAATATTATATATATATATATATATATATATATATATATATATATATATATATATATATATATAAGGAGCGACCCGAACGATTAGTGAAATATAAGTAATTCAATTATACTTGGGATAAGAATGAAAAAATTTCTTCTATTCAGTTGTACAATAATTACAATAAATTATCTCCAGTGTTTTGTCAACACTGTGTATACACCAACACATACATACATATAGACGCACACACACATTTAAAAGACAGGCATAACCACAGAGAAGCTGATATATACATAGACAGGAAAGGTAGGCACGCACAATTCTGTGCAGACACACAGGGGCAGAGCTGCAAGCGACACATATGCCTGTGAGACAAACAAATAAATATAGAAACACACATCATGTTTCATTTAAATTATCATATCAGTTTAACTCACTTTATTTCGTTTTGATATCGTCAATTGAAAATGAAACCCCCTCTTATCGTTCTTATCATTTTTCATGAAAAATGTTTACAAACACATTTTAAATTCTTTTTTTCAGATCGTGATTAAAATGAAAGAAAAGAAAATATAACACCTAATGTGGAACTATTTATTTTCCTCACAATTTTTTTCGGGGTTGCATTTTTAATTTTGTCGTCGTTATCACATTATTAAACTTCGTTTAAAGTTGTAGTTCAAAGTTGTATTTCAAATCTGTCTGATGATATTTCAAATAGCTTTGAAGACCTGCAAGAATCGCCCGTAGTTCTTCCTACATGGCCGACATGTCAGTCTTCCTGCAGCAGCTTGCCATTCTGCATGCTTTAAAAAGCAGGTCTTCTTAGCCACACGCAGAGTTACCGTGATTTCAACTACCAATGACATCCCCGATGATCACACATGTACAATAGAGTGTGTCGATCAGCCAAACTTACACTATATTAAATCGCGCACTCTTATACATAAATTCAGCCAATATAGACACATACGTACACACGATCAAAGAAAACTGATATTTTCACTGTTTACATGTTAAGCAACGAACAAGATTAATCTAATAACGTTCCCCTTTACGATTTTTTCCCATGTTTATTCTTGAACAACTTCTTTGAATCTTTCTTTTCAGTGATTCACTCTGCATAATTCTCACTGTCCTTTTCATCTTCCTTCATATGTCAGCGATGCAAAAATCGTCACTAAATGATAAAATATAATCAATTCACTAATTAAAATCTAATTAGCTCTGACGATTGGTTGGTTGATTGATGTTGTTTAGCGGCATATAAACTCTATGAGTTTTTTTAAGACGAAATCTAAATATTTTAAGACAATGTTATGCTTTCATCTAAATATTTTCAACATATACTTTATACTTTCACTGTAAAGGTATTTTTTATATATCTGTTTTTTTATCATAAAATATATTGTTGGAAATTCTAATATAAAATGTATTTTGATAATTTTTAATGTCATTTTGCTATAAAAACGTATTGTTGCTCATTTTATTATAACAAATGTCCTGTTGATTTTTATTTGGGGGTTCACTACATAGTTGGGGTCCTAACAGGTGTTACCACCCCGGATCAAGGTCGACCTGGGAACAAGAGCAGTTAAGATTTGCTGCCACGCTCTTCAAAACCTTACTGGCGAATTTAGTTTATCGTTATAGCCAAGACGATCGCTATGAAAAGAAAGAGAAACTAAAATAAGCATTTTTTTGTACTCATGTATAATAATTATTTAAAAAATTACGCGAATGAACTGTGATTTTTTCTTTCACTTTGAAAGTAAATCAAACTATAAAACAAATTTTGTAAAGTAATTGTAACCTGAACCACTTCAGAATATGGCATCTGTAGTTCTGAAGTAAGGTAAAACGCCCCCCTACCAATAAAGCGTTTTGGGTAAGA
>CAHIKZ030000355.1:2822500-2857500 GCA_903632075.3 Acanthosepion pharaonis | reverse complement strand
CAGAAATTTGCACCTATTAGAAAATAGAAATAGTGGAAAATATTACCAGTAATATTCGTATTGATCTGACGATTTCGACTCGTCCTAACAATATGTGTATAAGAACAATGACATCAATCATTAATTCATTCACACTCACAGACAATTAGCTTTATATATATATATATATATATATATATATATATATATATATATATATATTAAAATTAAGAAATAAATTTATCTCCTTTACATTGGTTTCAACCTTACAGTATCCTCGGGCGATTTTTTTACAATTGACCTCTTAACGGTTTATTAAAGCAAAAATCAATGAACGCTATATTATTTTTAAACGATAAACAAAGAAACGCACGTCGTTGGGTCTGATAGAAAGAGAGGGGGGATGCAAAGAAGGAAAGATAGGAAGAGGAAAAAGGGGAGGAAGTAAAAAGCAAAGGTATTATAAATGTATGTGGTGGGCTAATAGAAATATACATACATTTAACCAGCCTCATATGAGCTTCAGAGAAATTTTCTTGCAATATCTAATAAATTTGAATCGCTGCTTCACAAGGTTTCGGTGATGCGGAAATATCATTATTGTTAATATTTCCTATTGGCAAATGTTACAAATTTTATTGTGGTAGTTGTAAGTCTTTGCTTTTTAAAAAAAAAATACATCCATCTTATAATCGAATCCCTCTTCTTTTCTTCTTTTAAATTCCACACATCGTTAACTAGTTTGGTAAAACTCCTAAGATATACAAGTTTAAATGACGACCTATGATTGTTCGTTTGAAAGAATCTTCACTACGTTTTATTCTGACCATTAACATCAGTGATCTTTTAAATTTTGTTTTTAATTAAAGCATTGGAAGGTCAATTGATACACATCACGTGAGGATACCGTAAGGTTGAAATCAAGGTCGCAAAATCAACAGATATCTTAATTTTTAAGGTTAAAATAGCTACATCTTGTTCTTTGTTTTTTATTTTCTTCACACGTATATATTGCACTCTTAATAATAATGTTCCCGCGTCTGATTCAACAGTGAATATTAAATATATATATATATACATATACATCTAGAAAGGCGTTTAGTAGTGTGATGATTGTACCTATTTTTGAGCTTGGTTTAATCTGGAACACAGTTCCTTAAGGGGCATTTGACCCCATCAGACTCCATCCGAAACATATTAGTAACTGTGTATGTGTATAAGCGGATACGTTATAATAAATATTTTTGCATATATATGTGTGTTTATATATATATATATATATATATATATATATATATATATATATATATATATATATATATATATATATATATATATATATATATATATATATATATATATATATTGATGACAATTAAAAGAAAAGGTTCATGTATATTGATATAATGTATTACAATTTTATAACTCTGTCGGGATCATTTACTCAAATTTATAACATATATATATACAAACGCACCCCCAACCAAAACACACACACACACACACATATATATATATATATATATATATATATATATATATATATATATACTCACCAGGCAGAATGGTACTATTTACCAACCCGTTATACTGACTCCTGGGAATACAACACTTGTCGACACCCGTTATATTTTTTTGCATTCCAAATGTGGAGAGGAAGATGGTCAAATATGGCCAACCCAAAACGTTTATACTTTTTAATAAGACATGCATGAAAGAATAGTTGCTGCCTAATTACTCTTAATATATATATATACACGTGCGCACACATATTATATATATATATATATATATATATATATATATATATATATATATATATAAAGACATTTTATGTTTATACATTCTTTTTATCGATACAAATATTTAAGTAAATGGTCCGTTTATAATAAACAGTATTAAACAATATTTACCGGCCTGCATCTCCGAGACATTTTCATCGAAAATATTCGTCCTCCGAGTGGAGTTTAACCAGTATTATATACGGAACTGTCATATAGCCTGCGTTCGTTTTAACCGGTTCGGCCACAGAGGATCGTTCGGACAGCGAGGTCGAATTTATTGCTTTAAACTTCAATCATCCATGAATCTCTCATGTACATTCATATCTGCTCATGGCGTATCAAATGTAAACAAATGACGTCGCACATTAAAAAAGGCATGTACATTTCATAATATATATATATATATATATATATATATATATATATATATATATATATATATATATATATATATATATATATAATAAATTTAAAAATTTAAAGCAATTTTCCGAAGAAATAATTTTATCTTTATCAATCTTAGATATTTTTATCACAAAAAATATTTTTTGCGGATTCTCGTATTTGAGTGGATGCTCCATTTATTTATTGAACATTCATTTATTTTTGTCTAACATTTCGGGAAATCCCATATCATTAGAGGAATATATACGCTCTTGGGCAAGATTTCAACCACGGGGCAGAGGAAGCGACCTTTATACGAAGGACTCCTTAACCAACTGAGCTACGAAGAAGTTAGATGTTTCATTTTCATACTTGGCTTTATTAGAGAAAAATATAGGTAAACTTGCTCAATATCAAAGATTAGACGTATGCAAATATGAAAATATAAACTAAACATTAAGTTCAACACCAAACGGTGGCAGTTTGTTTCATGCTGGAACGCAGTCTTCATCAATATGAAGGCTATTTTCATATTTTATATAATTTTCCTTCGTTCAAAGTTAGCGTGTCATAATTGGAAAAGAAGAAAACAATTCTAAATTTGAGATTAGGAATCCTGGGAAAATTTATTTAAATTCAATATTTCGTGCCCTGTGTACGTTTTTATATTTTTCACTGCCTTTAGTGACTTATCAACATTTACAAAAAATTTCTGTAGAAATGTTTTCTAATCTAACAGGATGGATTGTTATATACGTGCCTTCCACGATCGTCTTTCTTCTCCATTTCAAAATTGTACAATTGGATGTAAGACAATCGATCACGTTTATCATTGACTCGTTCACAAATCGCTTTATCCTTATCAGTGTATTATCGGTCATTTTCGTATAGAAACATAGTTGTTGTTCGCAAGCATTTGGATTAAGACAAACTATTGTTCTAGCAATAAATGGCGCTATCAATGTTCATGACTTCTTCGTAGGTTGCATCTCACTAATGCAATTGTAGTTCAAAGTATCGTAGCCTCTGAAATTTACAATACCATTCTTAACATTTGAAATGTCTTTCAGATGCCTGCAGCCATATTGTTACTGATATATTTGGGTGTCATTAGATGCGAAATGGTTGATTTCGTTTTATGTAACTGATCTGGAAAGCGTTATGACAGAGGACGGTAAATATGACACTGAGATTCGTAGAAGAATTGAGACGGCAATTGACGCATTCCAAATCCTGGGCAGAGTATTGCGAAACAGGTGGATGTCTTTGATAACGAAGAAAAGAATACTAAGCTATTACGTGACATCTGTCCTTCTTTACGGCAGCGAATGTTGGACGATTTCCTCAAAGATGGAGACTCGAGGTGATGGAAATGTGGTTCTACAGAAAGATGATGAGGATATCATGGACTGAGCGTGTGACCAACGACGATGTCTGAGAGAGGATGCAAACAAGGAGGGAATACATACGTAATATCAGGAAGGGGAAGATGAAGTTCCTGGGACACATAATGAGGTAGGAGGGCGCGGAGAATTTGACACTCACGGGTCAAATGGAAAATAAACAAGAGAAAACAACGCATGACGTACCTAGCGGACTTACGCAACTCGATGAGAGAACGTGGTTTTGGAAGGTGGCAGACAGAAGGGACTTTTTGAGAGCTACAAGGGACAGAAAGAGGTGGAGAGCCATGATCGCTTACGTCCTGAAAAGACGCGGCACATAGAAAGAAAATAAGCTTTTTCAAAACGTTAGCATTTATCGTTTTAAATAAGCTTGCTTTTATTTCGATTACACGAGCAGATTCGGAATTATTCAAGGTGAATTGATTGTTACTGATAGGCATTTATTTGACCAACATCATCAGCATATTTTCTAGGGTTATTACCAACCAAATTTCCTATAAAGATGAATATATTGCATGTCAGTAAATGTGCTTGATGTTGCTACGTATGTATTTCACATGAAATTTTGCATAATTTTGGCAACAATGTAGATCAAATAAGAACATTAAAATGTAATGACTGAAAACTTTCCAGTTATTAACAGCCCATAATCTAGATTTAACTCCTTTATTAGACTGTTTTTAGCATTTATAAATTCTAAATGAAGGCAAAATTTGTTTGATTTTGGTGAATAAAATGTTTATATTTAGGGTTAAGGGTTAAGGGAAGCCTTCAAGTTGATTCATTATATTAAGTTTAATGAAAGCGTATAGAAAAAAAAAAGAAATTATGTTCATAAACAAATGGTTAAGAAATCTATTCTTAAAAATAAATAAAAAAATATTGATTATTGCACAATTAGTCTTCCATATTTATGTGATTTTTTTTTTACTTTATCGCGCGTGTTTCGGACAGGGGTAGATTTACAGTCTTTCGCTCTTGTCCTTTGACCTCACAGAATAGTGTGTATAAATATAACGTTTTCATAATTTTGACAAAAAATTAAGCATTACATTTACAAAAGCCAGTTACTGAAGACTTAAATTTACTAAAAGATTTCGAAACACAAATTTTCCTATTTTACTTATATATAAAAATTAATTTTCTTGTAATTCAAGTTAGTTTTAAGCGATTAATTTTCAAATAGAACCGAAACTGTGTTTCAAAGATGGTGTTTCAATTATTTAAACTGCATTTTCTGTGGAGCTAAATAATAATCGAATATAGACTATGCGGAATTAACTCATTAACAAATTAAGGCGAAATAAATTAAACTTTGGTCGTATTTAAATGATTAAAAACATAAAATGTTGGCGTTTACTTATTTGTTACCCCTTTTTATATAATTTGAAAAAGGCTACGTTTTATTAAATAAATTTGCATCGATTGTTTCCCATTGAGTGGCGTCACTATGCTTTTACTCCCATAGACCAAGGTACAATAATATTATAGTTATTTTTAAGAAAAATATTGAATGAAGCAAACATTATGTACAGGTGATTTCCATTTAGATGAGTAAAAACTTCACATATAGGGTCTTACATAATAGTTGATTTTATACTCGTGTAATAGTTCGTAATAAAATATCAACCGGATACGGCACTAATATATACCTTATATATATATATATATATATATATATATATATATATATATATATATATATATATATAGTGATTGAAAAGTAACTCCCTATCTAATGATGGACTTAACGTTATATATATATATATATATATATATATATATATATATATATATAAAGAAAGAACAGTAAGATATATAATCCGGTGTTTTTATAGATATTTTTATTTTTACAAAATAGTGCTCAATCTAAATTTACAGAGCATTAATATTATAAATTAATTGATTTAAAATATGTTTTTCCGCTACACAGTTCTAACCATATTTCAAAAATGGAAGCTAAATGCTCAGAATTTAATTTTGTGATTAAATTAAAGACATTAGTTCCATTTCATCCTCAAGCGAATTTTGGAGTAACTTTTTAAAATTACTGCGTTTTAAAGACACAGCTGAAATCATAATTCATGTTTCCAAGGTTACAGATAAAACCACTTTTACTAGACTAGGGGTGTCTGCGCGTTCATTATGTCTATATTTAGATGTATCAGTTATTTGTTATTGTTCGGAGGGGGTAGGTTTTGTTTTTTTGTTTTTTTCAATGAAATCTAACATCCGTTAAGTGCATGTCGTCTGGATATTTTTTTTTAATTTTTCTTGTTAACGGCAAAAATTCTTACGGCATGTTTTTCCCTATTTTTTATATTTAAAGATTTTTGGGTGGTGTTTAGGTTAGAATACTTTTTATTTAACTACGATTTGTAATATTTTCACTTTTAATTTTTAATATACTATATTTGTTTTAAGAACAATTAAATGTATTAGAATTCCTTCGAGTATGTAGAATTATTTCACTTCAAGTATAAGTATGTATGTTATTAGGTTACAAAATTCACTTGAGGATGAAATAGAACTAATGTCTTTAATTTACTTACTAAATTAAATTCTGAGCTTTTAGCTTCCATTTTTTTGAAACATGGTTAGAAATGTGTAGCGGAAAAAAACATATTTTAAACCAATTAATTTATAATATATATATATATATATATATATATATATATATATATATATATATATATATATATATATATATATATATATTAACACAAAGTGATATAGAATAAGTGTAAGCAGAATTATCTTAGGTAGGAGTTATCTTGGCTTAATATTTTAGCTGTGTCTGTAACCTTGGAAACATGAATTATGATTTTAGCTGTGTCTTTAAAACCCAGTAGTTATATATATATATATATATATATATATATATATATATATATATATATATATATATATATATATATCGTAAAATACATGTATTGATGTTTTGGTACACATCATCAGTGATGTTTCTAGCCGAGGGTCATTAGGGGTTTCGAGTCTTTCAACATCGTACTAACTCTCGACTGTGACCCAGCCGATACTTTTCGGGTATTGACTTGTGTGCCTTCAGTTAGCTACAATGTTTTTACATCTTTATGAATACACAGTGCGACTCCCCAATGCAATTCATAACCCACTCCCAGATAACTCCGAGTTCACTAACAATGTTCGGTTTTCCATAAAAAATGAATCAAACGCACTCACAATTTCTATCTGGTCAGAGACTTGGTGGCGTGCTCGGCTTCAGGTGTTAAGTAAGGATTTATTTCTTACACTGTGATATATACACATACATGAAACACAAGAATATGCGCTCAAGGACCACGTTCTGCTTACACTTATTCTATTTCCGTTTGTGTTAATCATTCGCCAGTATAAGAGAAAATATAATCTCTCCTTCATTTTTTCCTTGACCCTTCCACTGTATGAATCCTACACACACACTCACATCAAAGTCGACACACTCACCCGCCAACATACAAAAAATAAATATTGAAAAATATATATATATATATATAAATAAAATAAACTGTTATAATATATATATATATATATATATATATAAGCATATCATCGCAAGGAAGGGGTTACAGAGAGTGAGAGAAAAGAAAAGAGGAATTTTGAGGAAAGGATGAAGAGAAGGACGGAATTCAAGGTCAAGGCATCAGAAGATATTCATATAAAATATTTATATTACCGTTGAATATTTGAAGCTTATAGCTAACTGGGATGCAAGTAAGAGAAAGGGAGATCCGCTGTCGGGAAGTGCGAGATAAGAAGCCGTTGAAGTAGAAGAGACAGTGAAAGTGTGGGACCGAGATGCTAACGTAGTAGCACGATTAAATTTATGTAGTTGGGGTACCAGTGAAATTACGTCGTCAGAACAGAAGAATTACCGTCAAGGTTACCGGGAAACATCTAGTAACTTCAACCACATGTGTGAGGAACTGAGTTATTGGAAAGTTAATGGTTTCTATGCAAGTGAGGTCAGTTAAAGTGAGTATAAGTCATATGGTATAGTCGATATGAAATTCACACGAATATGCGTGCAAACAGATATAGAGAGATAGCCTTGTCTATATTATCGGAAATGCTCTCGAGTACACCACAGTCTTGAGAGGACGAAGAGAGATAGAAAAAATAGCTTATAGAATTAAGGAGAGACAGACGAGAGTTCCCCAGCCAGCGGGAGGTGATACCGGAGATTAACTCCCAGGCTATGGATGTGGATTCTAGAGTCCTTTCCAAGATGAAGGATGTAAATGGGAATAGAGAAATCAGAGGATATATATAGGCTAAAGATATGTAATTATTTTACATATCAAGAACAACTTTAGGGGAGAGTAGTATGACTTTTTCTATGATGACATACTTCTTTCCCATATATAGCAGTAGCAGCTTGTCGGGAAGATTTCATCATTTTACAGTTGAAATCGCTATATGTAACACTAGGTTATATGCTCAGAGATTTTTTTCTTGCTCTTCTAGCTTGTAAACTGTCTTTCGGCTTCTTGATTTCCGGTCTATTTTGACCTTCATTTTTTTTTAAAATGCAATATCATTGCTTTTTTCTGTCATCATAATTTCTCTTCTTTTATTGTTCACATATTTTAAAAATGTTTATTTCTTTTATACTTTAGCACTCAATAATCCCCTGTATTTTAGTGATTTTTTTCCTTTTCTTGGGGCCAAATCATATATATATATATATATATATATATATATATGCTTTTGAAGTAAAATAATACGCGGGATGGTAAATGTAACAGCCTTTTGGTCGAGCTGAGGTGGGCAGTAAAAGGTGGAGCAATTGAGTGTCCATCAAGATCTCAAGATTTAACAGCACCTGATCTGCCTTTTTATTGTGGAATTATCCTGAAAAATCTAGTTTAAAGGCTCATATCGAAAACAATACAATTTCTGATAGATGTTTTGGCATTAAGGAAGAAATGTGTCAAATTCTTTGTAGATGTGTAGCTGATGGCGTTGTATTGAAAATGAAGTGAACCATTTTAAACTTGTTAAATAGTTTGTTAATCACGACAAATATGACAATATTATAATATTTATTAACCTTATGTATATTAAGTTTGTTCGATAAATATTAATAAAAGAAAAGGACTTTATTTTTTTCCTCATTTTGTATATTATTTATATACCTTTGAAATATATGCCTATATACATATTTATGTGTCTGAATTAATGCATGATCATGTATAAAATTATTTTCCTCAACGAATATCCCCGTAAGATTTATCAAAATTTATTTGTTCATAATTAATCTGTATCTGAAATATGCACAGACACACAGCCACACACACACATATGTATATAGGATTTAATGTGTATATGAGTTTGTGTATTTTGGGAATATATAAAAATTAAGTATGACGTTATAAAAAAAAAATTCAATGAATTGATTGATCGATACTGTTGGTTTTCTCTGTCGTTTTTCATTTCCATTGAGAGAAAGCCAGATTTCATGGCATATTTTTATTTTATTTTTTTAATCTTGGAGGTGTCGAAAGTCTTGCCAGTGGCCTCCATTCTCTCTGTGCCTTGCTGACGTCGCCGGCGACAAGTCAATACATTCAATAGGATCTTTTCTGTACTACTTAAATGAATTCAATAGCTGACTTAGTGACGAAGATTTCTTGAAATCTGTTCACAATGCGTATTTTGCTAGATGTAATTTTATACGCAGAATACAGTAAAATTCTTGAGTTCTCAAAACATATATATATATATATATATATATATATATATATATATTTGTAAATGAGTGAGAAAAATTAAATTATGAAGAAGGGATATATTCAGATAAAAAATATTATATATATGTATGTGTGTATATATATATATATATTTATATATATATATATATATATATATATATATATATATATATATATATATATATATATATATATGTAATATTCAATAATTTGCATTTGAAAAATTATATAATGTATATATATATTGAACATGTTTGAAATTTATTGAATACTATATATATATATATATATATATATATATATATATATATTTATGTATATATATATATATATATATATATATATATATATATATATATATATATGATATTCAATAATTTTGAACATATTTTCAAATTAGAAATGCAGAAACATTTATTCAAATCCCGCTCTCTAATTTGAGGACAAATGGAAACTGTTCCGAGGAATTATTCTATACATGTATCATTTTATTATCTTACCTGCTGATCATTTACATCAGATCTTGATGAAAAGATGTCAGCTATTAATTACCATACCTCTATTATTGTTCTAGGTGTAAAATCTACTTTTCATCTCACAGTTCATACTGCATAGAAAGTTGAATTGCCAGTTTTCCTATTTTAACTCAAGTTCTATCGACATTAAAAAAAAATGTTCTGTTTTATGACACCACGTTCGTAATTACTTCATCCAGACTGTCAAAAAGCATAAGATCTAATTTCTCACCTGCACTCGCTGCTTCTTATGTCACTCGAAGATTTTGAATATATTTTTTTTCTTGAATCTTTTTAAACAAGCCAGTACCTGCTGCCAAATCTTGACTCTAGTCTTCTACGGCGCGCTCTTTCAAAGTCTGAATTAGACGTATAGCCCTTGTATTTATTCAATTTTTTTTTATACTAAAAAAAAAACCCCAAAACCCTTGGGTACTCGTGGTACTATATTACATAATAAATGGTAGAGCTTATGCGCATATGTGCGGAAGATAACGGTTAACTATAGACTTGAACAGGTTCAGATTGTAGTTATCAGGGAAGCAGCCTCTTGGGAGTCGGTTCCACCCTGCAGCTATTCATGGGAAAAAGCAGATTGATTGGAACATACATCCCTAGTAGGGTGTGTGAATAGAACGAAGGTCTTTCGCTACAATGTGCATGGTATAATGGATCTTTGCCGTGAACGTTAGAACTAAGGACTGTAGTTCATCATAACGTTTTTCGTTTAAAAAACGATAGAGTAAAGAGAATCTTGTGGCGTGTTGTCTGTTAGAAAACAGTTGGAGAGAGGAAAGTAATTCGTCAGTTACCAAGACGCGGAGACACTTTTGGACTCCATTGTGTCTGGAAAGACTTGGCGGCTACGGCCCATATATAGCGGCAGTACTCCGTTTTCTGTCTGACTTGCCTCTTGTAACGATAGAGGATAACATGAGGAGTGAGGTACACGCTGTAGTGGTACAGTCAGTCAGTTATCAGAAATCTTGAGGTTATTTTGAAGAAACATTTCTACAGACACAGACTTTGAAATGCTATGAGGCACGAAAGAATGCTAGCGCTACCGGGAGTTGGGGAGGAATTGTCGAACACAAAACTGAGAAACGCTCACACCGCCAGACGGCAAGACATACCAATTCGCGGTCGTGGTTGTAAAGTCAACCGCGACATGTATATATATGAAATGAAATATAAATGTTGTATAAGCGTGGTCATCTGAATAATATCTTCAAGTTTACACATACACACACACACACATGTATATATATATATATATATATATATATATATATATATATATATATATATATATATATAGGGAGAGAGAGAGAGAGAAAGAGAAAGAGAGAGTGAGAGGAGAGAGATAATATTAGGTGGCCACTGTATTCGATAATACAATTCTAATAGGGCGGCTACAAATCCCTATTGCAGACGATCGCTCAGGCACATTTGTGTTTATTCAACACCAAGAGAGCCAACATGTGTTTTATACTGCAACTATGCCGAGCAGACTTTAAGTACAGTTTCTGGAAAAAACCGTGTTATCTAGAATAATCAACAATCTGAACAACACCAGTACATTCAAAACCTCGGTCACAAGGAATTGTGACTTTGTGCTATATATATATATATATATATATATATATATATATATATTCATTTTTTTCCTGTTTTCTATTTCAATTTTCTAAAGAATCTTAATTATTCAGTTAATAATTGAATAAGCTCATGGCGAGTTCTATGGCAATAAAATATCCGTAGAAACCCCAGGATTGCATCGTTAATTATTTGAGCTAGGCAATATTATCAAAATATTGTAATAACATTCATAAACAGGAATGCTGGCTCTTATTGTAAGATGTATAGCGGTACAAATTAAAAGATTGGAAACTGACAACTTTTACTACATCGCTGAAATAGATGTTAAACACTTTTATCTTACTGAAACTAAGTAGCGTCTGTGATATGTCTGTTACTTACTCACCTGACGGAAATGGAATAGTCTATTATTTATTAGTTATTTGACGGAGAATTTAAACATTCTATATTCCTTTAATTTTTTTCTCTTTCACTGAAACCTAGTCATTGGTCTTACCACGCGATC
This sequence comes from Acanthosepion pharaonis, assembly GCA_903632075.3. NCBI lineage: Eukaryota > Metazoa > Mollusca > Cephalopoda > Sepiida > Sepiidae > Acanthosepion > Acanthosepion pharaonis. The sequence continues at coordinate 2,845,596 of CAHIKZ030000355.1, read as the reverse complement.
AAAACGGAATAGTCCGTCATTTATTAGGTATTTGCAGAGTGTAACGGTCGAGCGAATGAAGTGTCTCACGAAGAGATTGACAAAAAGTTAATATATGATGCTTGGGCCCATGTTTGTGCGTGTTTACACTTCTAGATTTGTTTCCCATTAACAAATTTTTCATGAAAAGTTAGATAAATTTATTGCATTTCTCAGTTGATATTTTCTGACTTTCCCGATTTGGTAGTTTCTTTTCAGGAATCGAATTTTCCAATGTATGTCATGCATGTTCTAACATATTGAGGCCAGGTGATTCCAGAAACCATTCCATTAACCTAACATTATTTTTGCTGGGGCGTTCTGGGGTGATTTTCAAAGTTGGTTTCGGATCGTAAAATTTTTTGGAGGATGAATCGTCTTCCAAATCTATGATGGGGATATCGGCTAAAACGTTAGTTTTGTTTTGTTTTTTTTTCAAAAGATTTTTGTATGTATCTCTGTGCGCATGTGCGGTTATTTGTCATGAGAGCTAACCAAATAACCATATTTCAGATTTTATTGGAATGGTCGAGAATTTCTTCAGCAACCCTTGTTTATTTTAAAAAACATGCCTCGAAAGACTATATTATTCTTTGTTCCAAATTAAGAATGGTAATTGTTTCTGATGGAAATCACACAATACCTGTTGCAATTTCCAGATAATATGGCTGGGATCTTTTTTCAATATCCGCCTCGCTAAAGGAAGGAAGTAGCAGACAATCGTAAAAATGCAGCAACCGCATAGAACAAATGAGAAATGACCAGACGTTCACGACATATTAATTAGAAACCACGGAGACTTTTGATTTTAATTTTTTTTTCTATTTTTCTTTCTTTCTTACTTTTTTTTTTTTTAGAAACATAACCATTTTGTTTACACTAATATTCTAGAACAGAAAACACACACACACACACGCACACACACACACACACACACACACACATATATATATATATATATATATATATATATATATATATATATATATATATATATACCTTGTCTATTTCGGCGTACAACAATGATGCGCATATTACTTTTGTCAATATAAAATCGTGAAATTTGTTCGATATTTACTGATAACTTTATACTCACATTAATGTCGTCACGCTATATATGCTCAGTAATTGGTGCTTATTTCCTCTCTAAATATACCTCTTTTCACACTAGGTTTTGGTATTCACCTCTCTAACCCTTGTCAAGCTATATTTTACATTTCAGTTCATTGTTCAGTTACATTCGTGTTTGTATTTTTTCTGTTTCATTTTATTTTGTCTGTATAAAATTTACTTCAGAGTAAAAGCTCTCATACCTTCAACTTAGGTACGATCGACATACACATTCACCATTTTCAACATTATGGCTTCATTATTCGGCGATTTTTAATTTTATGCTTATTCTTGACCATTTTTTTCTTCATATTATTATATTATTTATCTCGCTTTCCAAGATCCCTTGCTAGTTCTTTTGAGTTTTTATCGAAATCGAAACGGGAAACTTTTTTTAAGATTCCCAGAATAAATCAATCTTGTTCATTTATTAAGATAACGATACTTTTTTATGCTGAGTCATTATATTAGAATTTACTTTCATTTTTTTTATAGATTTGTATCTCTTTTTAATATATTTTATTATTCTTTTCCTTCCTTTTGTTCTTCATTTCTTTTTTCTTTTTTTCTTCTTCTTCTTCTTCCCCTTCTTCTTCTTCTTCTTCTTCTTCTTCTTTTTCTTCTTCTTTCTTCTTCTTCTTCTCATTATCATTACTACGTAGATCTTGAAATCATCATCATTTTAGGTATCGTACTAGTCATTTGCTGTGGTGTCTCTCAATGAAATGGAGTTCCGATCAGAACCATTCTCCTAGGCTCCTCACATAGTTCATAGTGTCCCCTTAGTTATTGGCACGACTATTATTAATAGTAATTTTTACAGTGTTATTAATATTAGTATTTTCATGCATTTACTTTTTGGCATAAAATATTTGATGGCTACCGCTGAGGCTCGCGTAACATCAAAATGGCTAATTTCAAATATTTTTCATTATTATTTATAACATTAATAATGATGTCTTATTTTTTATTTTTATCGTTTCTCTCTCTCTCTCTCTCTCACACACACACACACACACACACACACACACACACACACACACACTCTATCTATTGCTTAGCAGCCATAATTCAAAATTGTAAGAAACCTATTTAGCTATACTAATTTAAGAGAATTTTCACTAATATCCCATATCAAATGTATGAAATCTATTAAGTTACACTAATGAATGAATTTACACTAATAACCCAAATTTTTTCTTAAGAGATAGCTTTTGCTTTATGTTATATTCGGTGCTAATAGCAATATCGAATGGACAAACACGGTGGATAAATAGTAACAGGTTTATCGTAGAAACCAGTACAAAAAGAAAGGAAGTAATAGTTATGCGCCCGGTCGTCGCAAGTCAGTACAGTTGTGTGCGTGCTGCTATCGGAAAGCCGCTAGTTCTCGCAGATCCAAGCTCAACGTTATTTATTGTACGTTAAAAGTACAAATGTGGCACAAGACCCTAAAGGAGAAATGGGGAAAAGGACGGTCATCATCTGTCTTAAGGTTAAACTTAGCTCGTCCCAATCACTGACCCAGGCATACAAACAATATTCTTTTCAGCAAAACAACGCATTTTTACTTACCTTTCTTACCTCAACCACCATAATACCTCAGAAACTCTATGAAATTCTAAACTAGTCCCCATATTTACAATTCATTGTCTTTGGGGGGAGGGGGAATAAAAATAACAATTTAAAATCTAAAAAACCCAATGAGTATTTACAAATGTTCACAAAGATCTATGTACAAGAAACTAAACAGAAATCTTGTTAGTAGTAAAAGCCAACACAGCCCTAACTATGGCAGAAATATCAGTTAACTGGACGAAATCAATGCGGGACGGTACAAAATATAAAACATTCATACAAGCCAAACACTCACTACAAACACTCACCCATTCAAGCACAACAACAAATACGAAAAACACTCGAAACGAAAGGCGCCCCGAACCCACCATAGAACCGATATCACTAATCATCTAATGATGTGAGGGATGGGGAATTAAACAAAAGAAAGAAAAAAATACGGTCAGAAATAAAAAGGGGCCAATGAGCATAAGTACCCTAGCTAAGTTAACATTCTGAAATTTCCAAAATTCTTAATGCCTAACCGGCATCGAAATGCCACTCCAAGTCAGCACCTTTCACCCTGTAAAGACACGCAAGACTCACCCATCTTTCGCCAAATTCCAATGGATGGAGTCGTCTACTTTTCGTCCTGATCGTGACTTTCAGCTGATGCCTAAAGAACAAGATCAGTTGGAAAGAATTAACGTACGCCAATAAAGTGTTAGACGGGAGTGGAAGCACGGAGAGTAGGTAAAAGGGAACATATTTCCGCTCTCTGCGATTTGCGAACTCGGCCTTCTCTCTCAACTCCGACCAATTCATTTCCAACAGGAGGTCGTGACCGAACCAGATGCCGAGTTTCTTGACCGGCCCGTCCGTTCAGAGGAAAGGTCCGGGAAGAGAAACCCAACCGCAAGCCAGGAGACTTATCACGGTTGATCTTGGCCTCTGTCACCATCTCATAGCCTTTGATTTCTTTGCTGACTTCGTTAATCTCGGCTCTGCTCGACACCAGAACCGAAACGTCATCAGCATAGGCGGAGTACCTAGCCGAGGTGGTAGAACCATGTAAGGAAATTCCATGAAGTCTTCAACTTACGCAGGAAAGGTTCCAACGCAAGAACATACAGCAATGGAGACAGCGGATATCCTTGACGAATGGAGCGAGACAAAATGAAAGATTTCGATCTTACCTTCTGCCAGCGAACCGGGGTACGCATACAGCAGTCGGATCCAAGTGCGAAAGTCAGGCCCGAAACCGGCGGCAAAAAGGCCTCCAGAAACCGATGGTCAACCCTATGGAAAGCTTTGGACTGATCTAAATTGATCACTGTGGCATCACTCTCGACTTGCTTTATGATCAAGCGTACCAAATGAAGGTTGTCCTGAATAGTCCTGCCCTTCACAGCACAAGTCTGCTTATGACCAATCAGACTAGAAAGGACAGCCTGCAAACGGGCAGCTAAACCTTGGCTAAAATCTTCAACTCTGCATTTAGTATCGTCAAAGGCCGACAATTATCTACCCCATCCCTACCGTCTTTCTTCTTGCGAAGCAACTTGATCACACCCCTGGTGAAGCGTTGAGGTATAGACCCCTGCTTCCTCCAGTTGTCGAAATCCAGTGCCAACAACGGGCCAAAGACGGGCGTCTCCCTCAAGTACATTTCATAGGGAAGGCCATCTAATCCCGGTGTCTTGTCGAGGCCAACCTGCTTCAGCGCATCCCAGTTCTCAGACTCTGTTATGGGACACTCGCATCCAGCTTCTTCAGCTGCTTCAAGGCTTGGAAAGTCGGCTAAATAGGCATCGAACTGAGCAGTGCTCAGACCGGGCTCCCTAGTAAAAAGCTCCTGAATATAGTCCCGGATAGCCTCAAAAATGCCCGCCTCTGTAGTCACAGTCGGCTTGTCCTTCAATGTGATGCGAGACATTGTAAGGATTCTCCACATCTAAATCGGCATACTGAAAGCAGGTACTTCATGTCCTTAATGCGGTTCCCATAGTCTTTTCCTCGCTCGATCTGTGCGGGGGAGATATTACACGCATACTCCCCCGAGTTGTATATATGGCGTTGCGTTTTTATTGCTCTTGTCTTTAAGCGCTTGTATAAGTCTTCTTTGCCTTTTGGAAGGAGGAGAGGGCATTTCAACATTTTTCACGGGGGAAGAACTAGGAGTATGAAGAGGGGTGTAGGTGGATCTTTGTTTAACTGGGGAAGGACTGGGAGTATGAAGAAGGGTGTAGCCGGATTTTTGTGGGTGAGGGCTGGCATTTCTGCTGATGGGAACAAGTTTAGCTGTTGCCAGAAGGCAAGGTTGTTTCTTGGGTGACGGTGTGGATGGAACAGCGGACTTTTAAGGAGTAGGTCATTTGGGCAGGGTCTGTTTTTGAAGGTCTAATATTGTTTTTTTAATTCCTTAATCTCCTCCGACCTTTCATAACCTGGGTCATACTGTTTTTTGTTGTTCCTTGAAAAGTTCTTTTGAGGCCTAGGTATCGCCCTTAACTTTGCCAGAGGGAGTGGGGCTGTGTGTGCCTTTCGCAATTGGGGCTTCATGGGACTGAGAACTCGCTGTCTAGCGCTTATCTCTGGCTTTACAAGCAACCAGCTATTCCCTCTCCACCTCTTCCACAACTCCACTAGCTGTGGGCGAAGGCTCTTTGGGGAATATGGCCTTAAATGTTTCGCCAACCGGTGGTTTAATCGTAACGATCCCGGAAGCTGGCATGCCAATTACAGTCGGGGCGGTAGGTAAAGACGCGGTCTGAGAGAGATTTCGGTCTATTGGAGCTTGACTTCCAGAGGCCTTCTTCTCTGGGCTGGAAGAGGAGAGGTGACCAGTCTCTCCGCACATCCAACATACCGGTTTGCGGCCGGTCACAATGAGAGTTGAAGAGTACTGGAATTACCGTAAAGAGCAGCGCTGCTGAGACACTTGGATAGATCTAGCCATCTTCGTAAACGAGCGTTAATCTTTTTTTCTATCTGTTTTACGCAAGAAGTAGTGAACTCGTAGAGGAACAACGGTCACACTATCTTGGGCAGGATAACATGCTGATAAATCCATGCCTTGTATCGACCGGGTAAGCCAGACTTGTCTACTTTGTCTAACCACACTTACAAGATGACCTTTGTTTTCTGGATTGCAACAGATTCCTTCAGGGTATTGTCAAATCGCTTACCCAATTTCTTGATAGGGTTTTAGCTTTATAGTCGGGATAAATTCGCCGGACAATTTAAAACGATCTCTTTCTGATGTTTTTCCTTTTTTTTAACACGAGTGACCTTGATTTGGCAACGTTGAAATTCATCCTCACCATGTATGCTCTTATTGGAGGTTGCCGTTGACCAGATCTTGTTAAAGGACCTCTGCATTCTATAGCATATTCATAGCTAAGGAAAAAGGGGTATCTGAGAGGATGCAGCCTGTTATGATGTCTCTTTTCAATCTATATCATGCAGATGTGTTTCATGCTGCTGTTCTCATTTTGAAATTATTAAAATAGTCCACTTTGGTCTCTATAATTTTGGCGGGAACGTGATGGCGTTTTAAGGAGTCTTCTACCAACTTATGTGGGATTGAGGCGTAGGCGTTCTTAAGGTCTAGCCACAGGAAAGCCATGTCGCCCTTATGTGTTTTCACGTGTTTTAGCAGCTGCGTAATAACACCTGTATGTTCCATGCAACCCGGTACGCCTGGAACACTTTCTTTTTGAACAGAGACATTTATTATTTAAGAGGAAATCTGTTAAACGTCGATTTAAAATACTAAAAACTATTTTCCTTCGAAGTTCAATAGGGAGATGTACGTAAATTGATTTACTTACTGTACTTGCTTCTTCCTCTTTAGGGATCCATATGCCTTCTGAGCACCGCCATTGCGTAGCTATCTTTCTTCTCCAGACAGTTTTTAATAACCTCCATAACATACAGAGCAGCATTGGGCAACGTTTATAAACAGTGTAAGTGACACAGTTAGGTTCCGGGGTTGATACCGATCTGGCTGTTTTTAATATGGTCTAAATTTCTTTCCATGGTGGTTCTTTTAAGTTAAAATGGTATGAAAGCAGGTTCGGCCTGATTAGAGATGAGTTTTCTCCCAACTGTATTTGTCTATTTGGGCCACTCAATGTCTCTTTAAGTAAGTCATTTATTTTGTCTGGGGTCGAGGTAGCCTTCCACTACGTTTATCGCCAAATAACTGTTTCGTGAAACCGTATGGATTGGAGACAAAAGCTTTACTTCCTTCTATTCCTGTGCCATTCTTCTCTCCGTAAAGACTTCATTATGGTACGGATGAAATCACGAAGCTCTTGCAACGGTCCCTTTTCTTTCGGTTTTGCTTTCTTGTATTGCTTTCGGATGGCTTTTAATTCTACTCTGCATTGTTTTATTTTACTTGCCCTTCGATTTTCTAGTTTTTCCTCTTGTTTTCTTTTCCTCGTATCCGAAGCGCTCTGAAGCGTAGCTGACTATGATTTTCGACATAGATCTTAAACATGTATCCACCGAGACCTTTGAATCTAACTTTAGTATCTCGCTGATGTCTGAGTCGAAGTCGTGCCAAGCTTTTTTTGTCGACGGCCGCAGGCTATTTGATCTTTTCCCGAAATGTCCCAGATGGTAATTCGGGGGACACTTGTGTCTCTGCTTGGAAGAACTGGGCTCTGTGGTGAGATTCCCGGCCCTGAATTTCCTGCGTCTTATCAGGAGGATTTCCTGTGCGCTGCATCTGGCTAGTTTCTATTTGACATTTCATTTTGGATTGATGTATTTTTAGGCCGCGTATATTCTTGCATTTTTCCCGCATGAGCAAGGCATAATTATTATACGTGGGTGTGAGGCTTGGTTCGTCACCGGTTGGTCCGTCCTAATAGGGATCACCTTCTCCCATTTACCCTCGAGATCCGTTAGGAGTGTTTATTATTTTGTGTCTGTAGCAAAAGGTTGATCTGCTTACCGGGTAGCTAGCCCAAGAATGCTTTAATTTGTGGCCCCTTCTCACAGTCAATTAATTGCTAAACTGTTAGCTTCCGAATATAGCAATAGAAAATACGGTATATATATACATATTTTTATTTATTTAACTTAATCATTTTAACAAGGAAGAATGGCATTTATACACATTAGAAAAAAACTCTTCGAGAAAGATTCTCTCTTTTTTTTTGTCAAAATATTTTTCATGGTACTATCGAAAATGCATACCATGTTGTTATTATCGATTCTTAATTGACTAAATTTTAGAAGAGGTGCACTTTATTTTTTTTCTATGACAACAAATTTACTTTTTATCTCGCTGGGATCTTTTGGGACATGCAACTTCAACTGCAATAAGAGTTTAAAAGACAGTGCTTAATATCAGGTATAGAACGTATGTAAAATTGTGTCAACATGTAGAGGCGACACTGTTTCTTAGGGCAATAATCAGATATATGCATACAGACAAATAGATTATAAAGAAATGGCAAGGCCTTTTTTGAATATTTATTATATTTTTCCAATTATCGAATAAGGTATTGAGTATCACGTTCGGAATTTAGCTTCGGATAGTTTCATAACTAATTCAAGCGCAGTACACAACAGCTTATTTGAAAATTGGAAAAATACAATAAAAGAAAATAAGCAAGCGGACTTTGTTGATATTATTGGTTTGGTTTGGTTTGGTTTGGTTTACGGCATTTAAACTTCAGTGGGTAATTTAATGCCAACAAGATTTTTTACTGTTGCTACTATTTTTTTCTAAAATTTATTGATGGTAATTTTTTTTTAACAATGCATTTCGGGTAATATTTTGTTAATGTATTGCTGTTAATATTTTTCTAAAAAATCTATTGCTGGGAAAATATAAATTTTTGAATGTATTGTTGGTAATATATTTTTTTTAAATGGATTGCTGGTAATATTAAATATTTTTGAAATATATATTGCTGGTAATATTTTTTCAAATATATTTCTGGTAATATTTTGTTTTCAAGAAGATATTGCTGGTAATATTTTGTTTTCAAGAATATATTGCTGGTAATAATGTATTGCTGGTAGATAGATATCCACTGAGCAGATATCAACTGAAAGGATAGATATCAACTGAAAGGATAATTAGAAATAAACTGACTAGATAGATAGATAGATAGATAGATAGATAGATAGATAGATAGATAGATAGATAGATATTCACTGGATATATAAACTGAATAGATAAATAGAAATAAACTGACTATATATATATATATATATATATATATATATATATATATATATATATATATATATATATATATATATATATTGATTAGATATCATCTGAATAGATATATATCAACTAAATAGATAGATAATCAACAGAATAGATAGATAGATAGATAGATAGATAGATAGATAGATAGATAGATAGATAGATAGATTTTCAAATGAATAGATATATAGATATCAACTGAATAGATAGATAGATTTCAAATGAATAGATATATAGATATCAACTGAATAGATAGATAGATAGATAGATAGATAGATAGATAGATAGATAGATAGATAGATATTAGGGCGAGAGAGATAAATAGTGAATTTGTTGTCATAGATAAAAACGAAAATGCTAAACATGTTGCGAAAGAGAATTACAGTGAATTATAATTGACAAAATCTCTAAAATGTTTCAAATGAATCTCTTAAAGCCAACTTGACGCACGTGAAGAGAAAAAAAACAAAGTGAATTTCTTCCATAGAAATCTGCGTGGGATGTAAACGGTTTGATGTTTGTTGGTGCGTGAGTCTGCGGTTTACTGCAATGATCTGTTTTTTTCTTCTTTTTTTTCACTTTATTTGCCACCTGCCTATTAGCCCATGTGTAATTATTCGCATTGAATATCTCTATGTCTTGTTTACTGACACCAAAACTGATTACAGCCGTCCTGCGAATCTGCCGTTTGCGTGATGAGGTTACTTCATCAATTAATGTTTTCAGTGCCGTGTATCGAATATGTATGAGAAAGGTGCGTGATTGTGAAAGCCAATCTCGCAGATGAAAACAGGAAACACCTTCTTTTTCACTTTGAAGATTATTAATACGAGAATAATGATTGTTTGATAGCTTAAAGAAATATAGAAATATTTCTTTTTGAAGAAAATATCCTAAAGCAGAGTGAAGATGTAGAAATAGAAAAGGACCTCTAAATAAAATAAACTGAGACAACAGACCGCGGAAAATTATCTCAAAATTAAGATATCAATTAATTGATTCGTTTTCTACCAGCTTATCAAATCTTTTCAAAGCATTTAAAGCCAGAAATTATTTTTAGATAACAATGATTTAGTGATGCAAGTATTTAGAAGTATCTTAAACCTGGGTGAGAAGAGTGAATTCATATATTTCCCAAGGGTTTGTGCGTGTAAGTGGATATAATGAATCTAACTGTAATCGGAACTTTGATCTCCAATTAACAATTTCAAGATATTATCCATTAAACCAAACGTGACTGCAGCTGACCTTTACAATTGGTCACCTATCTACGTACTGACCAGCAGGGAATTTGCTTAACTTAAATTAACGGTTTTTCAACGCCGTATGACCATAACATCCGTGCAAATCAATATTGAGGAGGTAAAGTGATGGATAACGATTAGGACTAGAGAGGCGAGATCGAATTCCTGGCATTCTCTTACGTGAAAATGTACTTGGACCGTAAGCTAAGGATTAGAATAAAGTATATATAATGTAAGAAAAATCATTTCTGTTAGTAGTTTTCTAAATGTAGCTTAGATGTGGCACAAGGTAAAAAATATTCAGTCTTAATTGATCTAGCGTGACAAACTTAACCAAATTGACAAATGTCATCTATTGTGTTTGAAATAAAGTCCCTCAGAACTTGTATTAACAACGATATACACCGATACAATGCAATTAAAGTCATATATCGAACATCAGTATAATCAACGTCATATTCGATCACCTGATACCAGTAGCAGAGTAAGTCATGAAAAACCATGTAAAATCGGACAGGCATTCTATAGAAGTAGTCACGACCTGTACATTTCAGTTCCTTATCAGTTGCAAAACTTCACGAACTTTACCTTTGACTAGAATAGTTGGAAATCTTTTGGAAACAGGTCGGGCGAATACGGGGAGTGAGGGAGGTCTTCGAAATCGATAATTTGTTCAGGGGTAAGCTTAGCAACATGAGCTGCTGTTTAAAGTAGAGTAGGGTGTTGATGGACAGATTGAGATTCAGCATTTTCCAGTGCATCACGCCCTTCACATACCGTCAGACACAAAACATTTCAATGCGTGAGGGTCGACAACATTCAATTGGTCACGCTGCAAATTACTGAACCAATGTAACGACGAATTTCTTTCTTCTGCAAATGCTTGATTGTTATGACGTTGCGATTGGGCAGCGTTTAGGACGGATCAGAAATTACAGCAACAATGGAGTATTTACGATAGAGGGTGATGTGTTGGACAATTTTTGAAATAATAAAAAATCTGAAAATAACCAATCAAAAGCTATACATTTACTTATAGATAAATAAATATATAACTCAACAAATAAATACACAGATATATAAAAAGTTGTACGAAAAACTTGTTCCGTCACAATAATTCAATAAGATGTTTTGATAGAGTAGATCCCCAGTGGAAACTAGTCTACAGTCTGGTGGTTGATGCAGTTTTTGATATATATATATATATATATATATATATATATATATATATATATATGTACTTGCACGCACAAAAACAGGGTGCGAAGGTTAATTTGTCGCCATTTTATACTTTCAGTTTCACGCATGCGCGTTGTACAGTATTGTAGTGCACCGTCTGTGAGATAAAGAGCGCAATGACGCAATTTTCACAACCAGAAATTTGGAAACGGCATGCTGTACTGCTTGGCATTCGTGCCAGAAGCTCCAATAGGAACATTCCAGAGTGTTTGGTTCTCAATTCTAGGACAGTGCAGAGGATTCTTCAGTATGTTCTATGAGTATTATATTCTCCAGAAACACTTTTCTCAACATGACTCCCAAAAAATGCCAGTATATCAACTATGTTGATTTGGTAGAAATAAACACTTTACAAGCTTATAAAATTCCGATGTAACACACATCATTTCTTTGAAAGTTATGTCCCAGTGAGTGGGTAAAGGTAATGGTATACATTTCTAAATTTCTGTTATTCAATAAAGCGACTACAATAATTATCTGAACTCCTAAATATGAGAGATCATTTATCCAATTTAATAGTAAATACAAGTATATTAAATAGAGCAAAATGGCAATGCGAGGTGGAGCTGATCTAGAGATGGAAATGGATAGGTTTCCAGGTGTGAACTTCAGAAGAAAGTAACTTTATTATTTTCAGAAAACTAAATTTAAATATGTGTATATATATATATATATATATATATATATATATATATATATATATATATATATATATATATATATATATATATGTGTATGTGTGTGTGTGTGAAGAAATATAATTTTAAGGAGTGCTACATTTATGGGATAAAGTGCAAAATACCAGAGACAAAGCGTATGTAAACATAAATATAAAAGTGAACACTTAATTAAACACTCAGAGGCGACAGACTGTTTCATGGTGGACACAATCGTCAGGCTGCATGACGAATGCGTCCAGCATGAAACAGTTTCAGCCAACATTGCCATCATCAGGAGAAAAAAATTCTGCTTGCTTGTAGCAGTGAACTACAGAATTGAATGTCTTGATGGAGAAAATGAACATTTGTCTGTAGATTTCATTTGTTTTTTTTTTTATTTTTTAAAGCGAATTTTTTTTAATCTTTGTGTTGGTCAAGCAGTTTCTTCAAGTTGTTATTTGAGATAAGAGCTGGATGGATTCATGCTGCTCTTCTTTCCCTTGGTCATTTAGGCAGTTTTATTGGTTCCTGGAAAGGAGATGTGTCTCTGTTCAGTATGTGTGTGTTATTTGGTTCTTAGGGAGTGAGCGAGTATGATGTGTGTAAGCGTGTATATTTCTATGGGTGTGTGTTATCATCTGGTTCATTAGGGAATGAGTGAGTACGATGTGTGTAAATAAGTATATTCGTGTGGGTGTGTGTATATGTGTGAGGCCTCAACACCTCCGTAAGCATGTCTGTCCTGTGTGGGTGAGAAATGTGGGTAGGTGCTGATTTGTGGGATTATATATATATATTAAACTATATATATATATATATATATATATATATATATATATATATATATATATACGATTAGGTTTAGCATGAAACAGATTGTCACCTCCAGATATTGACTTCAAAATACACACACATAACACTTACACACACACACACACACACACACATATATATATATATATATATATATATATATATATATATATATATGTGTGTGTGTGTGTATGTATACAGCATCGAAAATGACCGAATAAAATGAAGAAGCATCAACTTTTTAATTTTTTTTTTCCTTTAATGAGGTTGCTAAGAATATTGTCTGTAATTATGATAGGAACCTATTGAAATAAGTAGCCAAAACTTGTCTAAATTATTTATTTATATATATATATATATATATATATATATATATATATATATATATATATATATATATATATATATATATATATATATATATAAGAGAGACAGACAGAGACAGAGAGACAGACAGAGAGAGACAGAGACAGAAAGAGAGTTAGAAATGAGAGAGAATTGAGAGAAATAAGAGAGAAAATATATTTGTGAACAATGATAGCTGAAAATGAACGTAAACATTACAGAAATTGCTCTTTGTAAATGTATGTGCGTGTGTGACGTACACGGGGTTTGTTTAAAATAAAATTTCCTGGGCGAGTCGTATGTCTCCCCAGAGTTGATTTTAGCCGTGTTGTCGAAACGGAATAGTGTTTTATTGCTCAGTCCTTTCATAATCTTGAAACAATGCCACTTAACGGGCGTCATGTCAGACAAAGAAGAGATAATTCCCATCGAAGATACTTATGACATTTCTCCATTCATCTGTGTTTAAAAGAAGCCATAGGTAAATTTATGCTATAGTACTGTGGGAAAATTTTATTTCTTTTGTTATCTTACCTTTCACCTCTCCATAGCAATGAAATCTTTTTCAAAGACACTGGTCCTTTGGAGCGACACATCATAAACTGAACTGAAGTTAAGGTTCAAGCAACTAAAAGTTATTTTCCACTTGGTGAAATCTATAATTCTTATGGATATGTTCTCATATATTTTTTTTCATCATATTTATTATTTTTCCCATTCTTATGTCTTTTTCCATTTTCACTATTTTTCTGATTTTACTTGGTCTATTGGCAATGACTGATTTTACTGTGGCAAGTATATATTCCAACCGCCACTGAAAGAGCACTAACAATATGAAGAAATGAATATCTAGGTATACATACACACATGGATGTAAATATAAATTTCTGTAATAATATATGAAGGGTTTTTTTTTTATACGTAAGTTGGTCACAGTTGACAGTTTATGCTATAATCCAATTACTAGCTTTAAAATATTCTGGCCTATATAAAAGCCTAACCATAACGGTATGAAAGCCGTCATGGCTGACAATAAATACGTCACCAGTCTGAATAAAATCTTCAGAATAATCTATTCTAATCAAATCCACTATTTACACAAAAACTGAGGCAGCGACGTTATCCGACCGATCCACATGTGAATGATATTCAAAGGAATAATTTCACACAAGATAAATATTTGTCATAATTGCCAATCACTTCCAGCCGAGTGTGAATTTTATGATGAAACCGGGATTGCAAACGAGCGCATTATTGATAAACTTAAAGGCAATATCCAGAACTTCCCTTCTTGCTTTTTAACTGCGCCGTGTCTTTTGGAAATGAGAGCTTTGCAACAGTAATTATTATTTTATTAACCAACGTGAATTCAAAGTACTTATTCCAAAAAAAAGGAAAAAAGGTATTTCCATAAAAGAAAAGCTAGCACTTAAACCTTTGAAGAGTATATCCCAAGAAGTATATATATATATATATATATATATATATATATATATATATATATATATATATATATATATATATATATATATATATATATATATATATATATATATATACTTGTGATATATGTTAACAAAAAATTCAATACAAAGAATACACACAGACATATATATATATATATATATATATATATATATATATTAAGGCATTAAAAACTAGAAATGTTGTATTGTAGGCCATAAGTTTAAAAATAAAACACACACCAGTCGACCAGTTTCGTCCTCTCGTCAAACTAACAAAATTTAGATTATGAGGAAAACAAAAAAGTCTGTCATGGTGACATGAATGAATATATATAAAAAAATATAAATAAAATTATATATATAAGCGCAGAACAGCAAGTCCAAGCAAAACAATAAAGAAAGGTTGCCTGACCTGATGTAAAGCGACACCATGTTTTAAGATGGAAAACCAACTGGCCAAGACGGAAAACCAGTTAACACTGAAATCCATCGCACAGTTGACTTTTATAAATGATCCGTAATGGAAGAATACGTTTACGAATGGTATCGCCCGAAAAAATTTTTTGTTTAATTATCGCAGTACGTGTTGTTTAATTCTCACGTCCAACCGAACATCCACAAGAAATAATAAAAAAGAAATATGGTGGGGGGGTAGAACCATCTTTACACACAGATGGAAGTCCAGACCTCAAGCAAACCATCTTAAGGTGTTGGAGTCGCTTTACATCAGGTCCAGGCAGTTTTCTTTGCAAACAAAGAGATTGTTTGCTTGACTTGCTGTTCTGCGCTTCAGCAGCTTGGTTGGTATAATTTTATTTTTATTTATTTTTTTCCTTCCTTCCCTGTCCATTTATTCATGTCACCCATGACAGACATTTTTCTTTTCCTCATAATCTAAATTCCCCTGTTAACAGTTCTGACGAGAGGGGGGACGAAACCGGTCGACTGGTGTGTGTTTTTTTTTAAACTTATCATGGCCTGCAATATAACATTTCTAGTTTTTAATGCCTTAATACGCTTTTGTTCTGTTTCAAACCTATTTATATATATATATATATATATATATATATATATATATATATATATATATATATATCAAATATATGGTGTTATTCAGTTTATATTAACAATCAATCATTCATAAAAATCTAGATTTGTAAAGTTAATTTCATATCATTAACTTTACTAATTTACTTTTGTATAAATGATTCATATATCTTACTTATTATAAAACGCAGATTGTGTGTGTGTGTCTGTAACGTTTATATATTGGATCGAATTTCCTACATTCTTTAGCCGATTTCAACAAAACTTCACAGGACTACATAAAATTACCTTGTGATGGTTCTAACGGCGCCGAAAATGGTAAAAACAAAATTGTTTTTTAAGAAAATCAATTTGAAAATAAGATTAAGACACATCGTGAGAATGAAAGGGGGACAACTCACCCACGAAAATGTAAACAAAAAAGCATAGCATGATGAAAAAAAAAGCCGTACTTGACGAAAACAAAATTTTATCGTCTAATGTTCATATTATTATTAAAGAGGAAATATCAAAGTATTTTGGGGGTATTTTTTTTACATATTTTAATCGTTCCTAGCACGTCTGAAATTTTCGTTAAATATATTGTTTTATTTTGGTAAAAAAAAAAGGACAGATACCAATCATTTTCAATCATTTTTTTCGATTAAAATCTGACTTTGATATTCTTTTAAAAATCAATTATCATTTTTTCAAAACTGATTTTAATAAAAACAGAAATTATACTGTTTATTTAAAATATCTTGAACCAAGCTTAACTTAGCTTCTGCGCCGAAAAAATGTAATTTGAAAATAAACAAAGCAGGTCATAACCTTTCGCGTCGCTTGACGAAAGGCACATTCATGACGTTTAGATAATTTACGGGGGGATAATTCTTTATACGGATGGAAGAAAGTAAAATTATTTAAGTGAACAAATTATTTACCTCGTTACTTTTAAGGAAAACTTTCAGCGCTCTAATTTTTTATTTATTTTTTTTTTTTGTACTTAGCTTTCATTTCTACGTTTACGATTCTTTATGGTAAATATAAAGAAATTCAAAAATAAGACTGTTAATAGTGAGATTAAATTTCATAAGGGTATCTAATTAATTTAGGTACCTTTCTTACGAAATTTTATCAGAAGTGTACATAAAATACTATAATTTTATGTACATTTATTACATTTTACTGTGTTATTTGTATTTCCATTCATTTTATTATTAATTTTGTTTGGTATTTCATTTATGGAAAAATGTCATAACTGAGATTAATATAAAAATAAGATCATATAAATTAAAGTTTAGCAGTAGTTAAATTTCATAAGATGATACTGTTACTTGTAGGTACCCTTCACAGATGAAATTGAAAACTCAAATTAACTTCTCCATACGTGTTTCGCAAAAGTAAAGGGCTTAACAGCGGAGAACAATGCTGAACTCAAATAATGCAACTAAATTGTATTCTGGTTGGTCTTCCGTACTTGATAATTACTGTCCGACTATAAACACAAAAATTACATTTCTTAATTACCATGGCTAATCTGATTGGTCCAAATTATACAATTTTCAAAGCGCTAGACAATGACAATCTCACACGGACATTTTGAAAGGTTGATGTTGCTTTTAACTAATGTTAAAATATTTTTACAAATTCAATTTAAAATTTTTAAAAATCTTTTTAAAATTAAAGAAATAAGAAATAATTGTATTAAAAATTCAATTTTCATTGAAAAATGTTTTGCTTTCAGAAAATATTGTCCATATTCATAAAACAAAATTAAAACAAATAAAAGCATTTGAAACTAAATATTATATTTGTTTTATTGAGTTTTGTATGTTACAATTCACAGCTGATTTTCAGGTACGTTGGCCAAAAAAAAAAAAAAAAAAAAAACATGATTTGCATTCTTCCAAGCCTTGTGCTTTTTAACTATTGTAATCACTAAAACCGATGGTCTCAATTTCTAGAGTTTTTCATAAAATTAGTTATGGGGGTGTTAATAAATATAAAAAAAATATTTCTGCCATGACTTTAATAAAAAAAAATATATTTATAATAATTCCAATCATCTGTGAATAGTTTCTGAAAGTTTCATTAACATCTGACAATTATTTTTATTTTTGCAAGATTTTCCAAATTTATGTGTGTAAATACAAAATAAAAACGCGCTAAAAATTATCTGTTATTTACTACCCCTTGTTGCGACAAAGAGAAACAAGTTTTTTTAAATCAAAATTTAGAATATTCTTAAATGATGGAAAAATTTTTAAAAATAATTAAAAAAAAATTAGTCTATCCTCTTCATAAAAACATAATCATTTTGACAATAAAATTTTGTTTTCATAAACTTTGGCGTCTTTTTCATCAGACTATGCTCTATGTTTTAGCGATTCCGTGGAGTGACTTAGGTTAAAAAACCCAGATTGTGTGTGTGTGTGTGTGTGTGTGTGTGTGTGTGTGTGTGTGTGTGTGTGTGTGTCTTTATATATGGGATCGGATTTCTTAAATTTTTCAGCCGATAAAACAAACATCCACTTTTTTTTTTTTTTTTGCAGGTAGTATTTCTTATTGTCTTGCACACTTTTTTTCTTTATTTAAACATTCAGAATGCTTTAAAAATTCCATTTACAAGACAATTGTTTATAATAATATTCTAATTCTATTCAATCGGGGGACTCATCCTAACGATATTGAAAAAAATGAAAAAAAATAAAAAATTGAAAAAATATAACGATCTCTACTGATTGTACGAATCGAAAAATCGGATAATTCTTTATCTTTAGGGAAAGATAATTCCACGTACTTCAGGGCCGTTTTTACAATTCCCTTTGCAATTTGTTACAAGGCAGATGAATAAGGCATTGGTTCTATTTGAAATTAATTCAGTATTTAAAAGAAAGTATTAAGAAATAATTTAAAAATGCCGACGTAAGAAATCTGATAGACAAAAAACAACAATATTTCGAAGATGATAATTATTAAGGAAAGAACACAGTACTTGTAATAAATTAATAAACCCAAATAAAGTTAATATTTTTTTTGTATTAGAAACAACGAGTGGAAAATATATTCAAATCAGAATTTTAATTATGAATCACCACAAGCAAAATATGCAATTTTTTTTACTGTATTCAATAAGTAGAAATCATATATTGTAAAAGATTACAGAGAAAGGCTACCTACATTTTTCAACCGATTTCACCAAAACTTCACTTTTTGGGGGGCAGGTAGTGTTTCTTATTGTCTTGCACATTTTTTTTCTTTATTTTTACATTCAGAATGCTTTAAAAATTCCATTTACAAAATAACTGTTTATAATAAAATTCTATTCACCAATCGATAGACTCATAACGATTGTAAACAATGTTTTTGTTTGAATTTGGGTTTGACCAATTCGTAAAAAAAAAAAACTAATTAAGACATGCTTGTCCATCAACCTTAATCAATAATGTTTGTCAATTTTATTTTTCAGTCTTTATGATGGTCGATACTTGATCTATCTCTTACTGTTACATTCCCAGTCAACGCCAGGCTCTACTGCTAGTATATATATATATATATATATATATATATATATATATATATATATATATATATATATATATATATATATATATATATTTAGACGTTATTTTATGTTTAACATTGTTTTATAGATACAAATATTTAAGTAAAAGCTATGTTTATAATAAACATTATTAAATAACATTTACCTGCCTGAATGTCCGGGAAATTTTTTTTCGATCCTTGATATTTATTGTTGAAAAATATTTGCCCTTTTTAGACGTATTTTTTAACGTCACAAAAACGAGATTCGAACCTGTATCCCTATACGAAACCGCCATATAGCCTATATATATATACGTGTTTTTACCGAATTCTCCAATCAGAGGAATCGTTTTTTGTATTCTATAAAAAAAATGTTAAACACACATAAAAAAATGTCTTAAAATATTTTTTATATACTTTGTCCGTTTATATACTTTATATTTATTAATGCCTAATAATAAGTTGATGCAAAAACTGATAAACATGTTAAAAAAGTGGAAAACTGATAAACAAGTAATCTAATAAAAACAAAATGGCAATGATAAACAAATGGCAATTTTAGACATAAACAACCGGTTTTTTAACGTCAAAAAAAATGGTAATCGACATTATTATCATTAGGAAGTTTTGATTAAACAACCTATTGTAAATATATATATATATATATATATATATATATATATATATATATATATATATATATATATATATATTTTTTCTGATTCCAATGGAATGTTTTTTTTTTTTTTTTCTTTTTGAATTTGTAGGTCTGATGAATTTGATCGTCTTTACGATTTCAATGGAATAAATTATGACCATGGAATATTAGTGTTTAAGCATTTTTATTCTATCTATCTATCTATCTATCTATATATATATATATATATATATATATATATAAAAAAAGAGAGAAAGATGTTGTATTGTTTAACATTTCACACGAGTCAAATTATCTATGCAATTTGGTTAGGAGAAATGTGTATTATGTTCTTGCTACCCTATGGGTTATCTATTTGGTAATTCTATACTCCCTTTCAGCGATCTAATATTACTGCTGCTCATGCGAACCGGACACTATTTCATATCTACCAACGTGTACTCAAATTAAAACTACGTGCGTAATTTATGTTTCTGGCGAAATTGTGCAGTATTTGTGGAATGTGCCAAGGATGAGAATAAAACATGAACACATTTTGATAGTTTGGCTAGATTTAATTATTAGTTCTATGCTGACAGTTTCTTCTGTCGCACTCCTCAGTCGTGGAACACTGGTCCGGCTTCGATCTTTCAAATTTAAATGCAAGATCAATGCTTATTTTCTTCCTTAATTGCGCTTCTTTTATTGTTGTTTTCCCTTAGTAGTGTTTTCTTTTTTCTCGTACACTCGAACATTCAGGATCTTTGCATTTACTGGCTTTATTGACATGCTTGGAATAATATAGCCATTTTCAAGATGGGTGTTTTTCATTTTCAAGATGTTTTTCAGATATAGCTTTTGCGCTGTTTAAATCGTAGTAGCCTTTATTCCAAGATACGTGAGTAGAGCCTGACTGGAATCCGAGTTGTCGTCTTTCTATTTGAACAAACCTTCAAGTCACTAGATCCGCTGCTAAATAAGATGAGAATTATATTGGGTGTCCGATGTTTATGTAAGGGGACCTATATAGAATGCAAGTGTTATCTACCACTTTTGTTTTATATATTTCAGGGCATCGGCGATCATATATTTTTTCAGATCACGAGATGTCTCCCCTACATGTACATTTTCGCACTGTACCCAATTTTGTTGTTAATACCAACAATTGAATTAGTGTTGAATTTATTGGGTTTTTTTCTAATTCTATCCCCGTTCTTCTCGAAAGTCGTTCTAAAGATCTTAGTATTAGGGATAACTAATTTATTTTCAAGTTTGGTAGAGAGAATATTAGAGAGTAGGTTTAAT
The DNA here is from genome assembly GCA_903632075.3 of Acanthosepion pharaonis. Lineage (NCBI taxonomy): Eukaryota > Metazoa > Mollusca > Cephalopoda > Sepiida > Sepiidae > Acanthosepion > Acanthosepion pharaonis. Next base: position 2,824,390 of record CAHIKZ030000355.1, on the reverse strand, counting down.
ATTCTTCTGTTTTTTGTTACAAGTTCTATCAATGGTGTCTGGTTTTTTGGCTTTGTTGATTGTGTTGGCTTTTTTCTCCCGTTATGAAAGAAATGATGTGGGTAGTGAAGAATTCTAAATGTTTTCTCAATGGGTAAAATATATCATTTTTATATATCGATTAACAATTTCAAACAAATCTATGAAAAAAGATCGTAAAAAGAAAACATTAATTGACCACAACAGGTATTTTTTACAAAACCAACATTCAATTCACCGTTTATGACTCTGACCGTAATTTTGATTTTAAAAATGTTTACTCTAAATATAATGGAAATCAATTTACTAAGGCGAAAAGGTACTAAAACAACGCTTGAATCACGAGATCATCCACAGTAAATTTACATCCGGTTTTTTATATTATACCTTCCCAGGCAGATTTGCTATTATCACAATATGGAACATTAATTTTCTATTATTACAATATGGCACATTTAATTTCTATTATCAGTATATGGAACATTTAATAACAAAATCATGGAAATAAAGGAAGAAAACTAAATGTAAATAGCTAGACTAAATTAAAATTTCTTGCCCCCTCTCCTTCATGCTCCTTTGTAATAACATCAACGTAGATATCACTGTAGTGAGATCAAGTTCTAAAGAACAAAACGAATCACATGTAAATATAGGTATGTGTGTATATATATATGTGTGTGTATGTATGTATATATACTCTCGACTCTCCCGTCGAATACGATGTATGAGGGTCAAGCAGATCAGTTCCCTGGAAACCGACAGCCCGACAACAGCACATGGGATTTGGTTATAGTGGTGAAGGTTTCGTGCAGGACCATCCACACTTTTTGAAGGGCCAAATACAGAGACCAGGTGCACTATGTACCACAGGGTCCCTAAACGACCCTCCGCAGGTTTTGAATTCAGAGTTGTTCTTCTCCTAGACCAGTTGCCATCCAAGGCTATAGAACCCAGTCTGTCGTGCTATTTACCCATAGCAGGAGGGAGAAGAAAAGGATTCTCACCTTTCCTAAGGGTATTAGCACGTGAGTGAATGCAGTGGTTTCGACTGGAAATCGAACTCGGCTCTCGGATTCCTCAATCCAAGCCGCTATCCATTACTCCACCGTGCCTGTCTGCCTTGCCTGCCTCCTCTCCTCTCTCTCTCTCTCTCTCTCTCTCTCTCTATATATATATATATATATATATATATATATATATATATATATATATATATATAAATATATATAATATATAAATTTTTATATATAATATATAATATATAAATATATAGTATATAATTAATATATATATATATATATATATATATATATATATATATATATATATATAGTTAATTACAATTACTATATTTTATATCATTATAGTTTTCCGTATTGCAGATTTAGCTTTTTAGGTAGAGAGATTGTAGCTGTAAGAATCTACACGGCTTGATGAGATTTTCACTCTTCAATAGTATTCAGATCGAAATCTATTGTAATATTGAAATTAGAATTACATGACTTCTTCCAACGAATATTGTTAAGGGTTGCTTAATGCCTTTCATCAATGGTAAAAGGTACAATGTACGACAAGCCATGATTCATGGGCATGGCGGCAGACCATGGCTTCCAGGGACATTGTGATTTTGTGATAAAATAGTTTTGTATCTTCTCTATGCAATAGTTATTGTGCTGTCTGTTTCTCTTCTAGTTTATGTAGAAATAAGTAAATGGAATGTTTGTCTACTTTAAAGAGATTTTAAGTGCTTACATTAGTGATCATTTACTTCTAGAAAACCTCTGAAATATAGTTGGTATCAATTACTTATATTACTAAGAAGGTTCATCCTGGTTATTCTAAAATATGAAAGTTTTTGATTAAGATATTTAT
>CAHIKZ030000355.1:2777500-2817500 GCA_903632075.3 Acanthosepion pharaonis | reverse complement strand
AATTTCGAACTGAACCCTTTATTTCGATCACCGGGGTAGACTGTTCTAATTCCACGTGCCATGTTTGATGGATGTCAGTTATCAGTTATCTCCTGCTAATTTTCGAAATTCCAACCACCTGAAGAAGGCCGGAGCGTACAACGGCCGAAACGTTGTGACAAATATGGCGACAAAGATGAGGACAATAGTCCGACTAATGTAAATACTGTACATAATACCTCATCTCAGAAATATAGACAAACTCTAATTGTTTGGAAACTTACTTTTACGACTCTAAAATAATAGCCAAAATTCCATTATTCCATCGCTATCTTTTTAATTTATACATTACATTAACAATCACAAGTATGAATGCATATCATTATTTACAGAATTAAGAGTGGGGAATGAAATGTTTCGAAATTGAAAAGGTTTTACATTTCATAGAAGCAGACATAAAACACAGGAGTATTATTGTTTAGGATATATCATTAGTTTTTTTCTTTATGTTTCTTTTTCTTTCTTTCTTTTTCTTTCTTTCATTCTTTTTCTTTCTTTATTTTTCTTTCTTTCATTCTTTTTCTTATTTTCTTACTTTCTTTCATTCCTTCTTTCTCCCTTTCTTTCTTTCTTTCTTTGAGAACAAAAAACGTCACTTGTAAGTTTTTTTCTGTATTTCCTTGCATAGAAAACTGAATCGTCCATTAGTTATGAATTTATTGACAGGGAACGTGTTAAGGGACCAAGCAATAAGCGTAAATTTTAAAATTAATTCAGAAATTGATTCGTTTTATTTATTCAGATGCGGGAATCCATCCAAAAAGTAGTGAATTTCAACTCAAAGCCATCGACTTCGAAACTGTACACTGATCAATATTAATAAATCTATCAGACGTGGCATTTGTTTGCCCGCAGCAATGACGTATTTTCATATAATTAGCTTCAGGAATCACTGATAAATGACGAAAAATTGGAGTTGTTTGATTTTGCTCCACAATCTCAAAGTGTTGAAAGGGCAATTAAATTATCATCTAAAAATGTTCATTATAGAACAAGCATGAAAGCTAATGATTATATTTTGAATACGAACTGTCTTCAAATAAAACTTATTGATTCTAATAATTCTCACAGAAAAAAATTGAATTTTAAAAAAGTACATGCCAAACAATGCGGTATTACAACTAAGAGACAATGGGCGACTGGTAATAAAAGAGAAAAAGAAAGCTTTGGAAAGCCCACGAAATCGAATAATAAACATGAGGCAAAAGTTAAAACATTATCTTTGTCTAAATGACAGACGAGAACTGTAAACCGGACGAAAGGTGAACCTGTCATAACCTATCAAATATCAAATTCGAATGTATTGTTATATATTATATTTAAAATAAGAAATTTTCATTGGATTTATTGTTCAAATAGTACAAATAGTCAGTAAGATATTGTGAAAATAAGTTTTTTTTAAATAGGGAGTAATTTTCTTCAAATTGAGTTAAAATAATTAAATTGGGTTAAACACCAAATACAGGTTCGTGCCATTCTGGAGAGTTTTCTTTTTATGAATTCTCATTGCAATATGCAAATCAATAGTCGTAATGCGTGGTGTTTAATGAATTCAAGGCATTTACTCAAACATATAAGTCCTCTAAAAATATCGTTAAGATTAATAAGAAATAATGTTTGATTAAAGAAATATAAAACCATAGACTCCTTAGCAATATATATATATAAACCAACACTTAGAGGCGATAGTCTGTTTCATGTTAGATGCAATTTTCAGGCAACCTGACGATTGCATCTAGCATGAAACGGGTGGCCTGACGATTGCATCTATCATAAAACAGCGTGTCGCCTCCATGTGCTGACTTCAATGTTCACTTTTATATTTACGAACGCTCTATCTCTGAATTTGTGCACTTTATCCCATAAATGTATCACACCTTAAGAGTAATTTTCTTCATATATATATATATATATATGTGTGTGTGTGTGTGTGTGTGTGTGTGTGTGTGTATATATATATATATGTGTGTGTGTGTGTATATATATATATATATATATATATATATATATATATATATATATATATATATCATAAAATTTTTATGTAGGTACCTCCAATAATTGGTTATAAACTTTCGATACATAATGTTTGAAATGAATTTTTAAAAAATAAAAATATATTTTTCAAGAATCTTTTCAGCTTTGATTGAAAGCCAAAGATTGAAATTACCATTTCCAGTAAGCAAACAGCGCTGGTTTATTCAAAATAGAAATTATATAGATTGGAATGTCAAAAAATATTTGTTTACTGGCGGCCATTTCTTACAGTTTAGCATGTTTTAAAATAAAATTTTCTTATCGGATATAGAATGTTATTATAAAATATAAAAAAAAATATTTGTAACAAGGGAAAAACAAGTCAGAACAGTGGCTATAAAGATATTTGTAGAAAAGACAGAGGGAGACAACAGCACGTCTGTGAGAAAATGACTAAAGTCAGGATGCCAAATCAGAAACGATTATATTACAGATCCTTCTTTTCATTTTGTCAAGAACCTTGAGATGAATAGCAGGAGCACCTGACAAAATACGGCAACAATATTCAGTACACGAAGGAATGGTACATTTGGAAATGTGCAAGATGGGCTCTGACGAGAAAAACCTTCTGATACGATACTGCCACAACATTCCTTGCACTAGATGCAGCTGTTTGATTTGATATAGTCTTTCCACTTTAAGTCAGTTGAAAGCCTAAGGCCCAGAAGGTACAGCGTGTTGCTCTCTATGAGTCTATCATCAGCCATTCAGATGGTGAGCAGGAAATTTTCTCTCTGGTGGTTAAATGAGAGAATTTTGGCGGCATTAAATTTTACGAATAATTTCCTGCCGCAATTCAACACTTACTGGAAGTTCTTTTCAAGAACCGCGGCCAGACGGATTTGCCTACTTGGTAACTAATGACAATGGGAAATCATTGAAGAATATCCGAAGCAGCATAGGATCCAGGATAGAAACTTGCGGACACCCGCGTTTATATGAAAGGATTTGAAAACAAGTCCGATAAAATTAACGCCATTACACGATTTGATAGGAACGATTGTATTAAATCAAACACACGTGCAGTAATATCTCATCCTTGGAGCTTACGAAAAAGACGAACGTGCCAAACACTATTAAAAGACTTCAACATATCTAGAACCACAGCTCGAGCTTCGCTATTATTATCAAGAGCGTGATTAAAATATTCATAGATGGCCGTTAGCATATCAACTGTAGATCTGATAAAACGGAATCACTATTTTGAATAGATAAGCGATTGATGATTTGATGTTGTTCAGCACATACTTGTAGAATCACCAATAATCTATAGAACTGAACTTGTGAGATGCTATACGTTATTTCATTTTATCAGCAAACAGTAACTTAACAATATTGAAGACACACATGTTCTCGTTACGAGCAGAGACAAAGCGAATCCTGTTGCAATCCAACGTGTCGCTCTAGCACAACCGGAAGAAGCGATTACTTTGAGCTAAAGCGGCCGCTCATGCAGGTGAGAACCAAGGAGATGAATGCGGATAACTTGTTATTTTCTTGCTGAGATGAAAGCACCAATGCCGGCTTTCAATTAGAACACATTTATGCAAAGGATGATTAAAACTGCATGCAAGTCGCGGAACGGGGTCCAATCCAACCCTTGATATCAGTAAGTTATTCTGTTGGTAGGGGAGCGGAAAATGATGTTTAGAGATAGTACGGCATGATCAGAGTTAACAAGAGGGCAGAGATGTAATATACGACATAAGTCCGGGACAGAGTTAAAAACAAGATCTAAAAGTGAAGCGTGTACATCACACTTATTGTGTAAACGTATGGGGAATTCTACCTCTTGCTTGGGAGTTTGAGTGATTGAGAAATTAAGTATCTGGAATCAAGCCGAGTATGGTGGGTATTAAAGTTATTGAACACAAATATATTTGCAGAGGTACGTAGGGAGATGACCTAGTCTGTACTATCAGAAATACTACCCAGCATGCAACAGTCATGAAAAGAAGGTTAACGGTCGAGAAAGAAGTGCAAGCTGACTGAGTTAAGTAGAGACAGACGGGGACATATGTAAAAATGGTCTAGAGATTCAAGAAAGACTTCCCTAACCAGCAAGAGATGTTCATAAACATAAAAACTCCCAGGTCTTGCAAGTGAACATTAGACACCTTCTTAAGGAGAGGAAGATAGCCAGAAATCGAGAATTCAGAGGAAAGGATTGAAGCGTTTAGATTATTTTCACTGAGATCAAGATGTTCGTGGATATTTCGAAGAGGAACGATTTCATACTGAAGAAGTTGATAAAATTACCACGAATGTTGGAGAAAGAAATTTTGAGAGGAATAAGTGATTTTTGTTGAAATGGTTTAGATTGATATCTGTGGTATCTTATCGTCATGGAGTGTTGTTTTCTTAGAGTAGAGGGAGCAGCCAGTAAGGAAGGGAACTAGCGCATTCTGCAACGTAATCTTGCATCGAGGTTTCTCAACAGAGGTGTTTGCAGGGACACCCTTCCATGCGCGACGTGGTTACTTCAAGAATACGATATTATGCAACTGTTGATCAGAGCACCATCTCAAGTCACTACGCAAGAAATCAAGCTCCTAACTAACAGTCGGGATTATAAACGAGAAAACTGTCAACCCTGTAACTTCAGTTTGAAGAGAATTTCCCATCAGCCTCACATATCAGAAAAAAATCGACACTACCGCTATTAAAGCCTGGGAGAAGGAAAAAAAATCTGGAACTCCTTCTTAAAGAGTAATGTATGAACCTATACTCCTTTTCAAGGCTGAGGAGTACGGGTCGATAGGAATTACTATCTACTCCTATTAACAATAAAAAGAAACAAAAATAAAAATCCAGCAAACAAACAAAAAATACAAAGAAAAAAAGAAGAAAAAAAGCAAACAAGTACCGAAAAAAACAGTCCTTGTTCTGATTCTGATTCCCAGATAGTATTTATATTTTATTTATTTCTGATTTCCAGATTTATTTCGAGGAAAGAAGTTTCAGAAAATTAGCGGAGTAAGTAAAGGTAATAGAAATGAGGTAACAAAATTGGTAAACCATACAATGTTCTTGTTAACGTAGCTGGTCAGTGTGTTAGTGTAGCAATGAGCTTGACACCATACAGACAGAATATACTGACATCATTTCAGTTGTGCTCTGATAAAATTACGGCGATGTTGAGACGAAGTTTTCTGATTTCCATGTCCGAATGTATACGACATTCTCTCGCTTAGGAAGAAAGATAATGGCCGAAGAGTGGTGAAGCATTGCTTTACTTAACCTACTTTTATAAAAGGAATTCGTGTTCTACCCGTATAAAAAAGACCAACCAGACAACTACAAAGGATTGGCACTTGAGTTGATATATATATATATATATATATATATATATATATATATATATATATATATATATATATATATGGACACAGAATTGAACGAAGGAATTAAGTTGCAAGTCTGAGATTTGAAGTGATATTTTTTTACCTTAGCATAAGTTCAAGTCATGGCGGCCTGGCGATTGTGTCTAGCATAAAAACAGCTTCAATTTCACTTATATATATATATATATATATATATATATATATATATATATATATATATATATATATATATATAATATTAAAAAAAATAAGGAAGAAATATGTAAACTGTAAAAACCTCACTTATATATATATATATCACTGATATATATATATATATATATATATATATATATATATATAATATTAGTAACAAATAAGGAGGAAATATGTAAACTGTAAAAAAAGGTTCCAAGAAAACTCCATCTTTAATCTTATATATGAAATTAATACTAGTAACAAATTCCCTTTCTCGTTATACTGATTAACACTAATGAAATAAGTTCACAATTTCCCCATATATAAAACCTACCATCATAAATCCCTGTACTCTTAAATATAAAAGCCAATATCCAAATTACTTCAAAACAGCTATTATGAAAAACCTAATAAACCGTGCAAAAATTAACTCATCCAGAAAATAAATCTTCTGCTTAAAAATATGAAACAATCACTCATCAATACCAACTTCCCCAACAACATCATTGACGAGCAAATTATATGCTCCATTAGAGAAATATACACAAAACATAGAGAACATAATACCCCTTCAACTTTCCGCAAAAATATCAACCTGTTATATCGTATCAAGATGCATTCTAATTATAATTATGAAGAAAATATCCTAAAAAATAATAAAAATATAATGCATCCAACACAAACCCAAGTAAAAAAAAATATATTTAATATACACTACACTAAATCCATTTTATCTAAAAAAAATCATCCGTAATGACTCTTCCCCGGCCACTTGCATGTTGCAGAAAACCAACATCATTTATAAATTTAAATGACCTCTGGGAGATTGCATCTCCATCAATAAAAATAATATCTATGTTGGATACACGACAACAACGCTTTCACGTATTTAAGTCATCGCTTGAATAATACTTCCAATATTTCTAAACACTTGCAACAACATACCTGTCCACACTCGCAATTCAGAAAAATTCTTGCCGAAAATACCTCCATAAGTTTCCACGAAATGAATAAACACAAACTAAAAATTCTCGAATCTATTTTTCTGAAAAATTGAACCTCAACCTCTAAATTAATTACAAATACTACAAACATTTTAAAATGTTTACAATAAATCGTCTTTAAATGTAAACGCATATAATCAATAATTTTTTTTTATCTATCAACTACTCAAGCCCAGAATTTTTCAAGAGCATACCTAGTTAACTCCCCTTAAACGGTGTCAGACATCCAGCAATGACACAGCGTTCGTGACTCCACATATAAAAATGGTAATATTCAGTTGACCACAACAATTTTGTCCTTCTCATCCATGAACGTTAAATACTTATTCTACATATAACAATACTCTGATGATGACATTATGCTATGTCGAAAGTACGTGGAATAAATACAATATGAGATATCACGGTGTTTTCCTCTCGTCCTTTAAAAACTGCAACAAAATATCTTATTCACGAATATGAAAGGATCTTATAAAAATAGGTAGACAGAGCGTGCCTAAATTATTTAACGAAACCTGTCTGCATATATATATATATATATATATATATATATATATATATATATATGAATTCATTCTAAGAAGTTTCAAAAGACGTTCTCATTAGATAAATTGGTTATGTAATTCCCACTGTTAATTATCATTGTTGTTTTCTTTTTTAACTCAGGTTAAAAACTATTTATCTAATGAGGATTTTCTTGGCAGGTATACCTAAACTGCTTTTCTCACTACCGTAACACAACACTGTTTCTTACTAAGCCCATTAGAATCAATGTCGCCACAGTTTCGTTTGATACAAAGTAAAATATGGAAAATTTATGGAAGATAGTTTTGCGTCATATACATCGATAAGTGTTTTTTTTTTTCATTATTGACATTGGACGAGTGTTGTTGAAAAGGGGTAACTTGGTGCTAAATGACGCGTGCTCAGGTCATCTAAACTTATTCCCCACCAGGTACTTTGTTGAAGAGAGTGGCTAAACACCGAGCACTGTTTATAAAAAGACGAATCAAAGGGCAAGTAAACTTTCTTGTTGGGTCAACGGCCTATAGAACAACGGTTTAGATTAGGCTTCATAGCTATGCATGCAAACAATGTGTCAATGAAAATGTAGGAATCAGTGAATAAACATATTTTTTGAGTTGCAAGCTGAACTTTTCAGGGATTGTATCTATCTATATTTCTGAGATGAGGCATTATGTACATTATTTACATTATTCGGACTATTGTACTCATCTTTGTCACCATATTTATTACAACGTTTCGGCCGTTGTACGCTCTGGCCTTCTTCAGGTGGTTGGAATGTCGATCTGAATCCTTTATTTCACTCACTGGGATAGACTGTTCTAGTTCCCCGTTCCATATTTAATGGGTATCAGTTATCAGTTATATCCTGTTAATTCCCCCCTCCAAGTTCTCTACTGCCTTAACTGGGTATTGAACTCACACTCTTTGGGTCGTGTCACTGGATCTAACCAACGCCTTTATCCACTGTGCCATGTGTCCTTGAGGGTTCAGTTCGACATTGCAACCAGCTGAAGAAAGCCGAAGCGTATAACGGCCGAAACGTTGTAATAAAAATGGCGACAAAGATGAGGACAATAATCTGAATAATGTAAATAGTTTTCAGGGATTGTTTGTATGATTGTATCAAAAACTTGCAAACATTTTTATGCCATTTCATGCCCACGTTACCTGTCAAATCGAGATCGACTTTTGTCAACTTTTACTGTACACTAAAAAATAGGTGTCATTTATTCTTTGCCAGGATAATAATATATTGTACATAAGTGTCATCAATGGGTTATATAAGGGTGCATCTTGATACTGAAATACATTGGAACATTGAAATTTATAATTGTAATGACGATTTATTTCAGCCCGAGGCTTCTACTCCATAAAGTATTCCACCTTGAAATGCATCATCAACAACACCGGTAATAATTTCTTTATTAATCGCATGGAGGTGTTTCGGATCCCAGGTCAGATGATTCTCCAATTCTTCATTCAGGAGAGAGAAATCATTGAAAATTAAGTCACCTTGATCTGCTTTGCAATGGGACCACGCCAATGCTCCGGACCACTGCGGAAGCGCAGGTCATTTCCGTGAAGATGACAAATGATATACTGCAGCGGGGGAACAAGTAAGATTTCAAGATGGTGAATGCCTTTATTTTCTGATCTTACGTTTATATTCCACCCATCACAACCAAAATATACTTTGGTCTGCTGTGTTAATTTATTCTTTTCACCAGAAACTTGAGATTAGTTTTGGCAATCTGCTTTCCGTGTCCAGTCATGGGAGTCACATGAGTGACATATTAACTGCCAAACACCATCATGATCATATAATGATCTTGCACCATCGACCCCAACTTCTATTTATTGGTCTTCTCATTCTTTATCATCACACGAGTGACGATCATGTTACCATCAAAATAAAGTAAACATTTTCAGGCTATTTCATGCCTCCTTTCCCTGAAAAATCACGATCGACTTTTGTCAACATTTATTGTACAGTAAAAATAAACTGACTAAAATAAGCTTAACACCGATGATTAAAGTTTTATTCATTTCAAAATATCTTTCAAATTAAACAATATAAATTAGTTGTATTGTGTACGTTTTATGCAGAATTTATTTCTCTTTCAAACGATGTAAAAATTGTATATTTTTCTACAACTTCTAAAATATGAGTATTATGGAAATTATTTCCTAAATGGGTGGTCACATGACTGGTTATTAATACATGCAATAATTGAGAATTGTTTTACAATTACTTCACTTTGGGAAAGCGTCGAACTCGTAGCCCAGTGAATAGATAAAAAATAGTGTTACTTCATCACAAAACGTTTCCTTTATGGACAAAATCAAGCAGTTAAAGTGCAGCAAAACGGCTTGTGTTCAGGCTTTTGAAGCTTTACAAGGGTACTGGGCATATAAGGAGAGGCAAAGATCAGGAGCCTCAAGAAAAAGAACAATACAAGTGGAGAGACGATTTCTTAGGCTTTCTCAAGCTAACCGAATGCTGATAGTCGTGGACATTTGCAGCTAATTATTTTGTAAAATGGACAGTAGGTTTGCGCCGCAAACAATCCGAAACCGACTAAGAGAATTTGGATTTTTCGAGCGGCTTGCTAGAAAAAAGACAATTGTTTCAGAGAGGAATCGACTCAAGAGGCTGAATTTCGCAAAAAGTTACATTCAATGGACGGCCGACGACTGGTGTAGAGTTATTTGAGTTTAGTCACGCTTTTGCATCTTTTGATCAGATGGTCTTAAACTTATTTTCGCCAGTGTAGGTTTTATTTGTTGTTTGCCATGATAATAATAAATTGTACATCAGTAACATCAATTTAATTCAAATTTAAAAGGTACATAATATTAAAATATTACAAGTTAATAGTGAAATCATTTTTATGCATAGACTGGGCGTCATTTTCTGAGAATATACATTTTGCCTAAAACATTCATCTTCCGCTTTCTATCCCATCACATCAGCTCAAGCTTCGGTCATTATATTTATCCCTCTTTCGGCTGCCTAAATACTGTTTCTGGTTGACATATCCTTCACCTTCTGAAAATCATCCTATGTTATGTTATGGTGTTAGGTTTATAAACGATGAAATGAATCGAAAAAAAAAAAAAAACAATCTATTTTGCCACCACCAACTGAAGAAATCTTATGAATGAAACCCGGATCGTGTCCTCTGCTCCACAGAGAGAGAGAGAGATGAATAAAGAAAAAAAAGAAGACTTATCATAGTCGGCGCTTTTCGTCCTCTGAGGAACTTTATCAACCCAAATGCAAGGATTTTATTTTTAAACAAGTATTTATATACAAGAACATAATATTGTTTTTTTTTGCAATTTCTAAGTTGAGGAACGCTCAGAAATATTATATCAGGTTAGCTGAAAAATCAGTCTAGCTATGGAGGACATGTTGCTACACAATTCAATGTTTAATAAAAAATATTCAGTAGGTATTGTTTTTTTATTATTTTTTCAAGCAAATTAATATTTAAGTATTTTATTCTGAAATTAATTTATGTTTTATATATATTTGCGATATTTTCATTCAAATTTTAAATTTTTTGTCGTCATGTATTAGTGCTGAGTTCATCAGGAACAATTTTCTACAAAGATTTTATCTCTAAACTAGTCTTGTATTTGTTTTTGTTGCCTATATTTTTTTATAGTTTTTTATTTAAAAGATCACTAGATTTTTTTTATAAGCGAGGGCCTAATTTTACCAAGAAGAGGGGTTAAAACTTTGGTTACTTTCAAGTCTATTTCATGTTGGCAAACGTTTATTTCTTTGATAAACCAACCATCACACTAAGCCTAAGTTTTACCCCCCACTGTTTCTGTAAATAAATATGTATACTTACTGAAAACAAACTGAACTAAAACAAAAATAACTATAAAATCAAAACAATGTGTCGTATAATCGCCAATCAAGTTTTTTTTTTGTTTTACCTTCGATATCTTTTTATAGACAGATTTGTTTTACTGATTTGCTCGAGCTTTGGTTTGTTTATTTTTGGAAGTTCAGGAATGTGGTCTTCTAAAAAATATATTACCACTTAACTCTTCTTCTTTCGGATACATAGAAGATGCTAATATATCCACTTTATTTTAGTCGATAGTGTCAACAAACCTGATAAAATCGTTTCCTTTGAATCTGAATCTAGCAACACATTACCCTTCCTATATATCATGTTACACAGAAATAACAACGACCTTCATTTTGAAGTTTACAAAAAATCTACCAAAAGTATGACCTGATCAATTTATATTCCCACCATTGTAACAAAATCAAATCTGGAATAATTATAGGATTCTATTTAAGTCTCAATAATTACGCAAAGAAGAAATAAACAGAGAAAACACGTCCAAACCTCCGATGTCATTATTGTTAAATCCACACTGCTAAGAGAAAGACATATAGAATATACTACCACAAAAATATAACATTATTGACCAAAATAAACAACATAAAATCAAACACATGGCACTAACTACTAACTCCAAAAAATCTAGTAGTAAAAACAAACTATTCAATCTAAACAATATCAAACTAATTAAGCCACATCTAACATTATTATGGATATGATCATTACCAAAAATACCAATAGGAAAAATCATTCTGTAGCAGGTAAATATGAATTGACAACGTTTCCTCACAATACACTTGGTAAACTTGCAGATATTAAAAATAGTTATCTTTGAACACAAAAGTTGTCTTACACAGAACGATCTCTCATATCCATTAGTTATGCATAGAAATCAATTCAACCACAAATCTGATCTGAATGTCTCACTAATTAAAATAATGTAACTTATTATAAAATGATCGAGTTTTTTTTTTCGTACAATGATATATGACTACAAAAATGTTAAAGAATTAAAATAAAACGATTAAATACATAACCTCATTTTATTCCAAATGTATAAAGCATAAACTAAGCCCGTTAGCGCAAAAAATTTCGAATCGGCCGAGTGTACGCCTGATTATATATATATATATATATATATATCATATATTCGATGTACTTATTGGAAAGTCCTCAATACGTACATATATATATATATATATATATATATATATATATATATATATATATATGTGTGTGTGTGTGTGTGTGTGTGTGTGTGTGCGTGTGAATGAGACTATGCGGCACTGGTGGAATTAAAGGGGTTAATGCAAAATTGTGATCTGAAATTGTCTCAGTATATTCTGTGTCACTCACTAATCGTGAGAATTAAAAATGAATTTGGGATACAATATTTGCTTTATGTCCACCAATGAAAGTGAAAATTTTTATTAAAAGAGGGTCTGAAATGTAATTGTTGAAATATAAACAACTAGGGAAGACAAAACATAATCTCTCACCCGAAGACGAAATTGAAATGAGAAATGCACTAGTAAGGTCTGCATGATAACCCGAGTGCTGTCGAAGCGAGATGAATGATCGGGGGTGCATTAGACTACACCAGACCACAGACTGTGAAATAATATTTGCTATGCAAAATCAATGATATGAATAAGATCGCCTCCTCGACCACTCGTTGTCAAATTTAATTGTCAAAAAGACAGTCAAATCCTCTCCGTGTGGATGGTCACAGATAGACTACCGAGAGAGGAACAAAAAAGAGGCAAATTTGAAATCGAAACATAAATAAGAGAAAGTAGGTATTATGAAGGCGTGGTGATACCCGCAACTAAATCCGAAAATTGGGGAATTAAAGAAGCCACCAGATCAGTCTGTGTCCACAAAACACTTGGGCCAGACTCAACAAAAGCAGGTTGTGTTTTCGGAGAGTTAGAGAGAAACGCGAAGCGTGGTCGATCTGCTACCAAAAACCCGCATGATATATTGTCGGAAGAATTCTGGACTTCGAACCCAGTTCGAAGATTTATAAGAGCAAAGTGTCATTAGAGAAACTTAAAGAGGGAAATGTTTTGTACTAAGAAATATATAATCCAAGTTAAAACCAATCCAACGAATTTTCCCTTCTAGTGCTCCGAATTGCCGACGACATTCGACTTCCACTGCTCTCTAAACAAAGAACCCAACATGGGCAGAGAAGATGTGGTTCGAAAATGGCAAGGACCAACAAACATGTAACTGACGACGTTACTGACTAGCGGAGGAACAGAATCGGCACGTAGTGTGTATATATATATATATATATATATATATATATATATATATATATATATATATATATAAGATATCACACCTGGCGTAACAGGAAAATTGTCCAAATAGTGGATGTATGTATATTATCATATTATCCTAGAATCATTTTCCAACTTATTCAAGATGATCTTCACCCTCAAACTTTCTGTCCTGAAGTAACGAGGTGCCTCACACATTTCACGTACGATTTCATTTTCAAGTCTTTTCACTGCTCGTTCGACTATCATAGGGAAAATTCCTCTCTCACGTGCCAAATGTCTTATGGATTCAGTTGGGTCTTTTAATTGACCACTTTAGCGATAAGTTGAAATGATAATGCCTCTTCCTGTTGGGTTCTCCTCATCTAGTTTTCCTTTCTACAATTCCCTCTTTTTAAAACTTATTCAGCGTTATCTTGATGGTTCTTGAATGGGTTTTGAAGATGAAAGTCAGAGCAAGAATTTTAGTACCATTATTGAAGGACAGAATGATTTTTTCTTCTCACCATTTCTCATTTGAGAAGACAATGGCGCTGACAGAAATCTATTTTAAACTTTAGAATGTAACGGTTATTCTTATGACAAATTGTTTCGTCTGACCTGAAAATCTGGAAAATAGAAATTCAATTTCTTTAGTGTGGGGTGGAAAATTATGCTGTAACCTGATCTAGACAATTTCGCTGTAACAATCAAAAAATAAAAAAAATCCGTCTATTTTAAATGCAATATATATATATATATATATATATATATATATTTAATACATAGACTGTGCCAGCGTTACATTAACCGGGTAATTTATTAAAATTTAAATTATATAAAGTGTCAGACGCCACCAGCACCTGAAGACACTGTTGCGCTTGAAACTCCGAGTTGTGCTACTGGTGAGGGAGAATACATATATATATATATATATATATATATATATATATATATATATATATATATATATATATATATATATGCAATAATTTTTGGTATATAATCCAAGTGAATCCAATTAACGCAATATAAAATATTATAACTTATTCATAAATAGAGCTAATGTTTTAATTAAACAGGGCAAAGTATTTTTAACAATAGTCATTGAGATTACATTGGTTTAATGATCATTTTCACGTTTTAAATTGAAAAAAAAATTGTACAACGATATTTCAAACCGGTCAATGAATGATAAAACGATTGAAACAAGTACTAAATGAGAAAATTAGAATTATTGAATTTGGAGAGCCCAATATACTGATAAACCAAAGGAATGAATTAATTTCTAAATGTTGTCACTGAGGTAGATTTAAACTTACCTGAACTCTAACTGAACTTGCGTGAACTGTCAACATTGTGTACCTTCATCTTTTTTTAGTAGGTATATATATATATATATATATATATATATATATGGTAATGTGTGAGTGTATATATATATGTGTGTGTATGTATGTGTTTGTATAAATATATATATATATATATTTTTTAAATATATTTATATATATACATATATATATATATATATATATATATATATATATATATATATATATTTAAATATATCTAATATAAATAATTAATTGATAAATCTCCTTTTCAATATTATATGATAGCATTATTCAAATGGGTTAATGTATGTAACAATTAATACTTATTACATAATACTTATTGTAGTTCTACACCAATATTACGTAATAATGATATACTATAATATAATTTTTATATCATGATTTGTTGTTTAATAATACATTATTACTGTTTTATATAGGCTCTGTATTTTATATATTTATTTTAATCAATTGTTATGATTATTTTTAAGCATTTAGAAATTTATTAATATTACAGGTCATTTCATTATATTAATATGTGGTATATACTAATATGTAATATTGATATGTAGCATTGAAGATTTTTTACTGATATATATTCTATTACTTGGTTAGTATAATATTTAAGGATTTTATATATTTTTATATATGTTTATTTATTTTCTTATTATTTTTATTAATATTTATTATTTTATATAATATTTAATATATTATTTAAATTAGTTTACTATTAATTGATTATTATACTATCAATGTTAATCTATAATATAATGTTATCTTAAAAATTTCTTCTATAGACACTTCTTTCACTTTCCTTCCACTTTTATGTGTAGATTTTTACTTTCAGTTAATCTTCCTCATATTGGTTCATTTTATTATATATTAGGTGATAAATATTAACCGTTTTTATTCTTCTAGATGGGAATTATTTAATATAGGTTTAATTTATAATATGTCAATTTAAATGCAGATGTTGAACGGATACTTCTTCCTAAGATAATAATACCATTTCAATATATTAATTGTCATTATTTTATTATTATTATTCTCATATATTATTGTTTATTTTTATATATCTTTAATTTTGAATTATTCCTCTGTCATATAAATTAATTAATCTCATTATTTAAAATAATATTATTTTTATGTAAGTTTTTTATAATTAAACTACCTTCTGATTGCTATTGTGCTTAAAATAAATAGATCATTTGTTCTCTCTTTTCTCCCCCCCCCCTTTCTCCTCTGTCCATCCCTGATATCCATACTTACACTACGTCCTATTTTGCTCTCTTTTTTTTTTAATTTTTTACCCTTTTTCGTCCTCTTTCTGGCCATTTATATTTCTATAATTTCTTAATCAATTCACTGATTTAAATTATCCAAGTATTTTTTCAATTTACAAAGTGAAAATGGTAATTAACCTAATCTAATTTTAATTCCTATTGTTTGATATATATATATATACACATATATATATATATATATACATATATATATATATATATATATATATATATACTTCAAACGATATATATATATCTATGTATGTATTCTTCAAACGATATATATGTATATGTATTCTTCAAACGATATACATATGCATATACTTATATATATATATATATATATATATATATATATATATATATATATATATATATATTCTTCAAACGAATCAAGTCGTGTTAATAAACGTTGTCTTAACTAACCAGAAATGTCATTATAAAAGGACCCACGACTAATCCATGTTCTTTTTGTAGGGAAATCACAAACCGGAAAAATCTTCATTGTGAATTTGTTATGCATGTGTATACTTAATTTGAGAAGTTTGCCTTAACCTTTTACTATCACAGTTTGTTTTCTCCACAACGAAATGGCCGACGTGTTTTGTATTTCAATGGAAGACAATAAGAAAATAGAGAGGAAGCAGCCGGAGACATTAAAATTCTCTTCACGATGGGACAGTGTAGAATTTCCTTTTAATAAATCAGCCGTGATCGAAATAATATTTAAATAAAAATGAAATAAGCTAGTCAGCGAGAAAATAGGAAATATTTAAATAGTCAACTTAAAAACAAAATCCTGTTTCTACATGAAGGCATATCATTCTTTGTCTAACAACGATTACTGATTTCTTTTACATTAGAGAACTCCACACCTTTTTCGCTACTCTATCGCTATTCCCAGGGAAAAGCTTTTGGCGAGTAGCATTCTTTAGTTAAAACATTTCTGATCTTCACAGATATGATCTGCCTTGCCATGCCCATTGGCGCAAATCATTCTCATTCTCTTTGTAGAAAAGAGGAAGTTCATTTGAATAGCTTCTTCCTAAAAAAAAAAAATCTCACTTGAGATCGCATCTGCGATTGCTTCAATCTTAACCTCTTCAGTAAACAGTAAAATCGACAATTTTAACCGAATGCTCCTCTGTGGCGAAATCGGTAAAAGCACGTCAGGCTATAAGACGGTTCCGTATAGGATACAGGTTCGATTCCTGTCGGAGGTTTCACATTTTCTATGATTATTTTTCGGACATTCATGCCGGTGAGTGTTGTTAATACTGTTTATTATCAACAGAACATTTACTTAAATATTTGTATCTATAAAAAAAGAATGTATAAACATAAAAATATATTTAAAATAATTGTCGGACTTTGTGAATTTCATAATGTGTAAACGTTTTATTTAAAAGCCTTATTGATGAACAGGGTGACAAGAAAGCAAGCAAATGTTTATTTGGTCATGAGTAATTCTCGTTATGGGGAACATGTGATGATGAACATCCTAAATTTTATAAGTGCTTTTTAAGAATTGATTGGATATAAATTCTATCGTTTTGCACTCAGCAGTGGCTTACTCAGTGGATTCAAGAGAAATACTATTTTTTTTCATAACAAGGAAATGCAACATGCAGGAGAACTTATGTGTTTTCTCCAACAACACCCGACATATTCACCTTAACTTGCATTTATTAATTGATTTCTAACTTTTATTTTTATCGCTACAAACCGTTTGGTTAGAGAAAACATTCACTAATAAAAATGTGATTATGTAATTCAAGTTCTCATCGAAAACTATTATTCAAGTCAAAACTTGCGGAATTTTACTCATTTATGTTAATTGGCAACAAGACATTTCAAATAATGGGAAATATGTAACTGAATCAAAAGTATGTCTATATTCCTGAGATGAAATATTGTAATTGTTCTTGTCCTCATCTGTATTGCTGTATTCACGACGATTCGAGACCTGGTACGTGGAACTAAAACAATTTACTCCGGTGAACTAAATAAAGGTTCACTTTAAAATTTCAATCACCTGGAGAAGGCCGGAACGTACAGTGGTCGAAACGTCTTGAATATGGCAATGAAGATGACGACAACAGTCCGAAAAATGTAAAGAATATGAATAAAATGTAACTGATCTTTATTTTTAAAGAATATATTTAATGAACAGAAAACTTAAATTATTTGTAACTCAGATTAATAATTTATTGGTTTTACTCTTTTACACTGCCACACAACATCTTAATAAATACTAATAATTTTTACGCAAAAACAATTTTTCAAGCGAATCGTGTAAAAATATTAAACAGCATCATATTTAAATCTAGAGCGTGGATTTTAAACATAAAATTGAAATTACTTCGGCTCAAATATTACAAAAAATATGGAAAAACGGTGGAATAAAGGTTAGCTGTTCTGATCTTGCAATTGGATAGCGGAATTTGAATGCCATTCGATTTCATAACATTCATTTACAGGATAATTTTTGGTAAAGTTATGAATTTATCGTTTCACCAACCAGCTATGTGTAAAATGGAAGAACACACTGGGTCCTTGGGTGGCAACCTGTCCAGAAGAGAGAAACTCTTAATACAGCCACTGCCTTATAAGACCTTCCTCTTTAGTCAAAAGCTAGAAGATAATTTCAAAAACAGATCTACCACGGACAGAAGGGGCGGGGAGAGAGATATATATAATGTTTTATGAATATGTAGTGGAGTATTTAGCAAAATTTGGATAGATAGATAGATAGATAGATAGATAGATAGATAGCTTAAACTGACCTCAAACATCAAAAGTTTTGATATTCTTATTATATAAGTAAGCTGTCTGTTTTTATAGAACTTCAGCGTTTCTTTCTAGATTTTTGCAGAAGAATTAAAGTTGGTTTTATTTCTTAGAGAAGACAGATTAAAAAAAGACACCGGCAGATGATTTTGAAAAAGAATCCATCTTCATATTTATAAATATACAGAAAATTTTCATAGATATTGCTTCTTAAATGTTAATGGATTTAACTCGTCTGAAAAATTTCTTTTCCTCTTCTTCCTCAAGTAAAGCGCGTACAGAAGAAAAGAGAGGTTAATACATTTAGTAGAATTACTTTCTATTCTAACGAAACTCAACTCTTTGAGCGATTTTTGATTTTATTGTAGACACAGACGAGGTCAATAGCTTTACGTTTGCGATGATCAAAAAGCAAGTTTATTTTTATAGTGTCAAAAATATTGATAGCTTCGTCGGCAAAGCAAGCTAACATGAGAATGTTATTTGAGTTTTTATAAGTGGAAAAGCAAAGAACGATGGAAGGAAAAAAATAGATTTCATTTTGAAAATATTTGACATGACGCGTCGTTCAAAAGCATTTATCTATGGATATTTCAATGATATTTATGCATCATATTTTTCTATTGACAGACGAACCTTTTCGAGTGAATACCGTGCAACATGTTCATATGGATTCATACTGCCTAAATATACTCCCCCTCTTTTCCCCCCATATATATATATATATATATATATATATATATATATATATATATATATATATATATGTGTGTGTGTGTGTGTGTATCTAGGCAACAATCCTTCCTTTATGGACATATCATTGAAAACGACAGAATACGTGCTTTTATTTATTTGTTTAAACAATTTCTCATGCGAGCTAATATTTTGTTTTCTTTTCGGATGATATATTATATAAAATCAGTCCGAATGTTCTTTTTATCCCAGCGCTTTCGGCTATACATTTAGCCATTTTCAAGGATTAAATATATAACTGTTAAATAAGAAATAGTTTGTTGTATATAGATTTTATAAAATGTTTTTATTTTTCAAAAACTGGTCAAGGTATTATGTCCATGCTCAAAGTAAATATAATTAAGTGTTGTTTTTTTTGTTTTTATTCACAAGGCTTCCATTATTTTTAGCCTTTTTTTGCATGTAGATGATTCTAGTATATTTGTGTTATCAACAAGTATAGGATAACTAAAATAATTAATGCTTTCTTATGTTTATTAACTATTTTAATAATATGTAAAAACCGCCATGCTTTGGCTGATGAAGGTCGCGAGACCGGAAACCCGTGTTTAAAAATTATGTAAAATAAAGTATATAATATTAAAAAAAAAACTCACTTTACATCATTACAAACATTTGCTGTTTCTCTCTTCTTTTTAATTTATATATATAATGTCATCCACAGACAGACTGATTCGCTGTATACAGCTCATCAGTGCGACTAGACATCCGTTTGCCTCTAGCTAGGAACGAAACCCGACCGAATTGGTGTCAGTCGGAGCTTCTAACCACTAAGCCGTCGGCGCACGGTAGGAACGGAGGTAGATTTTTAGCGTATTTACTTTTGTAAACATGCCCAGTGACGCGAAGAGTCTCGCTATATTAGCTATAATAGTCACTGTTTACAAACCCACACCTATATATATATATATATATATATATATATATATATATATATATATATATATATATATATATATATATATACAAATTACTCCTCTTGGCATTTCCCACACTGATGGTAATACATCTGAGACGCCTTTCCTGGAATTCTATTGAGCTTTGGCGTTTCTTTTCTCATAATATCCTCTTGCGACTCAAATCGTTTCCCATTCAGTGTGGTTTTCAGATTGGGGAAGAACCAGATGTCTCAGGATGCTAATTTAGATGAATAAGGAGCTTGTCAAAGAATTATTGTTTTGAAATCTTTGATCATGTGATCAGACTGCGTCGGCGCATTGTCATGATAATGTTGCCATTTCTTCGCCACCACATATCCGACCGTTTTCGATGCACAGCGTTACGAATTCGTATCCTTACTGATTGTTAGGCCTTGTGGTGTGTATTCGTGATGCACAACATATGATTCATGTTTTCAGGAGGGTCAATCATGATTATCCGCCGAAGCTTCTCAATCGACATCACGTTGTGCTTTGAACATTTTCTGCCCGATCATGCATCGTTCTCCACTGTGGTGAGGCCATGTTTAAATAGTTTGTGCAATATCTTGCTCTGAGTGTTGCCCATGGCAACATCGCCAAAAGCCTGCTGAATCTTCTGGATGGCTTAAGCGAGTCTATCACCAAGCATTTTACAATACTTGATGTAATATCTCGGCTCGATGCGTTCGCCCATCCTTCGTGAATCCGATATGCACAATCTAGTTGACTATACTCTAGGCGTATCAGCCAGGAAATGACGCGGCCTAACGACGCGAAAATCTTCAAATGTATATTGGAATCATAATAATTTTCTAACGTGCCTCATAAAATCTTCATCGTTTCTTCAATCGTTGATCTTGTTAACTGTTGTATTCTGTTTAATTAACCGTTGCATAATTTTAATTCGGTAGCTCCAAGATATTGCCAAAAGATCAGTATACCAATGATGAAAACATGCTCAAAACGTAATGAAAAGATGGTTTTATCGCCAAAATATTTGTAAAGATGAAGTATCAAAGAATTTTTTAATATAAAATGAAATTTCTTACTCGTTATTAAACCATTTGAAATTTTGATTTAAAACTTGTTTTCCTGCGTTAGTGGATGTACTAGGTTTAGCATAGCCAATTGTAGCCTCATTTTTGCTGGTAGACACATTAATGTGAAAATTATTGCAAAAATCAAATCATTGTCCAATTCTAATAAAACTTTCAAGACTGAATGAAATTATTTATGAAATATTTACTTTTAGAAAATCTCCTACTATTCTTCTTTCTTTTTGCATAGGATTCACCAGCATAATTCTTGAAAACTAGGGAAATTCAACGTGATAATTTTTAGTGACTATATAAGTTAAAAGTCAAGAATTTAAAGCACCAAATTATTTTTTGCAAAATCGGAACCCGTCTTATTGAAAATCTGTTCGGAATCGAAAAATAAAAAAAAGCAATAAAACTAAGATATTATTTAATCAAAGAAGCTTTTAAAAGTTTTTATTATTAATGTATATTAAAGACAATATTTTCTAAAGAAAAAAATTCGATGAAAAATGAATTTTTACAATATTTGTTTTTATTTTTTTTTTACAATGTTAAATTGAAATTTTAAAGTTTTGAATATTTTAAAATTAAGTTTCAATGGTAAGACTCTTAGGACATTCTGTTATTAAGTAAAACTAGATTTACTAACCATGTATTTTAAAGCTCATTACAATCTGATGCCCCCGAATAATTTAAAAAGTATTATGATTTTTTTGTTGTTTGTGCATAAACACCATTTTTTTCTAAGTATGCTAGTTCATACATGATATTATCATTAAAGGTCACGTGTTTTAAGGGTTGGGACATGTCATTTTTTCCCTTACCGAAGAAAAACACTCATATAAAATTCATCGGCTGCTAGAAGTTCTGCTTCACTATACTTAACATGTCAACACGTTAAGCAGTCAATAAGTCGATCAATATGTCAGAAAAAACAAGACCACGTAGTTATGAAATGCTAGTACACAAGATTTTATGACATGCTGGATCATATCAGATTTGTTCAACTTTAAATTTGGTAACTTTACTCAAATGACTTTTAAGAAAGATATAGTTTAATTTTGAATGATTCTTAAAAACGAGAATTAAATTTTGTTTATAAATGTGACATAAAGAAAGATTTTACTGAAAAAAAATCGATTTCAATCAATATAATTTCTACTTGAAATACGCAACGGGCTGTTTTGCTTACTGGAAATAGTAAATTTCAATCATCTTGCTGTCAACTAAAGCTAAAATAAAAGTTTCTTGAAAGCATTTTCATTTAAAAAAAATATTTTTAAACATTGCGTATGCCGAATTAGTGGAGTTTTCTAATTTGAATTATTTCCCATATAGGGTTCCCTGTTTTTATATACATATTTTTAAAGCTGAAAAACATATTCACTATCATCAAAACAGTCTGGTGGAAATTTCATTAATTTGTTGTATTTTTCTCAGGGTGAATATATACTAATGTGAATCATCATTGGCTTGCATCTATAAAATTTTAAATTTAAAATGAATTTTAAGAAACTTCCTATTTCATTGGCAAAGTCAACTGTAGGCACTCTGAAATTCGACGCATTTTTTTTCTTACATCAGTTTTATGAGTGTGATAATGACTTGGTTACCTGTATTTTCTATTTTAAATTAAACGCAAACCGCAAAGACCCACCTAAAAACAACATTGAGTTTCAAAAATGGCTTCATTAATTAATCTCAAGTCGGGAAAATGATCAGTTGTCAGTTTGCCAATTTCAAAATTTCCTCAGCACCTGTGAGAGCCGACGGCACAAATGAATTCATTATGACTGTTAATATTCCATTAGTTCCGAAGATTTGCAATTTCGATTCTTCGAAATGACTTGACTTGCTGGAGATAACACTTGCTGATTCTAGAAATGGTAATATTTACTCGGCTTGATTGTGATCGTCACGAGACTACATAGCGTATGGGAATAGAAGATTCTATTACGCGAATGTTAGATGTGGTGATGTGTTATTTTGTGCCATAAAATCTAACACATAGAATCGAAGTAATTTATCAGCGTTCCAAAACTGGCCACAGCCATCAATCGCCTTGATACATATATATATATATATATATATATATATATATATATATATATATATATATATATATATATGTGTGTGTGTGTGTGTGTATATGTGTCTGTGTGTTTATATATATATATATATATATATATATAGAGAGAGAGAGAGAGATACAAATTTACCTTACATTTATTTTTTTGCATCAACATACAAAGCACCAATCAATTTCAATATGATTTTATCATAATCATATATAACCATAATAATAATAACAAAAATATTAATAATAATTATCGATATCTCCCTTTATATATATATATATATATATATATATATATATATATATATATATATATATATATATATATATATATATATTAGGGTGATATCGGTGTGAATGTGGGTGCCTTCTTATTCTTTTACATTCTGTGTCTTTTCAGGACGTGACCGATCATTGTTCACTGTAATTTACTCTATAAATAATTGAGGAGTCTTTACAGTCTTTTTCTGCTGTCTCTTCACTTGAAGATGATAACAAAGCTACTAGCCTTTATCCCTTCATTCTCTTGCCTTCGATAACCCACTAAGTGTATGCATGGCTAATTTCAGCGTTAGGTGTGTACTATTATATTCATTTATAAAGGTTGACATACATTAGATTCAAAAGTATGGAACACTGTACTTTAACCAACAGGCAAACACAAAATACAACTCTAAATGTATGTCTAACCATACGATTTGTAAAGTAAAAATAAAACTTTAAACTTATATTTGCCTGATTGTATATTTATATTTTTTATTTATGTCTTTTCTAGGTAGGTATTCAGGGACACATTTTCTTCATTTGCTATAAATTCTTATGGATTCATGAGGAAACTAATAGCGTGTTTTCCGTCGCCTTTTCCAAGGAGATTTCTGTTCTGTTCCGAGTTATCTTTCTTTTCCAGTGCTTGTCATCCAACCGTTAGAGATGTCAGTCTATCCTGCTTTTCAGATATTTAAGATGACGTGAGTCGAATGTATGCTTTTTTCCAAGATTCTTTGTGGAAAAGTGAATAGAACAGAACTGTTCGGAATTTGAACTTTGTTTGAGGATTCTGGACTGCTAACCATTACGCTAGCAACACATTCTCTTAGCTGAGATATAGGACAAGGCCGAAAGTATGGAACAAACTGTGATGATCGAAATCACTACTCAGATGTAACTGATCAAGAAAGACAAGCTTACTTATCATTACACCACGTCGAAGTACCCCCATACCATAATAATAGTGGCCTACTAAGGGTACCTTAGACGTAGCCGGAAGTACGGTCCACTCTGTGAAGATCGAATTCACAACTCAATTGTAACTGATCTAAAGAGTCAGGCATACTAATATTATACCTCGTTGAAGTAACCCTAATCCATAGAAATCGTGTTTACTCAGGGTAGCTTAGATGTGTTAAATGTATGCAACACCCTGTGAGGATCGAACACACGACTAAATTTTAATTGATCGAGAGAGACAAGATTGTTTACCATTACATCTTGATAGCGGCTCCAATCCATAGTTTGTCTGCTAAGAACATCCCCCCAATATTTATAGACAAAAATTACAGATGCATGATGGTATTTCTTTCGAATCAGTAACGATGAATTATTCTCTGTCTCAGCCTCCATATTTTCGTGTGTTTGTCTTGGAGTCAGATCGCTATAACCACTTGACTGTATACCTTTTGCATATGAATACAGGTCCTATTTTATGAAATATTTGACTTATCAATGTTGTTATGTCTAGTTTCTTTTTGCATATATAACATCTGCTAAGGGGCACCTCGGCGTGGTGTAATTGCAAGCAAGCTTATCTCGCTGGATCAGTTACGACTCAAAGTGAGTTCGATCCTCATTAGTTACCCCATATCTTCGGCCTTGTGCTTACGCTTAGAAAATTATTTGGGAACCTAGGCATGGTGTAATGGTTAGCAAGTTTGTATCAGTTGCAACTGAATAGTGAGTTCGATCCTTGGGGGTGTCCCATACTTTCGGCCTTGTGCCACATCTAAGCTACGCTTAGAAAAAAATGTAACAAGTATTACCTTGCATTTTTCTTTCCCTTGTGTTTCAAGTCTTTATTGAGAATTTTATCAATTATGCTCGTTCAGAATTTTGTCAGATACACTTAAAGACAAATAAAAAAAATTCAGGTACATATGTAAAAAGACAATCTATAATTAATTACATCAGTTTGTATTCTATTTAAAAATATGTGATTAGTTCAACACTTTATGCGCAAACAGTATAAGCATTATTTGCTTAGATTTAGTTTTTATGCATATTTACAATGCTCGTCTAAATTAAAAAAAGATGAAAATTTGCCTGTTTAAGAGCAATTAGTTTCCCCATCTCCGAAATGACATGTTATGTGCTAAGAAACCTATGTCATTTTTTATAAACAATGTTTAGAGATATTTTGGAAATCCTAATCTCTTTTTGTTTTTTTGTTTTTTTTTTGTTCATAGCTTCTGACACCAGGTTTATTTGTTGTTGGAACCCGACTTAATTTTATTAGATTGGAAAAAAAATAATTCTTCCTTGGTAAAGATTATGTTCTTGGACTTTTCTCTCCTTTTCAAATTATGTTGCATGATTTCCCCCGGTGCTTCAGGCAGGATAGTAAATGGAAAATTGATGGATGAAAAGACGAACGATTCAAAAATGGCCAAAAAATATTTTTGACGGCAATCGATTTTTAAGTGTTTACCTCTTTTCCCACCACTCGTTCGTCTTGGTTGAGATTTTTGATATTAACCAAACGCCCTGAAGTACATTCTTGGGCATTGTGTGAAGTTTGCAAGCTGAAAATGAACTTGGTGTCAAACAATAAAAATAGCAAACACTAACTTTGATTTCGGCATTCATAGATTATTTTACATAATCGTAAAAAGGAAGAGTGTGAATGTCTAAAGAAATCTGTTTGGTTCTTTTCCTTCATCTCAATGTCGTCTTTTGGATTTCTCCACGGTAATAATTTCAGATCTGTCTATCTTAAGTGAATAGCATATTCCGTTCGAATGAAATAAGTTTAGAGAGCGTTATATACAGTCGCAAACAAAAAGTTGTACGTTTTTGTAAAGTTGGGTCTCAGATCAATGGTACAAGGTTGAAATTTGAGATTAAGGTTTTGAAATCTGGTTTAAATTGGAAATCGGTTTATCGATTCGAAATGAAATTCGTTTTTTAATGTATTTCAAACACTAGATATGTTTACAGAGATCTACTAAATCACTTATATACCAGTATTTTACACGACCCTTCAAAATATTTATAACGACTTCATGATTCCATCCTCCCAGAACTAAGAATCTTTCTTGTTGATGAAAGGTCTGACCTGATTTACAGGTTTTCACAGAATCAAAGTTTGTCTCTAAGTGAGTTTTGTTGCGGAGGCGGAAGCGGTTAACTTGAAAGACAGAAACTTCCTATTGTTGTGGAAGTTAAATCTTTTTCCATCTCGGCAAACTTAAATTCAAGCATCAAACAAGAGAGCATATTGAGTAAATGTATAATTTATTTATATATACACACAAAACCATTAAAGTCTATCTGTTGCATTTGCTAGGGTAACAGGGAGAAGAATGGTGAAAATGGGAGTAAAATGGACATTGTTTAAGTCTGTCGGCGTCGGTAGCGTTTCTCTGTTAGCGCGTCGGCGTTCACATCAAACACTGATCTATGCCACCTCTCTCTCTCTCTCTCTCTCTCTCTCTCTCTCTCAGCGTGCCGGTATTGATATCAAAAGATGATCTGTACTGCGTCATTCGTTCTCAGTGTGTCCGTGTTGACATCAAACGCTGATATATTTGGAGTCCCTTTGAATTTAATAATATATAGCCGTCAATCGGCTTGAAATTAAGGTTTTAGTTTTTGAACGGGATTGCTTCTGACTGGTCATAAAATGTTGTTCATTTTATTTTGGTTAAAGTGGATGTATGTGTGGAGCCGATGCGCAGAAAAAAGTACTTACGCAGCTTGCTTTGGGTCGTCGACCGATCAACATCCGGTTTGTGTAGAAGATGTAAAACACACGACTTTTTTTTATGGATCGAAACAATCCGTAGAGGTAACGTGTTGTGTAATACAACATCACAGCAAACATTTACTGATATTTGCCAGGTGTGTAAAGAGAAGTCAGATCTAGTGTTGTCGAGATAGAATGCCACATACTACCGATTGGCCAATTTTCGCAGACTTTACGTCGATTATGCCGGTTATTTGGTTCAAATTGTTTGAATTCAACACCTAAAATGATAAAGGGGCCAGAAGTGTACAAAATCCATTCCAATCGAATCATCTACACAGATTCCTATTCTCCAGACTTCCGGAGTTGTTAAAGATCTTAGGTCTTTGTTTAGGTTACAGGTTATAAATCAGCTACTCCCAGTGCAAATTTGTTGAAACAAAACGAATACTTCCATTCTTATTAGTTTTTCGTATTTTTCCAATGAAACATGACCCAGTACACATGTTAGTACTTCACATGTCCATTTCCCAAAATCATTACTTGGAGATCGACCACAGTTTCTCGATTAGATTTAAATCAGGAGAGTTTCCGAGCCAGTCGGTATTGCTTTGATTTGCTCACTGGTAACACTTCCTTGGAGTAACGTCCATCGCAGACAATGACCGAAAGAAAACTAATAGACAGTCGAGACTATAGCGTCTGGGTTAGATGAAAATCTGATGCAATCACGGTTGACGCAATACTTTTCAAGGCCAACCAAATTTCATCACACCTCCCTAAAATAGATTCATATTACTGCACACCACTGCAAATGGGCTGATGTGAGGAAAAAGTAGAAATCAATTACACCCTGTAACTCTGTCTAAAATTGACTGTATGGTAAATGAAAGGAAACTAAAGCAGTTGTTTCAATTAATTGTCACACGTGTGCACTTATCATCGATGATAATTCTTTTTAAATAAAATCCTTTTCTTTCATCTTGTTACAGATAATCGCATATGAAAAATAAACTCCCTTACTGGTTTTTCTTAAGTCATGAAAAACCAAAATATTTTTACCGTAAGTACGCAAGGGTTTCATAATGGCCATATGAGTAGAAAATCTGCCATGCCACGTACAGTAGCACCAGGGTTAGTTTTAAGTCAGGGACGTTATTTGTTCATCAGCAACTAATGTAGACAGATCAAAATATCCAGTAAATTTAAAATCTGTTAATAGATTCATCCAAGAGTCCCTATGTCATCGAAATGTATACACATGTGAAATATATATCGCATATAAAATTTTTAATGACAAAATTCAAGTCATATATATGTATTTAGAATTGTTTAACAAAAAATTAAAATGGGCTTACTGTCTAACACGCATGCACGCACGCACACACACACACACACAAACAAACACACACATATATATTTAAAAATATATTGTTAAATAAAACAGACAATGTCTATTATGTTTAATCATGAGCCGTTCTAAACTTCATATGGTTGTTTTAATTTCGGTTGAAAATAAAGACAAAATTTGTCCAAAATTTAGATATTTTTTTATTATGCTGTTCCTTAATCTAAACTTTCGGCTCACATGAGCCATCTTCAGAGTGGTTACATGGACATTTAAACAAAGGTATTCAGATGATATTCGGTTATGCTGACATAGAAGATTTCTATGCAAAGATAACGGTCGCGAAATACCAGATGCAGGTCGTAAATTCATGATGCGGTTCTATGACGTCATACCACGGGAGAGGCCGAAATGTTAACAAGAGAACCATATGTTTAGACACAAATAATGTGCTGTGACTAGTGTGAAATATAATTTTGTCGAGTGTGTGTTGTAGATGACCTCCAATTTCTGAAGGTTCTTTTTAATATGTGTCTGTGTGAGTATTCTTGTACTATTCCGTGACCGTTATCGTCGCATAGCAATCTTCTATTTCAACATAAAGGATATCATCTTTGATAGTGAATATCTTTGTTTAAGTTCTCAAATATTTGAAACAGTAAAAACATTTTTATACAAAAATACTAAATTAAAATATTATAATTTAAAAATAAATTTTTTTTTTTGCAAAAAAAATACAAAAAATAACTCACGTGCATAACTGAGAGAAAGAAAATTTATATTTCAAACGCTGTAAACGAACAGTGAAAAATTATTTCGAATTTACAGAACGATCGTATACAAATCCAGAGATATTTTAACCCCCTGAAATGGTCTCAGATGAGTGAAAGTGCTTAGGAAAATCAAAGTTATTTGAAAGAAAATTGTTTACAGTCACCAAGAAATTCGTGGTCTTGAAAGGATTAAAACTAAAATAATTAGACATAATACGTCTAAATTATTTAACCAAACATCTTAAATATACATATATATATATATATATATATATATATATATAATTTTTATTTTATTCTAATACATATATTGTTTTATTATAAAAACAATAAAGAAAACTAACATCATCAAAATGTAAAAAAATCATTGCTTTCATTTTCGTATTGTATAAATATAATATTATTCCTACTATTATGTGCCCTCATTACATTATCACATTTAAACACCTGTTATCATACGATCACCGTGGTTAAGTAACACCGAGCCTGGTCAATATCTTGCTGGGAGACCACGTGGAAATAGCATATGTAATAAGCTCGGAAGTAAGGCTGGTGTAATAACGGTTCAGGATAAGACTCTAAGAATCAAGTTCTAATTCCTGTTGGATTTCTTATATTCATGAGCGCACAAAATTTGTGAAATTTATGGATCTACCTTATCTCTCCCAGTTATGGCTTTTATCAGTAAATTAATATTATCTCCCCACCCATCTCAAAATTCTTACAATCAAAAACTATTTTCGGTCTTTTAATAACCTGGACAAAGTTAATAAGCTTTAATGAACCAGTGAATCAATCCTCTATGTTGCGTGTCCAATCAGGTTGTAGAGGATTATGGTTCCCCACAAATTCCTATATTTCATAGCTCTTAGAAGTGTTTTGTATTTACACAAGATCATGTAGCTTAATACACGTGTCCTTCTGTCCCTCTTTTCTGAAATAATTTCTGTCAGTGTGAAATTTCCAAAGTTCACTTTCCTAATTATGTGTCCTAGAAATTTCCCTGCCTTTTTCTGATTTTAATTATAAGCTTCTTTTTTTATCTGTTCCACTTGCAAATTCCTCGTTGTTCAAATGTTCCGTCTGTATTTTCACTATCCTTCTGTACATTTTTCTTTTCCAATCATGTCTTCAACTGTGACAAAGTTCTTCGCGTTGAGTACTATATAGAGGGACTGATATCCCATGGTAGTTTAGCATTGTCTTCTTTATTTCTAACGGAAGCTTCCTGTCATAGTTACGATGAATGTAATCTTTAGGTATTGTTCCTCCAAACTCTCTCTTCTAACATTAGAAAGAAGAAATGGAGAATTATAAAAATTTCTAATTATTTTCGATAAATATATAAATTCGAGACATCTGAATATAGTTTCTATTTAATTAGGGAGAAAAATAAGGAGAAATTCTAATTGTACTTCTGAAATGATGTAATTTAGAAATCAATGGAAATACAATTCATTATTGTAATTTAAGAAAAACTTCCGGACTTATGGCATCAATGTTGGATATTATTTATGAAAACTTTTCCAGAATAAATAACTATAAATATAGCATTATATATTTTCTTAAATGCAAATATCTCCCTGTGCATGAATAATTTTACATGATTTAAATATATTTCTTTGGAGAATTTGGTTCCGATTAATTTATTTTTTTCTAGTTTTGCGTAGAAATTGATCCTTGTTTAAAAATATATTATAAATCGGAAAAGAAAACAATGATTTATTTCGAATGGCAATATTTTATTATTCGTTGTCAATTACTATTGTATACTGACGCCATGAGAATTATTCACGCTATATTTCATTAAGATTTAAACAAAAGTTTTAGTTTTTTAATGTTTGAAAATTATTGTTTTGCCCTTCCTCACATGAACGTGATTAATATGCTGTAAAATAGCACTGATTTATACTCGGGAAATAAACAGTATTATTGTTAATAATTATCATATATGAAGTTTGTCTGAAACTGTTTGCTTTCTCAACATGAGAATTAGAAATTTAAAATATACTATTGAATACTTTAAACTGTTACATTGATAGAGAAGTCAATTATTATTTGGAACAACCATTCTCTGAATCTGTGACAGCCGAGATATTAACAAATTTATATTAAAATGATAAGGCCAAATATTTGATTAGACAATATTTTTTCGAAATTTCCTAAAAGGCTATTTAAAATTTAACTACATAAACTAAATGTTGAGTAAAATTAATCTATCTTTAAAATACGTAATTTCATTTATAAAATTTGCTTATCCTTTGAGATGGACGCAATACGGATTATCAAAAGAAAGGATGGAAACAATTTGATACGAACTTCATATATGATAAATATTAACGATAGTTAATATGCTCTATTAAGGAGATTATTATTAAAGTCTATATATGTATGATAATGGAGAACTAAATCATTATCTTTTGTATCCCAATCTCTTCGATTAAATACATTTGACATTTCTCAAGGCGCTGCCGCATTCAGTATTCAATGAAAGTTGCCCACTAGATTTTGACCGAAAACTAATGACTAAGAGATAAACAACAAAATTAAGGGTGCTGGAAGTGTGCCCACTTAAAATTGTGTTAAAACAATAATGATAATGGTACTAGTTAATACATTAAAACATTAGCTAAATAATACTTGCAAATTATTTGATACTGCATTTGTTGCAACACCCTGAGACGTGTTGAGATTCTCACAGTAATTAATATTGTCGAAATTATAGCTAACATTTATAAACTCTACAATCATTAATGTGTTTATATTTACAGTGCTACTACCGTGCATTATATTTTAGCAGAACCATATCTATCTATCTATCTATCTATCTATCTATCTATCTATATATATATATATATATATATATATATATATATATATATATATATATATATATATGTATGTAAATATATAAATGTATACATATATATATATGAGTGTGTGTGTGTGTGTATGTATATATATTAAACTTATGCAGTGTTACATTAAAACATGCACATATCCACTGTTACATTAGAACATGCACATATGCACATGTAAGATAAATATTTACGGCTCAACTTTTGTATTGACCACTATTTTTAAATTAATGTTTTGAACGCTGTTATCCTACTATTCGTTCACCTACACTTTGATATATATATATATATATATATATATATATATATATATATATATTACGATAAACGTGCAATCAATTTACAAATACATGAATTATTCACACAAAAACTAATGCAAAGGTTAATGATCTAAATGGCGAGACATCCATCACCGCAAACAATTCAAATAATATACAAAAACCTCCGTATCCGTTATGAATGAAATGATCCTTGTTTATATAAATTTCTGCCGTATTAGTTCTTATTTTTACTACAAGCTTTCGTCTGTTCCTACAGACATCTTCAGGTATAGAATAGATGTTGTTCTTGATTTTTCTCTTAGTAATAAGAGGACAACGAAAATATATGTATTGTTGTATCCGAAAATGCTATTGAAAATGAGTTACTGTTTTTTGGAGCGCGCAAAAGCAACGCTGAGTTTGATTTTAAATTTTTAAAGGTTGTGCGTTCATATATGGTGATGAACGAATTTTTTACTGGTAAATTTTTTACTGGTAAATTGGAGGTTTTTGTATATTATTTGAATTGTTTGCGATGATGGATGTCTCGCCATTTAAATCATTAACCTTTGCATTAGTTTTTGTGTGAATAATTCATATATATATATATATATATATATATATATATATATATATAAATTAAAGAAAAAATTTCCAAAAGACAATATTGTATTTTTTATTGAATAAGCATTTGTTATTTTAACCATTAAATTGTTTTTTAAAATAGTGGGAGTATTCTGTATGTTAAATAATAATTCTTTAATTTATTTGTACAAAAAATAATGAAAATGTATAGTACTAAGCTACGCAACCTCAAAAACCCAACTGTACATTGTACACCCTTACGTGTTTGATCGCCTTTTAATTTAGTTTCGATCGGTCAATGTATGGCTATTTTAGAAGATTTTGATGGACAAACTAACACAAGTCACAAAATTTTAGATATAGATTCCTTCGTTATATTTTCAATTGGTGGGGGGATATTTCTGTTAAAATAAGAACTATTCCGGTCAGATGATCAGCTTCTTCTCTTAAAAATTGGAAAGGATTATTGAAATTGAAACGCCGGTTCGAAAACGAATTTCCTCGGCGACATTTCTGAAGGCAGAACTTTGTTTTTACAAATAATTAATCTGTATAATTTAATATCTGTCAAAAGGGATTGTCTGGCAACTTTTTCTCGGAAACAGTTGAAGAGTTGGATGAGTCTAATTGTGATTACGAAGGGGTTTGCTGTGATCACTAATGATGGCAAAGATATTCGTCTTCCCACAGGGCCTCAGTCTCAACACGGAACCCTACATCAAGTGCCTTGAGGAGGTAGTGCTGCCCTGGGTCAAGAAAGTAATTGCCTTCCTTGTTGAATTTCATCTTTACATCGGGAAACTGGTAAGACAAATGAAAAGATGCAGTAAAAATTTAGTAGACAAAGTACGGCTCTATTATTCATTGAATCACTTTTGAATGAAGATATGCGGCCTATATATATATATATATATATATATATATATATATATATATTGTTGAGGGGTTCTCGCCTTCTTACACAAATGGACTCACCCAGTATATACATATACTGCTGCTACGTGAAGACCCGAGAGATAAGAGCAACAGACAGACAGACCGAACGAACGTAGCGATCAAGAGTCACAGTGAGAGAGCAGGTAGACTCAGTAAGAAGTCATACAGCGATATCTCAATACCAAAGACTGTATAGATATTTTTCTACTAACCCGTATTCCTGGAATTACTAACCTGCTTTACCAGCTTGTATAATTACGTTAATACATTATTTTCCTATATTCATTCTTGGCATTTGTTATTTATTTCATCCCGGAATCCACTACAACTTCGCTACAAAGGATATCGAACTCACACGGTAAGAACAAAAAAGACAAAATTCTCCCTCGACAAATTGGCGACGAGGATATAGAACTCACACGGGAAGAAACAAAAAAAAGACAAAATTCTCCATCGTCAACTTGGCGACGAGGACTTCGAACTCGCACAGAAGAATTTTTTTTCTCTCGTCGACCACAACAGGAACTCACACAGGAAGAGAACAAAGAAAAATACTCCCTTGCCGACCGCAACGACTTGGTGACGAGGGATTGGGACCTACACGGAAAGAAAAAAAATTCTCTCTTCTCACCACAACATCTTGGGCGACAAGAATTTGCACGTCTTGGAGACTCAAAAGACAAAATTGCCGTTTTTACCAGTATCCACAACAACTAGGTAACAATGTGTTACGAGGATTAAAATACGGAAAATCGAGTTTTTCGTAAGACTTATCATGGAGGATATTAAAAGTATTTTAGTAGAACTTGTAAAATACCAAAATGGACAGCAAATTCAACTTCAAGAAAGACAAAATGAACAGCAATTCCAATTCCAAAAAAGAATGGAAAAATATTACTACAAGCGCAGAAGGAAAATCATGAAAGACAAATGCAAAATGAAGAAAGACAAATACAACTCCAGGAGCTAATTGTAAAAGTAGCGAGTAATACACAGCAACAAAATATTGAAAATGTGGCGACTTTTTTCCAAGACGCAGTATGGAACACGATAGAAACATTCAAATACTCCCTAGAAGAGGATAAAAATTTCGGGGACTTTTTCAGACGTCATGAAAACATCTTCAACATCGATTGTCAAAACTGGACGGAGGCAAAGAAGCTACGACTATTTCTCAGGAAATTAGGAACGGATGAATACACAAAATTCGTGGATTACATTTTGCCAAAGAAGACAAATTATTTAACGTTTGATGAAGCAGTTACATGCCTGGCGGAGCTTTTCAGCCCGAAAACGTCACTCTTTCACAAAATGTTGAAATATCTTAACCTCGTAAAGGATGAAAATGAGGACTATTCCACGTTCGCCGCAGTAGTGAATAAACATTGCGACGACTTCAAGTTGGCTGAATTAACCCCGGACAATTTCAAGTATCTTATTTTTGTACAACGTTTAGTCTCAGCAAAGGATAGCGAAATGCGCAAATGAATGATTTCAAAACTGCAAAATTAACCTGGATTAACACTACAAAAACTATTGGAAGACTGCCAAAAATGCATGTGTATAAAGAAAGACTCGAAGGATATTGAGGAGTCAGGAGTATCACATATACGTAAGTTAAACAAAAGTTTACGTTTTTCACCCTCCCATGAAAGAAAACAAAAATTCTATAATAATGAAAAAAGTACAACGTACGGGGCAAATAATGACGAAAATCAAAGTAAATATAAGCCCCCCTCCATCTGCATGTTATCGATGTGGACGACTACACTGGAATAAGGATTGTCTTGCGTGTGGAAAAATGACTCACAACGCATCCCAATGTAGGAACAGAAAATCTACTAGTAGGATAAGAGCTACTAGAATGCATGACGAAGACAATACTAACATAAGGAAATATGTGGAACTGGAAATCTTAAATAAAAAGATAAAATTGCAATTAAACTCAGGGTCAGATCTGACGATAATTAACCTACAAACATGGAAAAGGCTTAATAGACCAACAATGTTACATACACAGAAAATTGCTAAGTCTGTTACAGGAAAGCGTATAAAATTCGAAGGAGAAGTAATCCTAAATGTAAACTTTCACGGGAAACCAAGAAAACTATGCCTACGCCTATTGCCTACCACTACGGCGAGGACCAGTCCATTTCGGTTACCTGCTAGATTGTCCTACCCGTTTACAGTAGTCAACAACCACTTTGCTACTTCGAACATATATATCCCTTTCCGGGACATATAATAATCATTATTCAAGTCTCAGTTGACATCGAGAAAGTTGATCACTTAAGCATAGGTGGTGGCAGTAATAATATTTAATTCGTGACCTTTGAAAATTTGTTACTAGTTCCGTTCTCAATGGGTCTGTATTTCGTGGGCTTGGTTTGCGAAGGTGAATTGCACCATCATCTCAAAAGTGCGGTATCATCTCCGAGTCCGGTGTCCTTAATGTCGAAAATAAATCTAAGTTCTCTCATTAATAATAATCCAACTACTTCACATGCTTCTGTTGAGTTAAATACTCCCATAGTAATATTAAATTCTGATTTACTTCTTTTGGTCCACAAATAATACTAATGGAATAGTATAGATTTTTTTTTATGATGGTTACTTCGCGATCATTAATATGGTAGTAATTTTTTGCTAGATTTAGAGCAGACACGTAAAAAAAACACTAATCCCAGTCTAAACAGATATATTTATTAAAAATTAAATTAAGTGGTATCATTTGCAGATAATTCGTAACGGTTGTTTTGATTCCCCATACCGAAAACATCAAAAACACCTCCATGATAAAAACCAGTCATGGTGAGATTTGAAGTCGATTTTTTTTTTGTTTTTTGTTTTTTTTTCTTTACGGTCTATGGACTCATGACAGAAAATACCTGTAGAGTAGGCGAAATCAAAGGAGTAAATGACAAAATTGAACACACCGCGCAACGGCTCCGTGCGGGCCCTGGGTTACAAGCATACTTCAAATTTTTCATTGAGTACAAATAAATAGCCAATAAAATCAGCTCCCGCCATGAAATAAACACAGGCTTTTGGAACCTACAGAAGACCATAAAAGCGAAACATACATTCAACTCAGCAGTTAAGAAACATGAGTCAATGTCGGCATCTTGTCTTTCTCATTAAAGCAACAGCAGACACTCTTGTCTCCCAAATCCACTTTCTAACTTCCTCACTGAAAAACTATACATGTTTATTTTCCTTGCTGTCAAGGAGAAAAAATTTCTAAATCTTTTTTATTTGAAGACGCAACAATCTTTTCTCTCATTTTTTTATTCAAAAGACGAGCCAAGGAATAATTCCCCAACAACCTATATAAACGCGCACATACAACTCACATACAAACATATATAGATATTTATGCATTGACGTGATTTAATATAGTCCGTTATCTTGAAATGCTGCACATCGATATGGTACTTATGGAGATATTGTCATGTCGTCTAGTTAGCTAAATATTGTATGCGAATTGGCTGGTTAACTTTAATGCCTCAAAAACAAAACTGCTCTCTATTATTCACCATAGAGAACCATCTCTGCCTCCCATTAGAATGCCCGACGTTCAACTATATGCGAGTACCACTTTACGACTGCTAGTCTCACATTGTCCGCTGACCTGAGATGGAACGAATACATTGAGTCAATAGGTTCGTTCACCGCTGGGAAAGTCTGCTCCCTGTGCCGCGCCAGGAAATTTTTCTCGCCGGAATCAATCCTTCAAATCTACAAATCAACCATTCGCCCTTGCACGGAGTATTGTTGACATATATGATCTGGAGTCCCTTCTATTTCCCTCAAGGCCCTTAATAAAATCAAAAGTAGGATATGCAATGTAATTAGACACAATTGAAACGAAATACATTAAAAACTTAACTATTAAGAATGAAATTGCTTATGTGTATGTGATACGCTGCTGTGATCTACATGTGTGTATATCTACGTCTGAGTGAGAGTTCAAACGTCAGTGGACCAAGGAAATGAACGTTCCCCAGAGGAGACATACTCGTCGACCGTCTACTATAGCTTGGAGTAAGAGAATAATGATGAAGAGGAAAGAAATGCTTGATTTTTATGCGTTAAACAGCGCCACCTAACGAACGTTTGGCGAATTCACGCGATATAAACCGCATCCTTCATAGTGTTGTCATATAATTCAAAAGCAGCTGAATGGTAACTAAATCGGACAATCAGCTTAATGATTTACTTAAATGTATCATCACGATTATAACAAATACTGTAGGTAACAGATTGAATTAAAAAATAGGAAGGATATTGAGGCTTTGTCCAAGCACTGAAACAAGAAATGCTATCTTTATTATCAGAATTCTATAGGTGAATGCTATCTAAATGCAAGAAAACGGATTTATATTTCAAAATTCAGATAAGATATGGCACAGAATAATTTGATTGTCACACATATTTCTTCTTTATTCTTAATGTTTTTTGAATTATCAGGTAATATCATTTAGCTTATTATTTAATGTTTTTATAGCTCCATGCTACAATTTTTGTTTAGCGTCATTAAAATTTGATTGTCTTGTACGTTTTTACAGATATAAGTGAATGGAATACCAAGTAGAGAAAATGAACAATTCGACACTTTCTCTCCGCTTTTTATTAAATTTTCAAATTTACCAAGCCTGATCGAGACAGTTGTGATGGGTACTAAGAAGGTAGTACAGCTGAAAGTACTGCACAAAAATGTTTTTCATGCGTCAAGAAGGGTGAATTCTACCATTCGATCTATATAGTTTGAATTGTATAATATAGAAGTGTTACGTCTGTTTAGTCTTATAATGAATCCTTCCAGTGGCCTTTTGATGTTGAGCTGAAATCCATTTTGTAAGGCGCTGTAATTTTTTTGTAATCCAAGTACATTAGACTTTTTTCTAGGATCATCTTCAGTGGTAAAATACAAAATCAAACATTTATATCGTAACACCGTTAAAATCTGCATTCCGTTGTCATTGTTAACTGGAAAGGATCAATATAAAAATAAGTATTCAAAATATCTCTATATTATTGGATGAAACATGTTTGGATGAGGATATACTACCTAAATATGCATAACACACACACACATACACACACACACATACACACACACACACACATATATATATATATTCATACATGTTTCATTAAATAATATAGACAAGTATTGTCCATTTATTTTATGTAAATTCTTTTCATAACGTCTCATAAGCTTAATAACATTATCATTAAACGCAGAAAGAAAATCACAATATTGATCCATGTTTTTTAATCTAATCTAAGCTTCAAGCTGACATAAGCCATTATCAAAGATGTCAATTACTGTACAATATATTAAGCAATATACGGACAAGACAGTGCTGATAGTCTGTTATTATTTACGTGGATGATTTCCAAGCAACGATAAACACGGGCATATAAGACGCTGGAAGCGAAAATCGCACGGCAGCGCATGACGTCACACATGACCACGTGAGAGTGAATTTGAGAAGTATTAAGTATGGGAAGCCGTTTGTATAAACCAATGACTTCTCTTACCAATTATAGACATTTAAGGATATTTGTGGATAGTTGATTTTGTTTAGGTTTTCATCTTGTTTATAATTAGTATGCATTTGATTACGGTATAGGAGATTAATAATTTTGAGATTAGTAGAAGCAGTATTATGCACTATTTGCATCTTCTTTGTTCATCAACTATAGAGTTTGGTAAGCTATTATTAATAAGTGTTTGTTTTATATTATTAGTTCACTGTAAAAATTCTGTTTTGTGGATGAATTAGTTTCTGCACGATGTATTCGATTCTTTAT
>CAHIKZ030000355.1:2602500-2772500 GCA_903632075.3 Acanthosepion pharaonis | reverse complement strand
TGAACGCCCCGAGGAATTTGTTTCCATTAGAAAGTTTGAAGTTTTCTGACAGACTTAGATATTCCGCGTACATTGATCCAGCGTACGTTGGGAATACTGAACTTATTATAATAAAAAGTGAATATTGGGTTTCACGGGCAATTATAAAAAAGTATTTGACGGGCTCATAAATTTCTATAAATTTCAAACCGCATACATATACATGTAAAGGCAAGTTTCTGCAACGTTACAATGAACTATATTCTAATCATTTCATTCTTCGGTACAATTCTATAAAACTGCTTAGTGAATCATGTGGCATCAGGAATTACCAAAACATTTTTTAAGATACGATTCTTGATCTCATCTTCGTTGATATTATCACAGAATTTTGGACGAGATCATGTGACAATAGTCAAAGTGTACATATAAAGAAGGTATCCCCCGTTTAAAGCTCAGAAACATTGAAAACTTTGAAAAAATTTATCTGTCGATATTTCTGAGATGAGGTATTGCATTATTTACATTATTTACATTATTCGGATTACCGTCCTCATCTTTGTCGCCATATTTATTACAACATTTCGGCTGTTGTACGCTCCGGCATTCTTCAGGTGGTTGGAATGTCGAACTGAACCCTTTATTTCGCTCCCTGGGGTAGACTGTTCTAGTTCCACGTGCCATGTTTAATGGATTCCAGTTATCAGTTATTTCCTGTTAATTTTCCTCTGAAACTTCTCCACTGCCTTAACTGGGTATTGAACTCACACTCTTTGGGTCCTGTCACTGGATCTAAATAACGCTTTTATCCACTGTGCCATATGTCCTCAAGGACACATGGCACAGTGGATAAAGGCCAAACATTGTAATAAATATGGCGACAAAGATGAGGACAATAGTTTGAAAAACATTTTGGCCAAACTAAATAAATACCAAATATCCCATACTGTATAAAAATCAAAATTGACATTGACCTTCACATAGTTGCAAATTTATTTCACCGATGAACATAATTGGCGTAACAAAAATATAATCCTTCCCAATAATATCTACTGAGCGTTCCCAAGTAGGCATCTATGCGGACAACACTACTATTTACTCCTGCCTCAGAAACAAATCTAGTGTCGCCGACAAAACTAACCTGGCCCTTTTGTCTTGCAAAGGACCTCCAAGCGGTTGTGGACTGGGGTAAGTATAGGTTGGTTAGCTTTAATGCCTAAAAAACAAAACTGTTCTCTATTACTCACCAGAGTGAACCATCCCTGCCTCCCATTGGAATGTCTAGCGCTCAAATCAACGAGAGAACCTCTTTGTGACTGCTCGGTCTCACATTGTTCGCTGAGCTGAGATGGAACGAATACATTGAGCCAATAGATTCGTCAACCGCTAGGAAAGTTGGCACCCTGTGTCACGCCAGGACATTGTTCTTCCAGGAGTCGATCTACAAATCAACCATTCGCCCTTGCTTGGAGTATTGCTGACATATATGGTCTAGGACCCCTTCTAATTGTCTCAAGGTCCTTGATAAAATCCAAAGACGGATATGCAATGTAATTGGCCCTGATCTGGCATCTCGTCTGCAGTCGCTCTCCCACAGACGTGCCGTTGCCTCCCTTTGTCTTTTTTACAAATAATTTCAAGGTAACTGATCCGATGAGCTGCTTAACGCTGGTTCCCAGACTTCATGAATTTAAGCGTTCTAATAGGATGGCATCTCGCTCTCACCCTTTCACTGTCGAAACTGTTAAATGTAGCCGTCTCTTCTCCAACAGCTTCATGGCTTGCACTTCTCGACTGTAGAACTCCCTCCCCATTTCTTGTTTTCCTGATAACTATAATCTCCAACTATTCAAATGTAACGTCAATCGACGTCTCCAGATAACCTGATCTATCCCCTAACCATCTCTTTATTCTTTCCTCTATCACTCCTCTTTGTTCTCGCTCCTACTCTGAAATCCTTTGCGTGTTAGTGGCTTTCCGCCTTGCTTGGGATTGAATGCTTAAAAAAAAGTATATATCCACATTCGTACTAATTTGGACAAAATATTTTAAGGATTTCTGACTGTATAGTTCGTGAGGATTTCTTTCTGTTATTCACTGTAGTCGGTCAGAATACAACTCAAACGATATACTTTAAATGTACATGCTCAGATTCACTAAAATCGTTTTATCTCTCTATTTTTTTTATAAATACAAATGTTTTTAATTGAACAATATTACTTACACTTACCGGCCTGAATGTTCGGCAAATTACGTCGAAAATATACGTTCTCCGACGGGAATCGAACCTGTATCCCTATACGGAATCTGCCATTTGATCTAAAGCGCTATACCACTTAGCTAAAGAGAAGTGTCTGGTTAGCAAAGTACAAATTACTGTTTAAAAACACAACATATGACGATTTTTCTTGATCGATCATATCTGTTCACGAAACGCATCTTAACGTAAACAATGACATCAAATAATATGGATTCAGTCTGATAATTATTTAATATAGTTTATGTTTATAGGTTATTTCTAAAGATACAATTTATTTAAGTAAATGCTCTGTTTTTAATCGAATGCTTCTCTATAGATAAATGGTATAGCACGTCAGATCAAATGATGGTTTCCTTATAGGAATCCACGTT
Source organism: Acanthosepion pharaonis (assembly GCA_903632075.3). Taxonomy (NCBI): domain Eukaryota; kingdom Metazoa; phylum Mollusca; class Cephalopoda; order Sepiida; family Sepiidae; genus Acanthosepion; species Acanthosepion pharaonis. The sequence continues at coordinate 2,769,890 of CAHIKZ030000355.1, read as the reverse complement.
AGATCACTGTCGGAGAACGCGTATTTTCTACGAAATTTCTCGAACATTCAGACCGGTAAAGGTAATTAATACAGTTTTATTAAAAACAGAGTATTTAATTATATAAATTGTATTGATTAAAATAACCTATAATAAGAAAAAAAATATTAAATAATTGTTGTATCTAAACCATTTCGTTATACACACACATACACACGGATATATATATATATATATATATATATATATATATATATATATATATATATATATATATATGTTTCATTAAAAACGAGAGACAAGGTACTACGGTTGAGCTTTTTATTTAATTTTTCTTGTGTTCTGACAAGAGCTTTCTTTTCTGGACAAAGGGTGTGTAAGAACTGTCCGAATGTTTTGTATTTCTGAGCGCTTTCGGCTATACCTTTAGCAAAAAAAGACTAAAAATAATGGAAGCTCTAATAATAAAAAAGAAAAAGCCAACTCTTAACAATATTAACTATGAACAAAGCCATAAGGTGCTAACCGTATTCGGAAATTAAAAATATCACTACCACACACTAAACATACACAGAACGCACACACTCTACTAAGCTGATAATCGATTCATCCTTGATAATGGCTACAGGTATAGCCGAAAGCGCTCGGAAATACAAAACATTCGAACAGTTCTTACACACCCTTTGTCCAGAAAAGAAAGCTCTTGTCAGAACACAAGAAAAATTAAGTAAAAAGCTCAACCGTAGTACCTTGTCTGTCGTTTTTAATGAAACAGGCATAAAGGAAGGATTGTTGCCTAAATATACAACTATCGTATATATATATATATATATATATATATATATATATATATATATATATATATATATATATATATTATGGATATTACACCCCAAAAATCGCTACAAAACCGTTACACATTTTGGAAGATTTCCTATGTAATATCCTAAAATAAAGAATATTGCGCTACATTGTATTGATCCCACTTAAATGTTACGAATGATGATACCTGGATATAATACTGACACACACACAGACACACGCACACATATATATATATATATATATATATATATATATATATATATATATATATATATATATATATATATATATATATGTGTGTGTGTGTGTGATTAAATATACTCTTGAGTTGTGCTATATTTATGGGATAAAGTGCTATCCACTGACAGAAATGTTGCTTGTGGAACTGAGTTACAGTGACAGAACCCAAAAAGTGTGTGTTCCATACCCGGTTAAGGCAGTGGAGAACATTCAGAGGGAAATTAACAGGATATAACTGATAACTGGCATACATTAAACATTTAACTAGAACATTCCAACCACCTGAAGAAGGCTGGTGCCTACAACGTCAGAAACGTTGTAATAATTATGGCGACAAAGATGAGGACAATAGTCCGAATAATGTAAATAATGTATATAATACCTCATCTCAGAAATATAGACAGATATTTTTATTCAAAGTTTTCAATGTATCTGAGCTTTAAACGAGGGATACATTCTTTATATGTACACTTGGAATATTGTCACATGATCCCGGTCGAAATTTTCTGATAATATCAACGAAGATGAGACCAATAATCGTATCCTTTAAAAAAATGTTTTGGTAATCCCTGATGCCACGTGATTCACTAAGCAGTTTTATAGAATTGTACCGAAGAATGGAATGATTAGAATACAGTTTATTGTAACGTTGCAGAAACTTGCCTTTATGGAATAAAGTGTTATCAGAGATAGAGCGTGTGTAAATATAAAATTGAACATTGAATCAACACTTAGAGGCGACATTCTGTTTCATGCTAGACGCAATCGTCAGGCCATATATATATCGTATCATTGTAGTTTTATATATTACTGCATTTATTATATGAAGTTAAATATACTAGGCACATTTATTCGTCTGTGGATTTCCTTTGAAAAACTTACAAATAATTTTACTTTTGATCTGCAATAGAAATCTTTTATTTACCGATAAAATCACTTTTATTGAAACACCTAAAAGTTGGTATACAATTGAATTAGACGGAATGCATGTCAACCGCATTTGTTTAATAATTTTCGATTAAGAAAATAAGATTACTGTTTCATAAATTTATTATTTGTTCAAAAGAACATATATATGTTTCTTCCAATTTCTAACATTCATTTTTCATTTCTTCGCTTTCTGTAGCTGTCCTATATTGTGGAATTGATTTACATAATTCATTTATTCGATATGGCACAAAGTTATTTCTTGTCATTAAGCAAGGTTGATATCGTTTCAGTTACAGATGGCGACAAAGCCTGTCTCTCAAAGCAAAAATGACAGTCCCATTCTGATGTGATATGCCGAGTATTTTCTCCAACGTGAATTTTCATTCCTTCTCCGTCTCGAGCTATACATTCACTTATACATCTTCTATGCTCTCACTGATTGATTGTGAACATCATGACTTTAAGAACTTGTTTCCTTATATAAAATCGGCTAACGAGTTATAAAATGATTTCAATGCAAATATCCTGCTTTTACTTGCTTTTAGATATTTTATTTAGTCGTGATTCAAAACTGATAAAATGTTTCAATTCATTGCTGATATTTATTTACAAAAATCAATGTTCCATTAATATTATCTACAATTCTATGAGATGTCTCTTCATGTCTGTGATCATAATTTCCTACCGCTCACATTCTTTTTTTTTACTGTTTTTACTATTGTTCATCCAATAGGAATGTGATGTAATAAATATGCATACTCCTGTGTTCCCTCTTACAGTAATATGATTGGCTGGTGTCAGCCATAAATAGAGGCTGGTGTAGAGGTACAGGACGACGCCCATTGTACTACGCCATTGATTATCCTATTCGTCTACCCTGTTGCCTAAGCATATTGCCTACCACTACGACGAGGACCAGTTCCATTACGGTTACCTGATTGATTGTTCTACTCGGTTACAGTAGCCAAAAGCACTTAGCTACTTCGAACAAATATATCTCTTTCCGGGACATATCACAATGTCACTAAATTGGAGAGTTATTTCATGAGGCGGTTATGAAGGCGTACAATGATGGCGCAAGGGACGCATATTAAGAGGATAAATAAGATAATATTTGAGACACGACTTGAAGAGTGTAGGATTGTAGGGATCGAGGAATCACCCCAACGGAACTCAGTTCCACAAAGCAACATTTCTGAGTAAGTAGCTGAGATGAACCTACCACTGGAATATGAAAAAAAAGATGGTATGTCGTTTTCGTTTAGTCTTAGATTCCATTATTTAGATCTACAAAGCTTCCTGGTTTTAAAGGTCCGGATTTGTGGAATCACAGAACGTAGTTCGTACGAAGATCTGTCATGAAAACAAGAGTAGAGCAGTTTGAAGCCCGCAATGTTTCATCTGTGGGAAAGAGCTTAATGGCTGAAAAACATTCTATCAACCGTAACGGGGCACAAACGCTTTTGAATTTGGTCGAGGTTTTAATGTGATGATTGAACACCTCCGGCCCAGACATGTCAGTAATACTCCAGGTTTTGTCTGATCTACTTACACCAAAATAATTTTTACTTTACGATACCTTTTGTCAGTGTGATAATTTTCCATTTATCCATTTGTAAAAGAATTGTCAAGTTTTCGACTATACATTTTTTCTGTGTCCAGTGTGCGTTCAATTTACTAAGGCTTTTTTACATTATGCGTCAAGAAATGTCATTTTTTATGAAGTCTTGATACCCTTTCATGTTAGCACTTATTCTTAGAGATTCCTAATTCCATATACATTCGTGTGTAGAACAAAATTCTGTTCATTTGAAATATTTTGCCATTTGTAACAACATTAATATTCAGTTACAATGAACACGGATAGCTAATTAAGTAATTCATTTTTAATACACGCTAAATCTTTCAGACACTGACGTTCTGGAGCATACATATGATGTCCTACGCACAAAAACGACACATTCGTACACGCATGCATTCTATAAAATAAGCACGTGAGTTATGCACAGGCAATGTAAAGAAACAGTACAGAATTTATCATCCGAAGAGACTAAACATTATTCAACTTCCCAATTTTTTATAAAGTTAAATAACTATCTAAAAGTTAAATTGATACTTTTTTAAAAATTATTTCTTATTTAATCATTCTATTGGATTTAATCCATATTTTCGACTCATACGCTATGTAAATTATCGATAACCAAATATTAACATGACAGATGAAAGATTCTGTAAAAATAAGGTGCGACTAATTTCTAACTTGAAAACTTGTTCCCAGGGACTCGTTCTTATGTTAGAAAGAATAATATACTGATTTCTCAACAAATAATTCAGTTTTCTTTCAATTGTTTTGATTGTGTGAATCTAAACGCAAAACTCGAACTGAATCATTACAAACACATATCGCAAATAACAGCCCCATAGTCAAATTAAAATGAACCAATCTTAAATATATAACCAATTCGTCATCTGACATTTATGCCATGCCTTGAAAATCCTTACAACCATTTAGATTTGTTTTAAAGCCTGCCAAGATTTTCCATGTTATTCAATGTCAGATTTTGTAATTTAGGTAAAGATTCATAGGCCTTTGCCACCAGTGTCCGGGTGCATTGATACTCTCCTCTAAATAGTGGCATTGAGTGACTGGTGTCACGGGTGCCCTTTTGCTAAAATGACGTTACCTTTATATAACCAATTCCCAGAAAAAAATTCGTTTGAATGGCACAAAAAGATAATAATCTCAAGGTGCCAGGTCAGCGCTATACTGTAGCCGCATTAAAACAATCTAACCCTATCCCTGGAATCAAATGTTTGTCACTTTGTCTTTTGGGGTTAGAAAGACGGAACGATCTTATTGATAAGCAAGTTATTCCATTAAATTTAGTGTTTGAAATAAACTCGCTGTTTTTATTGTCAGTTGATTCTGTATGAGTTCCCCAGGAAGCAAAACACAGTGGCTGAACTTTGCCTTGGCCGCTAACGATAGATGCATCAAGGTCATGGAGTCAACCATTTTCTTTGGGACAACGTGTGGGGCATCACTGCACACTGGAAAATAGCGTGATCTATGGGGAACTTCTTGTCAGATAAATATTAAAGGAAAGGAAAAAAATGTCTCAGGTTGCTAATATCTATAGTAAGAACGGCCTTTTCTCCATCTGATAACTTTTATTACAATCTATACATGTACATATACGATTTTATTAATGGTTACTGTTATTAGTTAATTATGGTATATAGTTTGCAAATTAGCATTTTCCATATGTATATTTATCTATATCAAAATATATTATGAGCATAAAGTCTAAAAAAATATTTACTTTATATATTTATTACCAAGAATTACTGCACATTATCAGAATACCGACAACTTTTCCAAAATTGACTTTATTGTAGTAGTCGTAATGAAGGTGTACTTGCAATAATAAACAACTTGGTTTCGTTTTATATAAATAACTGTGCGTTTTAGCTATAGATTTTTATATAGTGCATTTAAAATACTATAATATCTTTTGTAGCATAATATATAAAACAGTATATATATATATATATATATATATATATATATATATAGCAAATATATGGATATAGATCCGACAGTTTTAAGAAAAATATACTGAAAAAACAAACAAAAATCCTAATATGCGATTATGCGATTATGGATTTTTGTTTGTTTTTCAGTATATTTTTTTCATATATATATATATATATATATATATATATATATATATATATATATATATATATATATATTTATTTACAAATAAATACGTTTAAATTCAACTTCATCCCTGCCGTGCGCCAATGGCTTAGTGGTAGAGTCTCCGACTGATACAACACCAGTCGAGTTTTGATCCCGGCTTCAGGAAATCTGATTCCTATCCACCCTGATGAGCAGTGAAACAGCGAAACAAACTGTCTGTGGATGACAATGTTTGTGTTGGGAAGCGGTATTTTGGTACTCTTCCTATTATAAGGCTTCAAACGGTATCAGGCAGGCAGAAATTCAACCCTGTCCCTAATAGGCGAATCGAAATATGATGTAATCCTAGTCACAAAAATATATATATAGCCTTCAAATTGTTCAAGATTTCTAAATAATGACAGCAAATTCAGTCTCCCGGCTTTTTTGTTGAATCATTTTTCGCCTAAAGACTAAAACGCAATGTGAAGGTGAATGAGAAGTCTCTAGTGGGGAAAAAGGTCAGTAAATTAAGAGGATTCAGAAAGACAGATGGCGTTGCGTTCATATTCTAGAAGAACGTAGATTGCAGGGAAGCAGAACACTCAAAGATATTTTCACATGAGAGACGTGCGAGAAAAAACTATTAGAATAGAACTTACGGATAAAACTACTTGAACAGCAAAACCATGGGACCTATATGCCAATCTAGTAATACGAAGACAAGGAACCACAGAAGAGTCGAACAATGTTAAGAGAACTTATGGAAATATGGTTACTGGTGGCAAACATTAATAGTAAAAATACGAAATTTCATTTCATAACGACCTGAGATAACATCTACCTTAATTAAGTAATCGATATAAAATGATCAATATAAGTGCTTGTAAAATTCATAGAATATGAACAATGATGGCTTTCTAAAATTCAAGGAAGGTTAGACTTGATGGTTTATTTCTATTCGAAATATTGTCCTTATCTATTATCACAAGATTTCAGACACATTGCCCTCTGGGCCTCATCAGAACCTCTCAGGGAATTGCGAAATAAACCATTATTTAATTTACGGCAGTGTAATTTTCTTGCCCCGCTGTCAATGCCTCAGGATATATTGTCTAGTTCCTATTTAGTATGGTTCGGTTATGAGGTCTCCTCGTTTCCTCTGATTCTAAATGTTCACTACTTAGTGCAGGGATTGAACTTAAATTTACTATGTTACCACGTTATGAACTATTGTTTTAAGCCACTACGACATTCTCCTTACTATGTGTATTGTCTAATTGTTACATGTAATTTGCGTTTTGAAATCGTTTACAGAGTAATGAAATATTCTATGATTCCGCAGCTTGCTATGTGAAACCTATTTACATTAATGAGTACTATTTCTCTTTCTTTTCCAAAATTTTATAATTTTTTTGAATTTGAGAATTATCTATGTCAACTGATGAGTAATTTGTGAGTATCTTTCTTCCAAAAGATTCAATTTTCCACAATCGCTACGTATTTGCGGTTCTAAAAGACGTCATCTTTTCTTTTGAGCTCTAATGATTGTATCAATGAACCCGGTCGATAAAGTCGCTGTGATTTTACTCGTCTTATATAGGAATAGTTCCGAAACACATATATACTAAAACGCACAAACACATACAAACTTACACACGCGCACATATACTGTACATATATATATATATATATTTGATGAGAAGCAGGTGAGTGTTATGACATGGGCGCCCCAATCTCCTGACCTCAACCCCATAGAAAATTTGTGGAGCATGTTGCTCAATTGCTTTCTCGAGAGCCTGTACTTTATATTGCTCCATCAGATTTCTATGGGGTTGAGGTCAGGAGATTGGGGCGCCCATGTCATAACACTCACCTGCTTCTCATCAAAGTATTCCTTCATCAATTTTGATTTTTGACAGGGAGCATTATGCTGCATAAAAATGAGCTTGGTGGGGTCGATTTGCACTCTTTCAGCAGAAGGAAGCTGACAAGACTCTAAAACTCTCTTGTACAGCTCGCTCCTGAGGGTCTTTTCAATAGGTTCTAAGAAACCAGTTCCATGAAAATAAAATCATCCCAGAACATTATACTGAACTGTTGCTTGACAATACTTACTGCTAAATTCAAAGAATTTAAAAATTTGATCATATCTGTTGACCATGTTTGCCGTAGTCTCTGAATATGGAATCCAATGAAGTCCATAATCTCTTCAATATCAGAGGTTGGCAGTGTAGATTCGGAGAAAGTAGCAGCTGTTTATTCTTTAAGTCTTCGATATCAGGTTGGCAGTGAAGATATTTTGGAAGAAAAAAAATGGCTGCCTTTATACACGTCGGATTGGATATTTTGAGCATTCTGATTGGTTAACCCTTCTATTGGTGAACTATAAAACGAGTCAGCTCATTTTGACTCGCTCACTAGTGCATCAGTCTACCCAAAAATTCTGACAATATCCCTACACAGGAATTACCGTGTTTCAAAAACATGGCAATTCCTGTGTAGCGATGGGACTATATTTTTAAATTAGTAAAATTATAATATCTATGCTCTGCAGAATTGCAATTAGCACTATTTTTTTTTTTAAATCAAAATAATTATTAAGAACAACAGGTTATAAATCTTACTGTTCTTTCTCATTATTTTAATATATATAAAGTAAATATTCTTTAGACTATATAATTATATTTTCATAAACATTTCTTAAATATCCCAGGTGAATGCGCCTTAACGATGTATTTTATTCGTGGCCTTGCTGCTTTCTGCTTCTAAAGAAACATATAGCAAGTTTCTTCTCTTACACTTACCACCTTTACAACACCTTTCCATCTTCTCGGTATCAGGTCAACTAGGACCTTCAAAAAATTAAATGCAACTTAATAAGTCATGCTTGAACGATGTTATTTTATTTGCCTTTCTTCTCTGCAACATTTCTAAATTTCTTTTACTCTCAGTAAGATCATTCAGTCTTAGTATCTGTATCATCTTCCTTGAGCGAAAATGATTTTAAAAAGTTAGTTGTAGAGTCGTGGTTTTACTAAGTGCTTACTCTACCATTAACTTTACAGACGGCGTTATGTATTCAGTGTATCCGTTTATGTAACAGAGAAACCTGTAGAATGATTTCAGACATTTTCAAATGAAATAACCGCGAAATTAAATTAATCGACCTTGTTCTGTATCTAGAGTCAGTTTGCCGATCCAATTTTCCGTGTTGATGATGTCTGTATAAACAGGCATGTCTGTACTTGTGTTAAAGTTGCATGCCATATACTTATGTGTTAAAATTTTCTTTTACTAGTAGTTTTCTATACATACTTTCATGGCAATTGTTCGAATGAGCTTTTCGCTAGGGTACCGAGACCATTGACTGTAAGAGCAGTACTAGACTGCCGTCGAGACCTCATCAATTTACAGTCGAAATGGCTAGATGTAACCGTCTTTTCTATGCTAACAGTCTCTTTTCTCGCACTTCGCGCTCGTGGAACTCCTTTTCGGTTCCATGCTTTCCAGCCAACTTAAATTTAATTTCAATTCAACGTTATTTGCTATCTATTGTCCTCCTTGTTATTCTTTCCGTTTCATGATCATTATTAATAATGTTTATGTCACTAATTCTTCCACGTGCCTTGTTTCTTAATGGCTTTACTACCTTGCATGGGGTGATAGTGATCAAAAAATGTTTACTTTGATGGAATAAACATATTGTCATCAAGGCGTGATAACAGAGGATTTTATTTGCTATGTTTTCGGATCTATATATTCATTATCTTGTGTATATTTTTCAGATGAGGTATTATGTACACTATTTACATTATTCGGACTATTGTCCTCATCTTTGTCGCCATATTTATCACGACGTTTCGGCCGTTGTACGGTCCGGCCTTCTTCCGGACACATGGCACAGTGGATAAAGGCGTTAGTTAGATCCAGCGATAGGACCCAACGAGTGTGTTCAATACACGGTCAAGGCAGTGGAGAACACGGAGAGTGGAATTAACAGGAGATAACTGATAACTGACATCCATTAAACATGGCACGTGTAACTAGAACTCTCTACCCCAGTAAATGAAATAAAGGGTTCAGTTCGACATTGCAACCAGGACCCAAAGAGTCTGAGTTCAATACTCGGTACTATAGTGGAGGACTTGGAGAGGAGAATTAACAGGAGACAACTGACATCCATTAAAAACGTGGAACTAGAACAGTCTACCCAGTGACAAAATAAACTGTTCAGTTCGACGTTCCAACCACCTGAGGAAGGCCGGAGCGTATAACGGCCGAATCTTTGTAGTAAAAATGACGACAAAGATGAGGACAATAGTCCGAATAATGTAAATAATCTATATATTCATTTGTAAAGCTTGTAACAAATCCTGAGAGTAAGGTAAATAATTACACAATGGCCCAAACGAAAATCAGGTTTTATTCTTATTTTTAAGATAATCTTCAGATTTTCTTTCCAAGATAAAATGTAATGGAGTTTGAATGTCAGTTCAAAAGAGGTCAAGGAGAAAGTCTTTCATTGTCTTTGGTCCATCAGTCACTCTTACTGTTACTAGACATGACATTCTTTGGTTAGTTTCTCTGTTAAAAAGAAAGAATAACAGGAAAGAGTTACAACTGACATGGGAATTTTAATTAAATCGACAAATTTTAATGAAGAAAAAACATCCCCAGAGAAATACTAGTGGCTTTCAGTTTGAGGGTGACGCTAATGGATAAATGAGAAAAAATTAAAGAAACGATCAAGTGATAATTACAAAATAACTTTGACGGAGCAAAAGTGAATTAGAAGAAGATTATATTTCTCACTCCCAACTCCGTCCCTGAGTAAAAGCTAGGATTTTGCATGCAGATTTGCAATGCATCAGAAGCTTTCACATGGAAGGTCATCGTAACAGTCTTCCCACATTCAGGATTTTATTGTTTTTCAATACCTAAACAAATGTTAGTTAATTATGATTATCTCAACTTTCTCTTTTGTTTCGTGTAAATACATTATAAATTCGCCAGTGTATTGCAAAGACAGTTAACCGTCATTTGAGCAGGAATAGAGGTTTCTCCAATGTTTCCTCTTTAGAACTGGATTTTCCGGTTCTTTTAAAGTCAACTTCAGATCCATACTTCTAACGTCGACGCCTAAACGTCTAAACTTTTTTATTTAATAATCATTTATTTTATCCTTATTAGGAGTAAATAGTTTCGTCTTTCGTTTGGTTCACACTCATCATCGGTCTTTTTGACACAGGTTACAGCAGGATCTCGTGTTTCCTGTTTAGGATTGGATTTGCGATTCCTTCTAAAGTACTTTAATTCTCTTTCACTCCCATTAGCCACTGCATTTTGGTGGCATTATCGCTTTGCTTGGGTGGAATTTATTTGAAAATTTTAAAAAACGACAAAAATCAATATCTTATCAGTCACGCTTGCCAGTGTTTTGTCCGAAAATGCCCAGCTATTTTGAATACATTGCTAAACTTTGATCTAATTCGATAACGGATAAAAAAAAACTGTCTGAATGATTAATGATATGTCCCGAACAGGGATATATTTGTTCGAAGTAGCAAAGTGATTGTGGACTACTGTAACCAGGTAGGACAATCTAGCTGGTAACCATAATGGACTGGTCCTCGTCGTAGTGGTAGGCAATAGTCGTAGGCAATAGGCGAAGACAATGGGCGTAGCCAGTAGGCGTCGTCATGTACCTCCACATCAGTCTGTATTTATGGGTGACACCAGCCAATCATATTAGTTTGAGTGGGAACCCATTTGTATGCATATCCATTACATCAATTAAGATAACTTTAACGGATGATTCCGTGTGCGGAGCTTCAGTAAACATGTTACAAAAAAAGCTTCAAACCTGTCCAGGAATTCGTTACAAGATATCCAGGTTTTTGAAGGTTTTCATAGCATAGACATTATCTGACGTCTGCAAGATGCACTCTAAGTAAGTCTCAGTCTCGCAATGTTTATGCAAGTACATGGCATTTCCTGGAAGTACCAGCCATTTTAAATAACTGATGTGAATATTAGTCTTCTTTTATGTGGTGTGTTCTTTCAGGACGCAGGAAATCATGGCCCTCCACATCTTCATGTCCCTTGTAGCTCTTAATAAGTATCATATTCTGTTATTTCTTCCAAATCCTCTTCTACCATCCATTTACACAAGCTCATCAATATGTTACGCTCTGCTTTTCTCTGTTCCACTTTCTTTTAAGCCCGTCCTGTGAGTATCAGATTTTCCAAACCCTCCTTCCTCATTACCTGCCTCATAAATTTTGACTACTTCTTGATGTTAAGCATAATTTTCCTTTTCTCTTTCCATTTACTCCAAAACCGCGTCGTTGTTCATATCTTCTGTTCAACATCATCCTGAAAGACATTTCGGTCGCTTCAAGTCTCTTCTTCATCTTCAGTATTCGCTGCCATATAAGACGGCAGATATCATGTAACAATTCAATCTTCTTTTCTGTGTTTCTAACGAAATTTTCCTGTCTCTTCAAATTCTGCTTAGCATTTGGAATACATTTTTGGCCATCCCAACACATCTTCGGATTTCAGAGCTTCAAATTCCATCCTCTGTTAAACATTTCCCAGATATTTAAAATTTAGTCCTTGCTTGATTTTAGTATCCCCGATTTCATATTTGCATTTTGAGCTCATCTTGTTGCTGATAACTCTCATTTCTTGTCGTCCTTTCCTTCTCTATTTCTTTTACTATCTTAACAAATATTTTTAAGCATTTTAACCCAAATAAGGCGTTATGGCAACTAGCACGCAAGGGGTTACAGAGAGTGAGAGCAAGATTAAAGAGGGGTGTTTGAGAAAAGGATATATAGAAGAACGGGGATCAGGATCAAAATATCGGAATATTTCGATGACATTAAATTTGAATATCGGAAGATTATAGGTAACAAGAAAGCAAGTAAGAAGAAAGGGGTTCCGCTGTCGAGAAGTGCGAGAGAAGAAGCTGAAGATACGTTTACATTTAACTGTTTTGGCAGTGAAAGTGTGGGACCGAGATTCTAACTTAGTAGCATGTTTAAATTCAGGCAGTTGGGGTACCAGTGAAAGTAGCTGCTCATAGTTGCCATGAAAATACTTGTAGAAAAGACAGAGGGAAGGCACATCATGTCTGTGAAAAAGTGATTGTAGACGAGATGCCAGATCAGGATATATCCCTTTCTGGATGTTGTCGAGGACATTGAGATAAACATCGGGGCACCAGACCATATATGGCAACAGCATTTAATGCAACGATGAATGGCAGATTTCTGGATTTGAAGGAAAGACTCAGGCGAAAAAAACATTCTGAATCACATAGAAAACCAACATTCCTTGCGGTAAATGTAGCTATTGATTCACTGTAGTCGTCCCACCTCAGGTCAGTGGAAAGCGTGAACCCAAGAAAGCGCAGAGACCTTTCTCGTGGAAGTGGACATCAAGCATTCTGATAGGAGATATGGAGGGTTCTCTATAATGAGAGCAGTTTCGTTTTGGATGCATTAAAGTTTACAAGCCATTTCCTGTCCCAGTCAACCACAGATTGGAGGTCCTTTTCGAGATCAGCGGACAGATTAACTTTGTCAGCCATGCCGGATTTACCATTAAGACAGGATTAAATTGTAGTGTTGTCTGCGTAGATGCCTACTTGGAAACTGATGATATAAAAAAAGTAATGGCATCGTCTTTCTATTCACGATTCTTCTTCCCTTCCATGATTTTTTTTCAAAGCGGTAATTGCATTTTAACATTTGCAAATTTCTTACCCCGATTGAACGATAAGAATTCAAACAGGCATTTGATAGCAATCGCGAAACAGAAATTTGAAAATAGTATTACAAAGAGAAAGAGGATCAGGTGGTTTTAAGGAACTGGTCTATTGTGACACTATTTAGGGTTGCGTGGAAAAAAAGCGAGAAATAAATTAGGTGATAAGAAGCTATCACGAAAAGACACTGAGAGATGTTATTTTTTCTAACAAAGAAAAGTGGTAAAGATTTTATTTTCATTAGCGAAGCAAGTAAATTCGTGGACCTGTCGGATTTGATTTGATTTATGTTACGACAGAGCGAATAAAAGATAGCCGTCTGCCCATGGCAATAATGAAAATTTCAGGTTGGTCAAGTGGCCTACAAGACAGAATGCTAAGAGATAATGGTAAATAGGCCACCCAAGAGAGAAAAGGAAAGATTAAACCATTAACTGTCTTCGGAGATAATTTTGGTTTGAAAAAAAACAAACACCTGTTTTATTGTCCAAACCTGGACATGATAAAAGTTTGTATCGGAAGAGATAATTAAGCGACAGAATGCAAATACGTCTAGTTAAACCACACACTTGACGCTGGCAAAAATCTCGATTGATAAAGTCCAGATAACATTCGGTTAATATACAGACCATCCTAGGACTCGTGTGAGGTCTGCTCGTGGAAGAGAAAGAAAAAGACAAAAAGGAAAGAAGATATTTTTTTTCCTTTCAGCGATAATTGCAAACACTCAGGCTGCTGAACGTTCATTGTCTGAAGGGTGGCGTGAGCGGTAGGCGAAGGTAAGCTATGAAGAAGGAGGGGAGGCCTGTTGGCGCCCCCTTAGGGGATTGGTGTGAGATGCCACTGTGAGAGAGAGGGGGAACCTGTTGACGCCCTCTGAGAGGATTGATGTGAGATACCAGTATGAGAAAGGAAGAATTTGGGAGGACGATTCCCTTAAACTATAAATTATGGACTTCCAAAAATGGAAAGTAAAACATTTTCCAGACCAAAAACAAAGAAAATTCTTAATGCGGATTTAGAATTATCAAGGATCCTCAAACGCCGACAGGCCCACCCCGGTTTTGGTCGGCGTCCGTATAAGCAGAGTCGCAGTGAGTAGACGACCGAGAGGCAAGGGGTTGAGCCAGAGACAGGCAAAGGGGTTGAGTCAGAGACAGGCAAGCAGTTGCAGAAAGCTGATTAAAAGATCCACGCAATCACGACCTCAACTTCTAACCAAGAACAATTTATTTTTGAAGAACGAGTTAGACTCACACCACCAAAACAAATTTTACGAATATCACCTGAAGATACACCAAAAACCAGTTATCGAAAAACAACTTGAGATATAAAGACTCGCCTAACAAACGCATATTAGCGGTTTGGGAGAAAGAAGCAGTCCTGTATTCAGCAACCAGATATAAAATATTGTTATTCTTTTTTAACACATTTGAACTTTTCGAGTTGTTATTTTATTTTATTTTACATATACTTGTGCGGTATTACCCTTGTTCTGACGACTTGCATTACGGCCCGGCGACTGATTGATTTCGTCTACCTAAGATCAAATCACAACGTGGGTAGGTTAGCCTAGAAATCAAAACAGTTACTTTGGTAACCAGACGTTGGAGACGAGCTGGGAACGGCAAGGCTAATACCGAATCTAACCAGATTCCCATCCGAATCAGCCAAAGTTTAGAACGTCACCACTTCCTATAATTTTATGTCTAATAAATGCATGTCGTTCTGCTCAGTCAGTTATGTGTCATGCGGGATTCATGACTGAGGAGGCAGATTTTCTCCCCGCAGTACGTTGCCAATTCTTTCTGCGGTAGACCAGTTGCCCTCCAAGGCTATAGAACACGGTCAGTTCTGCTATTTA
Organism: Acanthosepion pharaonis; assembly: GCA_903632075.3. Classification (NCBI taxonomy): domain Eukaryota; kingdom Metazoa; phylum Mollusca; class Cephalopoda; order Sepiida; family Sepiidae; genus Acanthosepion; species Acanthosepion pharaonis. Next base: position 2,754,590 of record CAHIKZ030000355.1, on the reverse strand, counting down.
CTCATAGCTGGAAGGGGAGAAGAATAGAATTCATAACTTTCCCAAGGTTATTAGCACGTAAGTGAATGTATTGGATTCGAATGGATTCCTCAATCCGAGCCGCTTATCCTAAGTCACTTATGTGCCATGATGCAGATTTTTCCCGCAGTAGGTTGCCATTTCCTTCTGCGGTAGACCAGTTGCAATCCGCGGCTATAGAATCCGGTGAGTATTGCTATTTACCTATAGCTGGGGGAGAATGAAAAGGAGGATTCATACCTTTCCCAAGGTATTAACACGTAAGTGAATGTAATGTATTCGATTGGAATTCGAACTGTGCTCTCCGTATAATTTCAAATTACTGCCCAGTGATCCATTAACATAAGGTAGGCTCTCATCACAAATGAAAAAGGGATTTGGTTTAAACATGTGAGAACCGACAAAGTTTCAGAGAAAATGGAAACGAAAAGAAAAATTGATGAGGAAAATGGAAACGAAAAGACACATGATGAGGAAAATGGAAACGAAAAGACACATGATGAGGAAAATTTGATAATTACATAACAGAAAGAAGGGCATATAAGCACATGAAAACAACGTCTAACCTACCTTGCGTACTTTAGTAAATAGATGGAACAAAGTTTATGTGAAAATTCAAAAATACAAAATTTATTAAGAGCTATAAAGGACAGTTAATTGTGCAGATCCATGATCGCTAACGTCCTGAGGCTGCCTGACACACACATAAGAAGAAGAAGGATGATGAAGAGGAGGTTGCTCTCTGTTTCTATCTGCCTCTCTTGCCTTCATATATTTTGTGAATGTCATATTCCAACGCCTACTTTACTAATTACATATTGAAATATTGTAACAGCCTCCCTCTGGCTCTGATTATAATGTTCTTTATTTTCCCATTTTGCTATCGTCGCTGGTTGCTCACGTATCAAACATAGTATTCTGTCTACCCTTCTGATGTACCACATACCTTTTGATACAAACCTCCTCTTAATCTGGATACTTACTCTCCGGTCTTCAATGACATGTAGGTCGATCGATATTATATATCAATTCATCACTAATTTCTTTGTTTTTGACAAAACTTTCCTATTTAACCGGTACGTTTACGTTAATATTAAATTGCTTCGTCATTTTAGGAGAGATCAAGTTTCAATTCCTGATTCAATCCAATGGGATATATTAATGTACAAAAATTTAATTTAATTTGAGACTTAAACAAGGAATTTAACATATTAAATCTAATATTGCGTAACAACTATAGCTCCTAGGATATTTAAACGAACTTTACTGATGAATCAAGTTACCTCCCCTTAGAATCTAGGAGGTATAAAACGTATCCTGTAATTAGAATCAGAGTAAAGTACAATAAAGTTTTTGTATAATTTTATTCACTGGCTCTGTCTTTAGTAGACGAATCGATGAAAATACATAAATAATGTAGCACATGATTTTAATTTTTTCTTGACAATTACATCCTTGCCAGAGACGTATAATCATACGTAATTTGGAAAAGTCAATCATTTTTTATAGAATTTCCTCTTAATATCTGCTGCTTAACACACAGAATATAGATATTTGTGTATAGATATATTCAGCCATGTATGTGTCCTTTACCTCAAATAACTTCGGCCATCTTTGAGGCAGCTTCATCATTCTTTAATTTTAGAACATGACATCTTTCTGGGTGATGAACTGTTATACGTAGTTCTTAAATGCTTACAAAACGTTGACTGGATCGAAATAATTGTTAAAACAAAGATACATGCTCAGGTGAGTACGGTGGGTGTATTAGGGAAATACCACCAATGCTGCGCATTTCTCTGCCCAGTTTGAAAAGAGGTGCGATGTCTAACGTTATCACGAGGGAAGATGACATATTTTCGATTGACCAATCATTGACGCTTTTCATCAAGAGCGACCTTTAATCGGCCCAACTGGTAACAGCAATTGATTGAATCAAACCTCTAATTTAGTGGTCGGGGTTCGAAATACGAAATGGCCATTCAATGCAACCAGATACACAGTATCAAATTCTTCGGTTGCTGAAGAGATTTTAGTTTAGTTCACCTTTTATTTTTCGTTAAAACTATCCCCTCAAGCATCGTAGGAATTCCTCTCTTCAAGTCTGTTCAAATTCTTTATGAGATCGTCTGTTGATATCACTAAATCTTCTTTAACGTGTCCCACTTTGAATTTGCATTATGTTTTTGTTCATTGCATCTGCTTTTAATAATCTCCGTATATTTCTTCTTCACATTTGAATAGTTCAAAAGTCTGTTTGCTGCAATTTATGTTCTATCTTGAACATCTCCATTTTCTGTTCGTTCAATTTAAGTTTACGTAACATTAGTCGGAACTATGGTATGTTTTATAGTGTAAAACTGCGCTTCTGAGATCTGTGTCTTTTGCTGATGAACATCAATTCTCTCTTCCTACATTTAATAGTCATTAAATTATTTAATTACAATTTCTCAATTAGACAGAAGCAAATTAAAAACAATAACTAATGTATCAACTTTTTTGAGGACAGAGATTTGCGTTATTTTCTTGTTAATGCTGACGGAAATATTATTCTGTATAACCAAGGCATCAAATGATAATAGCAATAATTCTGTGTATTGGAATGCCGTTTAAATCATGCTGATTAAGATGTCAGTACGCAAATAATGAATACGATGATATAAAAAAATTACCAAAGATTATAAAATGCAAATACGAATCACAAAAAATGTTAACAATAAAATCTTTAAAAAAAAATGCTAAAATTCTGACCAGAAATAAATGAATAAATAAATAAATAAATCAGAAAACATGATTGATTGATAGATTGTCCGGACAATGGGTGCCAGGATTAATCTTTTAGCGTAATTAAACAGCAGACCTTGTAAAAAAAATAAAAACAAAAAAGAAAAGATGGTCCGAATATTAGAAAAATAAAAAAAAAGAGAAAAATAAGAAATGATGACTTGGTTGGTTATGAGAGAAATGACACACGCTTTCGTCCGCTCGATAGGAAGAAAAAATAACGTCACGTGATTGGTGAGATATCCAAGGAAATTTAATGCTTTCCAACCTTTCAAGGAATTAAAAAAAAGAAAACTTGTTTAAAAAAATCTTTTTTTTTTCTTCTTAAATAAAGACATCCTAAAAAATTAGTATTTTTTTCTATCTGCGTTTTTACTGTCGTGACGCATGATTAGCATTGAATTCGGTATCAATGGGATGTTTAATGAATAGCTTGCCAATCAGATAACCTCCAAGTGATGGAGGGTGTCTGTGTTGCAGAGATTTAGAATTTGTGTTTCAAATCAAAACGATTCAAAAATAACAATTTATGGCAGAGAAACATAAAAAAGCAAGCCGTTATCCATTATTTTACATACCATCTTAGAAAAAAAAAATTAAACAGGTCTATCTAAATATCAAGTACATCCCATACTTTTTTATTACCCTACTAAGAACTGGTATTTAAATAAAATTTCCACAAAAGTTATTAAACTTTTCTTTAAATTTTATTCTTTCAGTCCAGCATTATTATAACAAGATTTCTTAGTCGTGCTATCACGGTTTCTGCCAAGCTTACGGCCATATAGTGTTGAAATAACGGTTCTGGTACGATTAACGAAGTTAAGCAACGCTGACCTTGGTCAGGACCTAGAATAGGTGTCCGCGTAGGAAAACCATGTGTTGTAAGCTTCATCGGGGGCATAGAGTAAAGGATAATGGTCCGGATTTGTTAATCAAAGAACCTGTTTCAATTTATTTATATACATTTACTCGTAAATACCATCGGGAAGATATAAATCCACATCTTGTCTCTTAACGCTATGGGTTAATTACTAAGACCTGTATCACTGAAACAGTATTTTCTCCCCCCAACTCCTCCACAACTTCTTACAATCTAAAAATATTTGCTGGGGTTAAAAACAATGTAAATGGTTGATAATCTGTAGAAAATGAATCGATCAATCGGTTTGTGGAAGTTACTAGAAAGGAATGAGTTTAAAACGGCTACTTTAATTCAGATCGGTGACCCTGTAGTATTGACTAAGCTAAACGGCCCCACCAACAAAATATCGTAGAGAAAAATACATGAGGAACACAAATAAACATTAATTAATTGATACCGCATATGCTATGGATCGACATTGCACGATGTCTATATAAGTCGACAGAAGACTGTGAATTTGGGCGAGAGATATGTATGTACACCAAGAGAAGCAAAGGCGTTAATTTTAAGGAGATTTTTGTGGCCTAGCATATGTGCTGATTCCTTAAGTTTACGAATTTTCTAATGGTGTTCCTTGTCAATGATCTCAATGATCCCACAGAGGGCGGTGATCTCCCTTCTCTCTATATATGTGGTCAGCCACGCCTGATTTTTCTACTTCCCCTCGTGTTACAGCTTTTTGGTGTTCTTGAAGTCTTACCTTGAGCTGCACGGGATAGCGTACACACAGTCATTAGTCATGTTCTCCTCTATGGGGGGTCTTACTCAGGAGAGATATCTGCGAAGTGTCGCCAAGCTTTTGAAGGTTGTCCTGATGTTATATGGATCGCAGAGCCGACCAAGCATAGAAATAAATACAATATGGGAACCAGTAATAAGGAGTGCCAGAGAAAAGCAATGATAACAACATAGTTGCAATATGAGCTCTCATAAAAAAAAAGATGCAATGATACAGCAAAATTTTAATATGAGCACTGGTAAAAATGGTTGCTGAAGTTTATAATACCCAGAAATTCATAGTCAGATGTCCTCAAGGACACATGGCACAGAGGATAAAGTCTTTAGTTAGATCCAGTGACAGGACCCAAAGAGTTTGAGTTCAATACCGGAGTGGAGTGGAGAACTTTCAGAGGGAAATTAACAGGAGATAACTGGCATCCATCAAACATGGCACGTGGAACTAGAACAGTCTACCCCGGTGAGCGAAATAAAGTGTTCAGTTCGACATTCCAACCACCTGAAGAAGGCCGGAGCGTTCAACGGCCGAAACGTTGTAATAAATATGGCGACAAAGATGAGGACAATAGTCCGAATAATGTAGATAATGTACATAATACCTCATCTCAGCAATATAGACAGTCTCTGTGGCAGGTATGTTGACTTGGGAATCAAGGTACATCGGAACACCTTAACGATTACTATTACCTAACTTGTTCTTAACTTGGTCTCATCTTCAAAGTAATGTGTTGTTGTTTTTTTGGGGTTTTTTTTTTTGTCAAAACTTATAACCATATCGGGAAAATTTTCCGACCGCCTGTCATTCTAAGTATGTTGGTTTTGTATAGATCTACTTCATACTAATTATTTGGGTGGGCTGTTCTTTCAGCGGATAACAACAACAACAACAACAAAACAACAACAACAACAATAATAATAATAATAATAATAATGTTTATCATTATTATTTGATTTGATATCATCTTCAAATCCTAGGTGTTTCGGCCTGGTTCTGATGATTGAATCATAGCTCCTACCCATAGTTTAGGGACATAGCATTTTCCTCAGCACATGAACTGTTGCTAGCAGCAATATACACTCTCCCAATGATGCCAAGTATTTCTAAGATGTCTTGCTCGGCAGAAATTTTCCAATAAATAGTTCTGACTTCGCAATCACAAGGGAGAACTGCTTCTTGGTATATATCTATGATTTGGATATATGGCTGATCCTGTTCACAAGTGATTTTTCAGAGATATTACCCCCGCCCCTAAGCGCTTGTCAGCGAAGACTCCACATGAGATTCTCTTGCTCTTTCTTCACTACTGATGGTGATGATTCGTCGTGTCACCTCTGTTTGCATTCGAGATTATAATTCCTCTATATTTTCCAAAGTATTCTGAGAGATACGCTGTCATGGCGTCCTTTGTACTCATTTTGTGGCTTCTGGGTTCAGCCAATTTCTGTAGTTTTTTCTGACAACCTGCACATTTGTGAATTGGCTGTTCTGTCAGTAGTGCATTTAATAGAAATTCTGATATTATTATTATTATTATTATTATTATTATTATTATTTTGCATTTGATCTGTTTAGTGCAAGTTTGTCCAAAGTCTCAACCAAAGATTCAACAGAAAATTTTTGTATCGAAAACATATGAAAAAAGTCATAGTCATAACATGGAGAAAATCGTACGCAGGATATGATTACAATTTTTTTATTTATTTTTATTCAAATAATTTAAGGCTGGAAGTAATTTGCTCCACAATTTTCATTGCTCTTTTGGATATACTTACGAGAGCTGCAATAACATCGTTTAAATGTGCCATTCTTAAGTTCCCCCTGTTTTTTTTTTTTTTTTTTCGTTTCTATCTCGTAGTTCTTCGACTTATTTAATTTCTCAAACGTTTCCAAATATGTTTTCGTCGGCTGGCTCTGCAACGTATTTCAAAATAAATTGTTCTTTTACCAGCATTTTCACAGTTATATATTGTCGATTTCCCATCAGTCTAATCGATGGCAGTCCAGAGGATGCTATCATCATCATCATCATCATAATCATCATCATCATCATCATCATTCTTCTTCTTCTTCTTCTTCTTATTATTATTATTATTATTATTATTATTATTATTATTATATTTGATTTCTGGTATATACTCGTTTCTTTCCTACTCCCAACCAGAGACCTAAGGTCAGAAATGGGATCATGACGTTTTGTACTAGGCATTTTTTGAGAGTAAAAAAAAAACCCTAAGATCACAGATATTTTACATATTAAAGCCCTTCGTAAGGTGTGGGCTGTACTTGTGAGTACAATTTTTTTGTATTTCTTTAAGGCATAGGCTACCAGGAATTCCTTCAATCCGAGGGCTTCAACTATAGTTGTTGATGTCCACAAGTGCCACATTTCTGACATTTCAATTTCTATTGTATCTTAATAGTTTTTGAAGATCTTCAAATATACATTATAGTCTGCAGGGACTGTATTATTATTATTATTATTATTATTATTATTATTACGTTTCTAAACGTTGTAGCCTTCTAAGATATAATGTTAGAGAAAAGGTCAAAGTTCACCAAATTTTCTATGTCAGATACGAAACCTTCCGCGAGTTATTAAACGTGATGGTGCAATGTCGTCTCAATGATGAGTCAAGGCCGCATAAAGTTTAATGTCGTGCAGCATCTATAGAAGGGACAAACGTAAACCTGATTGGAAACAGAGATATAGGATTGACTGTTGAGGTTCGCAGGTCAGAGATAAAGGTTTCAAAGGATTGGCAGTTGTGTAAATATTGAAGAAAATCTATAATTCGCCTGTAATAAAGGGCTGATGCTTGGGGAATTTACAGGTGACAAAATTAATGCTGCTGTCATGTCGTTTGAGAAAGTGGTTTCGTTCTTCCTTCAAGGTCTTACCTCTATAATTCTCACTGCCAATCCTAGGTGATCAATTGTAAGGAATCGTTGCACTTTCTTAGGGGGAATTATGAATATATAATCCGGTTTATGTGGGGAATTTTCTATTGAAAGATTTCTTTTTACCTTTGTTTTTCTTTTGACATTAATTGCATTATTTCAAAGTACGCGCTTAACGTTTCTTTTGATCAACTGATGAAAATGCCATGTTAAAAAGGGATTCAATTTTCTTCAGTAAAACTATCCATTGTAATTGTTTATGTAAACCCAGAGATAACAGGATCTGTTATTAGTATTTATTTTACTTTGGCTTTGCTTAATATCGTACATTTCTTTTAGGTTTGAAAATTGATCCCCAATTAACTAGGAACCTTTTCTACGATAGGAAACAAAACGTACTGGGTAGATTGCAGAAAATGAATCATAGTGGAAGCTCGTTTGATAATTACAGATTTAACATGTTTTGTGTCAGACTATACATTGTAGACTGAACACCAGAAAAGGCTATCACCTGTCAGGAATTAATGAATATATTGCTGATAAATGTGTATTATTTATGTATAACTTATTTGCATGTGTGATGATTTTTAGATCCTTTTATGTAATGGCGACGTTTCAGTCGTTGTACTCTTAAGCTTTTATCAGATGTATGTCAATGCGGGTAACCTACAGGTAATTTCGAACTGAATTTTATGAGAGTAATTATTTCTTCTTCCACTACCCATGTCTAGGGGCATTTATTTTAGGAACTTGTCACTAGGTCTAATTACACACTGCCCAGAAGTATTGAACCCGTCATTACTTTGTTACCAAATTTTCGAACTGTAATCCACTAGATTATTTTCCTGTGTCTACAATTCTGCGTTAAAAATGGAGCCTTATTTCTACCTTACGTGATGGCATAGTTGAACAGGACCGACATGCATAAAGACCGGGAGATGATGATTAGAGTCCTCGTGTGAATGATTTAAACAATTAATCTCAGATATTCAAATAGCAATCATTTTTTTTTTATCATTTCACCGCTTGCAATTCGGAAATGGCCCTAATGCGCAGGACGCGTGAAATTCAAAAAGAAGACTGAGAATAGGAGGATTGAGGAAAGGTCAAAAGAAGATTGAAGATGGCGATGGATGTTGCATTTTAATTATAGCAATTCTAGTTATCTTGGAAACGAGAAAACAAAAGGAAGTTCTATTGGTGTGAAGTGCGGGAAATGAAACTGCTGGAGTAGAAGTAGCGGTTGCATTTAGCAATATCAAAAGTTAAAGCGTGGGACTTGGATATCAATCTAGTAGCACGCTTAAATGCATATATTCGGGGCACCAGCAAAAAAGAACAGAGAATTCGTTGAGAATGTGAATGAAATCGTGATGCCTGGTTAGGATTGATTACACTGGAGGTACATCTTTGGAATTTGTCAAGAATCCCGAGATGTACAGAACGTGCACAAGACCAGATATGGTAACACCATTCAATTCACAGACAAATGGTAGATTTGTAAATGTGCAAGATGAATTAAGACCATTTTCTGTTACAACACAGTAACCCAACATTTCTTGCAGTAGATGTACGTAATTTTAATATAGAAGTTCATTTTAAATTATCCTACTGTAAATTGCATTGGATATCGGCAAAAACGGATTTTCTATATTAAGTAATCAATACAAACGTTAATCAAAAAGTATTTGTCTCATTGGTTTAACATAAATGTATTAAATATGATTTGTGTTAAAATATATTTGCGTTAATGTTTTATGAAAATTATTTTAGTAAAGAACTGAAATCAGGATAAAGTTTCAGATATCAGGATTTACAGCAAGCGCCATCGAGAATATAGTGCAGATATGGATAAATTAAATATTTTGTTTTAAAAATGCAAGTACAAGTAGCTTACAAAATAAGTTTCTTCCTTGTGTATATATACTGATGTTGATATCTTGTAATATAATGATAGGTATTTTCAAAGTTTATTTTCATTCACGTATCTCATGGGCAGGATTCCACAAAATTGAATGAGTGCTGCTGTGATTTCAAAATGGTCTGTAAAATGAAAATATTTCTAATATTTATATGTTTCTGATAAGTTCATACTAATTAACGGTTGTTACAACTGAAATAAACAAACGCTTCTCGAATCAGTAGCATTAGGTTTATTATACAGATATATTACGTTTTTTTTTTTTTTTTTTTAAGCATTACGCCCCGAGCAAGGCGTGAAGCCACTAAAATGCAGGGTGTTGCGGAAGTCTTAGAGCGATGGCGGATAGGAGTGATAGAAGAAAGGATGAGGAGAAGGATAGTGGATAGATCAAGGTAACTGGAGGTGTCGATTGACATTACATTTGAATAGTTGGAGATTACACCTTTCAGGGAAACAGTAATTGGGAAGGGTGTTCCAAAGGCGAGAGGTGCGAGATATGAAGCTATTGGAGTAGAAGAGACGGCTGCATTTAAAATTTTCTACAGTGTAAGGGTGGAAGCGGGATGCCAGCCTCGTAGAGCGCTGGAATTCATGGAGTCTGGGAACCAGTGAAAGCAGCTCATAGAGCAATTACCATGAAAGTATTTGTAGAAAAGACAGAGAGAGGCGACGGCGCGTCTGTGAGAGAGTGACTGCGGACGAGACGCCAGATCAGGGCCAATTAGATTACATATCCGTCTCTGGATCTTGTCAAGGACTCCGAGATAAACAGAAGGTGCCCCAGACCATATATGGCAGCAATACTCCATGCAAGGGCGAATGGTTGTTTTGTATATTTGAAGTATCGATTCAGGGAGAAAAATTACCTGGTGCGGCACAGAGAGCCAACTTTCCTCGCGGTGGAAGAAGCAATTGACTCAATGTATTTGTTCCATCTCAGGTCATCAGTCAGCGTGAGACCGAGCAGATGCAGGGAGTTGCTCTCAGGAAGTTGACTATCAGACATTTTAATGGGGGGGGAGGGAAGGATCTCTATTGTCGATAGTGGAGAGTAATTTAGTTTTTGAGGCGTTAAAGTTGACCAGCCAATTCTTGCCCCAGTTAACAACCGATTGGAGGTCCATTTCAAGACGCATGGCCAGGTTAGTTTTGTCGCCGACACTAGATTTGTTTTTGAAGGCAGGAGTAAATTGTAGTGTCGTCCGCGTAGATGCCAACTTGGGAATCTATGGCGTCAGGAAGGTCATTGATGAAAATAAGGAAAAGAGTGGGGCTAAAGATGGAGCCTTGGGGAACACCTGCCTTCGTGGGATAGGGACTGGAAGAGAATCAGTGACACATGACTTCAACAGTGTATGACTTTTGAAGATCAATTCGGTTTTTCCTACTTTGATTAAAACATTTCTAGATACTCTTGGTTTTCAATTTATTTGATCCGATAATCTTCATTTTTTATCTCTTATTTCTCAAATATAACGCCAGGCCGAAGCTAACGCAATATGACGATACGAATAATTAAAAAAGATTTTGGAGAAGATAATTTTAACTTCCAACCACATCGAATATTCATAACATAAAGAGATGCAGAAAGAAAGAAATTAAGGAAATAACAGAGAGGAATTCATAATAAAAGCCATGAAAAGGAAGCAGGATGTGAATGGGGGGGGGAAATCTAAAGATAAACGAACATGTTAAGATATGATTTATTGATTTCTACTTTGGAGGTTATTTAAAACCAGAAAATATATTTAGATTCTAAGATGTTTTAGTGATAATAATGGCTTACTAATTAACCCATAGCTGGAGGGGAACAGGTGGATCAGTGATAATTTGGGCCGCCATATCCTGGAAATGTCTCAGTCCAATAGTTGTCTTGCATGGTAGAATCAACAGCAAAGATTACCTGAACATTTTGGGAGATCATGTTCATCCAATGGCCAAGACTTTATTCCCTGATGGTGACTGCATCTTCCAAGATGATAATGCTCCAATACATACCACTCGAGCGGTTATGAATTGGTATAAAGAGCATGAAAGTGAGCTAGAACACATGGAGTGGCCTCCCCAATCTCAAGATATCAATATTATTGAATATTTGTGGTGCATTTTGCAGCAACAAGTTAGGAGCCGCTATCCTCCACCGTCGTGTTGAAAAGAGCTGGAAAAGGTTTTAATAGAAGAATGACTGAAAATTCATCTGGATGAAGTCGGAAAGCTGTATGATTCTATTCCTAGACGTATTAAAGCTGTCAGTGAGGCTAAAGGAGGACCAACTCCATATTAAATAGATGAATTTAACAAGTGTTCCAATTATTTTGTCTAAACTTTGTATATTAATCTGACCGGATATATATCACTTAAGCTCATAATCTATACGAATTCCCACTGCATCCCAAAAGTCAGTCCATATCCTTTTTCATTATGATGTATATTTAAGCTTTCATTGTATTTACTTAGTATGAGAGTAATAAAGAAAGGAACATCCCATCGATGTATCTCGTATGTTGATGTGTATATTTGTAAGAGTAGACAATAGTGATTTCATATATTAATAGCTAATGTGTTAGTACACACATGGACAGCCTACTAACATGTGAGTCGTGAAATAAATCTTGTCCGTTCAGAACTTGGGTTATCATGGCTCTCCACAACTTTCTATCTGCTATAAATCAAGTTATGTTTGAACAAATATTATAGCGCCTAGTACGGGTTCTGTCATATTTTTGCACAAGCTCGTTAGATAGTTTATTTGCTAATTTCACTTGCATTCAATACGTCCTGTCAGTTATGTGCCATACGCGATAGACGCTTAGACGATCATGCATCTTTCGATACATCACTTACGAGGCAGATTTTTTTCCGCAGTAGGTTGCCATTTCTCTCTACGTAGATCAGTTACCATCCAAGGCTATAGAAAATGGTTGGTTTACCCATTCTTGGGAGAGGAAAGAAGATTCATAACCTTACTAAGATTATTAGCACGTGAAGTAAATGTAATGGATTCGATTGGAATTCGAACTCGGCTCTCCGATTCATCAATCCAAGACGTTATCCGTTGCCTCTTATTACGCCCTGAAGTATCTAAATTTCTCTGTTTCACAATTCTAAAAAAAAAAAATACCAAAAAAATAAGAATATGCTTTAATGTAAAACTGCTTTTATTAATTCGTTTTAGAACATGCAAATTTCTTAACTTATTTTATTGTATATTTAAATACGTGGATAATATTTCAGTATAGTTTTCAGTGCTAAAGTCTGTCAGCTGTCAGGGAAATATGCAAAGTATATTTTGAGGAGCCGCTTTTTGGAATGGAAAAAAAATCGGCAACAATCCCAGAGCTTTGCGTCCCTTGCAGTGATTAGGAGCAAACAAATATATTGAATTAGCCAAATTCTTGATGAAAGAAGCAAGTTTTGGAAATTACGGTTGCACATTCAATCGAATATTTCTGAAAATTGTTGGATGGAATGAGAGTTATAACCGCAGAAAATATAATCGACAAATCAATAAAATTCAAGCTAATTATGATACGCCCATTTTCAGCTAATAGAAAAAAACACTTGGGAAAAGTGTGGTTCTATATAGTTCTGACGATAGGTCAAATAATATGGATGATTGGATTATGTCATCTGTGCTGGCATCCAGTCTAAATAACGATAGGTCAAATAAAACGGATGATTGGGTTCTGCCACTTGTGCTGGCATCTAGTTTTAAATAACTATAGATCAAATAGCACGGATGCCTGGGGTCTGTCACCCGTGTTGTTATCCAGTCTAAAATAACTCTAGGTCAAAAAGCGTCGAACATTAGGCTCTGTTACCTGTGCTGACGTCCAGTCTAAAATCAGGATAGGTCAGATAGCACGGATGACTGTGGTCTCTCACCTGTGCTAACATCCAGTCTAAACAAAAGATAGGTCAGATAGAATAGAAAATCGTGGTCTTTCCCCTATGCTGGCCTCCATTTTAAAATAACAAAAATTGAATTCAAACTTTAGTAGGAATATATCCAGATTTCATGTAGTGTAGATCTTTGATACTTTTCAAAATCCGTGCTTCCTTCACAGCTAAAATCAAAGCATATACATAGGTAGACTTATAGTTCAGCTCTGATCATTTGGACCCTCATTCGTCTCTTTTCCCTTTTAACACTTACAGAAAATTCTTTTATCTTCCATTAGAATTATTGATGCTAACGTCAAGGAGAATAACACCATGCACCTTCTCGATGTAATGTTTCCGCTTACATGAACTGGTAAGATAATAGCGAGCAATTGCTAGGTTTGCTAATAGGAAGTTTGCTTAACTGTGTCGTTCAAGACAATTTCTGCTGTCAGCATCGCTCTTACACATTTATAAGTCTACCATACATCAATGCATTGAGCATTCGTGTCACACATTGTCACGTACTATGCAATTACTGGTAGTTATTACATCTAAAGAATACACTGCAATGTTAACAGTTCTGATCTGGCATCTCGGATTCAGTTACTTTTCCACCGCCATAACGTAACCACCGTTACAAGTATGTCCATGGTAATTTTTTATGCGAATTCCTCTTTATTATCTAGACTTTAAATCGCGAATTTACTACTAGAGTGGCAGATAGGTCTTATAATTTACTGTTGAAATTACCAGATGTATCCATAAGTACTATGCCATCATCTTCCTACACACTCGGGCTTGTGAAACTCTCTTCCAAATTTCTTGCTTTCCACTAAATTATGATATTAAAAAAAAGCACACCATTATCGTTCCAAGCACTTTCGGCTACTTCTATAGCCATTATCAGGGATTTTGATTATATGCTGAATTTTCGTGTGTCATCATCTACATATAAAGGTTAGGGGTGTTGTATATTTAGAAAACCGTTAACACACTGCCTTCACTGCTAAACAATATAACATTGATACTGAGGATCATATATATTTTTTCAGTGTATACGTTATTTTAATAGATACAATTTATTTATGTAAGTGCTCTGTTTTTTGTTAAAGAAACCGTATTAATTACATTTACCGCCTTGAATGCTCGAGAAATTTTCGCAAAAAATATGCGTCCTCCAAAAGAATCGAACCTGTGTCCTATACTGGACCACGAATTGATTTGTTACGTTAGACCATTTCGCTACCAAATACCGAATTGCTTTTTATAAACAATAAATCTAGACTTTTCTAAATAGATGCTTTTCTGTATTTGGGTGGTATAGTAGTGGTTATTTTTTTTTTAAAAATGAACATTGATTAAATAAATCACTTTTATACTTTAAGTGTGAGCTTCTCAAATTGGGCGGTGCCATCCACACTTGAGTCTATGGAAAGATTCAGAAGCTGTAAGAAAAAATCAGTAATAAAGTTCTTAGGGAGCGGCAGAGTGGCATTCGAACTAGTTAATATGTACACTAGTACCGCCTCCTGAGACCGTTAAATTTAAGAAGCTAGCTTTGTGAACGACCATGGTGAAATTAAAACAGGGTTACAGTGGGGGGGGGGGCAAGCTAACATTCTATTCAGACCCTATCGGGTAAATATCCCAGATTGTTATTCATACTTTTATTCTACAAAAGTAAGATCAATATTTCATTTTTAGTCATTCTTTATGGGAGAGGCAATTTCGTTTCTCTTAATAGCTGAACAATTTTCTTTTTTTCCAGAAACGGATCGGCAAAATTTTCATCTTTCGCGCTGTATCATGGGTACAAATATGTAAGTAGAAGAGGAAATCATGTTATCACTTCCTCATTAACCAAAAAAATGAAGTGGGTGCAGAAACATGCATCAGTATCAGATCAGAAATTGCAATAATAGAGGACTTGAGATGGCTGTTTTTTATGAATTTTATTAAAAAATGCAACCACCACTAACATTATCTACAAAGTCAATTAATGCTTAATTAAAATAAATTTTGATTAATATCTATTTCGTTATCTTTATCTAAGAACTAATATATATAAATATTATAAATTAACTGATTTAAAATATGGCTTCAGTTATTTTATAATATTGATGCTCTGTAAACGAACATTGAGCCCTGTTTTTGTAAAAATAAGAAATAAAAAAAAATATCAATAAGAACACCAGCTTATATATCTTACTGTTCTTTCTTTATATATATGTATGTATATATATATATATATATATATATATATATATATATATATATATATATATATATATATATACATAGTTTTACAATACATACATACATACATACATACATTTATATATACAGTTTTACGAATACATACATACATTTATATATATATATATATATATATATATATATATATATATATATATATATATAAATAAATGTATGTATGTATGTATTCGTAAAACTGTCTTGTATTCTATTAGTTTCATATTGTATGAAATCTGCTTATGTATCTGCCTATCTTCATGAGATGAGATATTATGTACATTATTCGGACTATTGTCCTCATCTCTGTCGCCATATTTATTACAACGTTTCGGCCGTTGTACGCTCCGGCCTTCTTCACGTGTTTGGAATATCGAACTGAACCCTATATTTCGCTCACTGTGGAGGACTGTTATATTTCTACGTGCCATATTTAATGGATGTCAGTTATCAGTTATCTCCTGTTAATTTCCCTCTGAAAGTTCTCCACTGCCTTAACCGGACATTGAACGCACACTCTTTGGGCCCCGTCACTGGATCTAACCAACACCTTTATCCCCTGTGGTATGTGTCCTTGTTCGACATTCTAACAACCTGAAGAAGGACGGAGCGTACAACGGCTGAAGCGTTGTAATAAATATGGCGACAAAGATGAGGAAAATAGTCTGAATAATGTAAATAAAATCTACTTGTTAAAATTCAAGAGTTGCTGTACAAAGTACCATTAATATACAAGCCTGAAACAACTTCTTCTATCATCAGGCTTCTTAGATATTTAAACTTGTAATACAGCGTATAACTAATCACCCTGCTGCAATTCTGGCAACGAGCGACATCTGAATCTCACTTTAGTAACAATGGTGTTTGCTATGGATGCGCTTATGGAATTAACACATTAATTCCATCTATATTTTACGCGCGCGAGTTTCCTCCTTCCTTTCACACTCGTGCGTGTGTGCGCGCGTTTTCACCCTTTCTTCCTCTCACAGCTAGACATAGCAGTAACCTTCGCTAGCTCCTACTGATGAACTCAGACTAACAGATTTTTGAATTTTTTTTTTTCCCGCGCGTTTCGCGGCGTCTCAAAAACGGCCAGCGTTTGCAAACCAGTTGCCTCCCGACTTTCGATCTGACTAGACGGGCAACTCATTTATTCCGTGCCCTTAACCCATATTCGGGCCGGAATATCTTATTTCAACAATGACGACTTCACACTTTACCAAGACTTCTCGTCTTGAAGCTGCCCGCAGGTCAGACCTTCTCCGTTTTCGACCAGAAGACGTTAGAGACACAAGACACGGTCGTGAGCAAAACTTCGTATTATTCAACTAATGGCTTATTTTTATCCCTCGTCAGTGAACCAGTAAATACAGACAGGGATATCCTACTGACGAACAACTTGCTATCCGCAGGTCAGACCTTCTCCGTTTTCTGCTAGAAAATGTTCGAGACACACGACACAGTCGTGGGCAAAAACTTAGTATTCAACAGGTGACTTACATTTATCCATCGTCAGTCAACAGTAACTACAGACAGGGATATATTACCTTCGAACAAACATTTTTCGTCTCTCTGGGCTCGCCGTAAACAACTCCACAAGACCATAAACTCGCTTCAAACATTCTTCGTTTCTCCTGGCTAGATGCCCACAGCAATCCTGTAAAATTTCCAGCAGCCAATTCAATGCCTCACCAAAAACTCTGAGACGACCGAACATTCTTTCTAACTATGAACCTGAACACAAAAATACCACACACACTTACAACGCAAAAAAAAAAAAAAAAAAATCCACAGTGAGTACTCCTTTCTATCTGTGCGCACATACACCTCGTGTTTAACGAGTTTCCTTTTTCCAGAACCTTATAAAACTCTTTTTCCCGCCTTGTTCATCTTGCATTTCTATTTTGGCGCGGAACCCTTTTTCCAGATCTACTTGTTTCCATCTAATTAAAGTTACACATGTTTTACAAACAGATGTCTTTGTCATTTTATTCCGGCTATCTCTTTGATGTTCATTAATTTATGCACTTGTTGATTGACCCCTTTCCTCTCACTGTTCATTCACGCATTTTTATTTTTTTTTTTACATTGCTTGTGGACTCGGTAGTTTAGTGTAGTGTCTGGCACAAGGCCACTTCGTAATAAACCAGCACTGCACGCTGCCGGGTCCGCAACACGCTGTCAAAGCATACATTATTCTTTTTTTTCTTCGTGATTAGAAGTTGTATCTTTGAATAATGAAAAATTTATTGAACATGTCATGTTTTAGCACCAAAATGTCTGGTTCCCAAAAAGTCTGGGACCAGAAGAACTGGTACACAATCGCAATCATCACATTACGACTTTAGTTTTATGACAAAAATGTTAGTGCCACTCGAGGGACAACCAAAGGTCAATTCTTCCAACATTATTTTGCTAGTTTTCTGTCTTTTAGTTAGTAAGACAAAATCTGTTCACTCAGCTTTCTGACTTTATTAAATTGGAGTTTGTTTTTTTTTAGGTGAAGATGGAAAATTAATCTTAAAAGAATAAAGAAAATATTAACGGAAAATTAAAGACTACAGCATATTCTATTCTCCAGCGAAATGAAACACTGCAAATAGGGAGTATCCATTATTTATCATGAAATATGCCAGACAAATCAACGTTAATTAAACTTTCTCAAACTTAATTCGATTCTGGACATGGAGAGATTGATAAACCTTGACATTAACATATTTTCTTTTAAAATATCACCTCTAACTAGCTGATAAATCCAGTAAGATATACGCCGATTGTGTTTAGCATGGAACAGGCTGTTGCCTATGGGTACTGACATCAATTTCGACTGATATATATATATATATATATATATATATATATATATATATATATATATATATATATAGAGAGAGAGAGAGAGAGAGAGAGAGAATCAAACATTATTTGATTCGGGATATGGAGAATTTATATACGTTGACATTAGCATTCTTTCTTTTAGAAAAAAAAACCCCTCTCTCTCTCTCTCTCTATATATATATATATATATATATATATATATATGTGTGTGTGTGTGTGTGTGTGTGTAAATAAAAAGAAAGAACACCACGATATATAATCCGGTGTTCTTATAGATATTTTTATTTTTACAAAATAATGTTCAATGTAAATTTACAGAGCATTATTCTTAGTATTTAGGCAGCATTTTTTCATTCATACATGTTTCATTAAATAATATAGAAAAGTGTTGTCTATGTATTTTATATAAATTCTTTTCATAACGTTTGATAAGCTTATTAACATTATCTTTAAATGAAGAAAGAAAATCACAATATTAATACCTATATTTTTAATCCAATCTAAGCTTGCGGCTTACATAAGCCATTATCAAATATTACAATTACTGTACAATATATTAAGCAATACAGGGATAAGAATGTGATGATACTTTGTTTCTGTTGACATGGACGATTTCCAAGCAAGGATAAACACGTTCATATAAGACGATGGAAGCGAAAATTGCACCGCAGCTCATGACGTCACACATGAGCACGCGAGAGTGAAATCGAAAAGTATTAAATATGGGAAGCCGTTGTTATAAACCAATGGCTTCTGTTACCAATTTTCGACATTTAAGAATATTTGTGGAGATTTCATAGTTTATTTGTTTAAGTTAGGTTTCAACAGTTTGATGTGTATAGCTTCAAGAAGTTTTAGTTTTTGTTTATTGTTTTCATGTTTAAGTATAATTGTGTTTTCGACAAGGATTTTACGGAATTGTGTATGCGGCCAGGCATGTTGTTTTAAATTCCTAAAATGTTAGAGTTTTCATTCAATTGTAATGTCAAGCGTCGTGAAAGCGTGTTTGTGGTGTGACTAACATAAATATTGTTTAATTCGTTGGATATACAATCTCCCAAAGGGCACTTGAATTTGTAAACTATGTTGTTTTTTTGCAAATCGCTAACCAGGGAGAAGAATCATTACGAATAATTAAGTTGGATATACTAGATTTAGTGTAGTATGTGATCCACAATTTTTTTGCTAGGACCTGTTGTTGATATATTAGTAATTACTAAGTTTTTTAGTATATTTTCATCTTTTTTAAAATTAGTATGCATTTGATTACGACATAGGAGATTAATATTTTGGAGATTAGTAGAAGCAGTATTACGTACTATTTGCTTAGTATTGAGATTTCTAAGAAAGCATCTTATTTGTTCATCATCTATATAGTTTAGAAAGCTATTATTAATGTGTTTGTTTTATATTCTTTAGTCCACTGTAAAAAAAATCTGTTTTGTGGATTAGTTTCTGCACGATGTTTTAGATTCTGATAAATACATTAACCTTTCCAACTATGAAGTAAGCACAAAAAAGAATTACTTAACCTTGGACCTAACTGCCATATATACGACTTTTTAAATAGAATAGAAATTGAGATCCCATACCAAGACATCGTTAAACTCCAGGATGAAGAACTAATAGAAACTACACCAGAATTTAAAGACTTTCTTAAGGCCGAGGCATTCAAGGATCGGCATGATAAAAGCAGAAACTCCTCAAAAATACTTTCTAAACAACTGAAAATTGCCGCACAAGAACTAGGCAACCACCCTGACAATATCGTAAAAAAAAGCTGATAAGACCAACATTTTTTCATCCTAAACAAATTGGATTACAAGAAAAAACTTGACCAAATACTCCATGATGACATAAAGTTTAAAAAACGTAACAAGAACCCGACCAACCAACTAAAATCAAACAATAAACTTATTAATGCTAATAATGCTGAACAGAACTCTTTAAAACTCCCTAAAATTGTTGGTGATTATAGACCTGGCTACATATATGGCACTATAAAAACACATAAACCTAACTATCCTCTCCGTCCTATCATATCGCAAATTGCAACTCATTAATCGGAATATTGTCCTCATCTTTGTCGCCATATTTATTACAACGTTTCGGCCGTTGTACGCTCCAGCATTCTTCAGGTTGTTGGAATGTCGGACAGAACCCTTTATTTCGGTCACTGGGGTAGACTGTTCAATTTCCACGTGACATGTTTAATGGATGTGAGTTATCAGTTATCTCCTCTTAATTTACCTCTCCAAGTTCGCCACTACCTTAACCGGGTATTGAACTCACTGGATCTAACCAACACCTTTATCCACTGTACCATGTGTCCTAAAGAGGTAAATAGACACTACACAAATCCAATTATAATTGCAGAACAAAAATTGAATGGCCAGTAAATTGTAACTCTGTCTACAAATATGTTTCTTAGTGAACTTTGGGTACAATTGTGTAATTGATCACTGAAGATTTTCGTTCTCGTGAGAATTTTCAATTCTCGCTATTTCAAGACTTATGTGGAGCTCGCTAAAAGCATCTCCAGAAGAATGTGGAATTTAGAAACAAAATACATTTGTCTGATGGATCAATATATATATATATATATATATATATATATATATATATATATATATATATATATATACCTTTATAGGGAATGTTTGGCGCGTAATATTCAAACGCTAACAGAAATTAGAGAGCACGAAAAATTATTTAAAGTCAAAATATATGGAAATAGCACAACACTCACAAAATCACTTGAGACCCAAAAATCAGGAACCAGAAAAATAAAAGGTATTTTGGAAAATAAAAGAAACTGCGTCAGCTTACAACGACACAATTGAAATAATGTAACATTCACCTAGGTGAGAAAATACCAATAATGACTGTTCTAGAAATGGGAACCAAAAATATAGTATCACAGTTAATTTACAAATGCCAACACGAAATTAGATTTCTAATATTCTACCTAAAATAGCCTTAGGTATTAGCAATTAATAATGTACAAACTAAATCTAATAAACTTCATATTAAAAATTAACATTAAAACTGAAGAAAATATACAAAACATATTTAAATCAATATGATTAAATGAATAAATTAATTAATGATTAAATATTACTAACGTCCAAATAAAAATGATGAATTATATGTAAGGATTATAAAAAAATAAAGGAAAAACTGGGCTCATCTTCTTCTACTACACGGAGGTTAACCAGCGCCGTATATATGGAACCGACAAAAAGACAAATAAACATAGCGTTTTATGATCGTTGAAAGTGGGAAACAGTCAAGCATAGTGCTGCAATCCTGTCTCCTATACACACACACACACGCATACATACATATATATATATATATATATATATATATATATATATATATATATATATATAATATATATATATATATATCGTATATAATTGGTATATACGGAATGAATTCCAATAACCAACAATTACTATTCTTAAAAGAGTGCTCAATACAAAGCAGAACAGATTTCAATGCAGAAATGAATTGAATAAACATATATATTTTTTCTTTTCTCAATAATTTTGTAGTTTTTAAACTTAATAGTGATTAACTTTGGATTTTAAAATTCCCAGTTTTTAATTTTAATATTAAATTTCATCATATAATTTTATAATTATTGGTTAGTATTAATTATTTTTAATATTACACGTATTTTAAAGATCTGAATAGCTATTATAAAATGATTTCGTTGTCAAGCTTTTGAATCTTTCTATACTTGGTTTTTGATTGGTTATTCTAGCTTTGTAACAATGTTTCCCCCTAGTGTAGGATCGTTAATTAATCTGAAACTTTTAAAACCATTTATTTTATTTTCAACATCATCACTTGATAAGACACAGAATGTGTTGAAACAAAATGGCTATTTTTGTAGTGATTTTATAACATACTTATGTTATAATTATATATATAGAGAGATATAGATAGATAGATAGATAGATAGATAGATAGATAGAATATAATTTTACGGTAAACTATATTTATAGGTCAAATTTTACAATACCAGGGAAGAATGTATGCTAATATAAAAGTGATCACTGAGGCCAACCCCCAGATTACAGTCTGTTTTATGCTAATGATTGCGTTTAGCATGAAATAGGTTGTTGACTCTGAGCGTTGACATCAGTGGAGAGGTTTTAATTGACTTCTATTTTCCCTCAGATTAGGTCATTTGCAGTAATTTGCAGTAATTGAATCTATTTTATTTTTATGATGAAATTTGTTTGGTTTTGAAAAATATCAAGTCATCTTTGATTGCATCAGATTTTTATCACGCCCAGGCACTATTGTCTCGACTGTCGATTAGTTGTCTTACGCTCACTGTCTTCGATGGACGTTACTCCAAGGAAGCGTGCGAAAATTGTAACGCCGCACGGACAAAATGTTAAGCCTTACCAGTGAAAAGATCCAAGTTATATCAACTGGCAGATAAACTCCTGTGATTTAAATCCAAACAAGAGGATGCGTCAATCTGCAAGGAAAGATTCCGTAGAATGAACATACGAATTACTAACATGTCCACTGGATCAGGTTTAATTGGAAAAGACTAAAAAATTAAACAATGGCGGAATTATTCGTTTTGTTGCAATGAATTTGCACTTGGGTATATATATATATATATATATATATATATATATATATATATATATGCGTGTGTGTGCATAGCTGTTTGTGTGTCTGTGTGTGTGTGTTTGTCAGTGTGTGTGTTTAGGTTTAAGTCGCTGTGTTCTTCAACGTCCAAGTAACCATGCTATATTTCATAACAAAACAAGACTCATAAAAAAGTGCCTTCAATGAAACGTCAATAGAAATAAGGTCGATTTCCTTTTTACGGCTCTGAAATACTCGGGTCACTCTTGATAAACACACACACACACACACACACACACACACACACACACATATATATATATATATATATATATATATAATTGTGTATTTGGGCAGATATCTCTTTTTATAAAGTTTGTTATAAACGACTGGCAATCTACTGTAGTAAATTCTTTATTTAATTTTAATTCAGTTCTCACAATTCTCTTCTTTTCTGAACAATAATTATATAGAAATCGTCCGAATGTTATGATTGTCTAAACGCTTACATTTATATTTGTAACCATTATCAAAGATTATTTTATGTTTAAACTTACAGGAAGACTCACGTTACATTTCCCTGATCATAGCTGAATTCGATCTCGTGAAGATACACAGGGAGACCAAACAACGTCGAACCGCAATATATTCGCTGCTAATGCAAATATAACCTTGTCCACATGTAAAAAATGGTTAAAAATAATGGAAGCATTATTAATGAAATATAAAAAGGCAAAACTCACTAATATCAACGATGAACACGACCATAATATTCTGACCGCGTTTTGAAAATAAAATGTTCCTATATCTCGAAATAAATACATAAAACAACTCATGCAATCAGTTACAAGTAAAAATAACTTCATCCTTGAAAATGTCGAAATGCATAACCGAAATCTATCGGACATACAGAACATTCGGGCAATGTTTACATAATTTATGTCCAGAAAAGTATAAAATTATGAGAATACTGAGAAAATCAGAAAAGGAAATAAAAAAGTAACTATATATATATTTGGGTGTTGGTAAGGGAGTGTCTGTGCCTTTGCGAATTGAAATTTATAAAGAATAATTCTGTTCACTGATTTACACACAGCTCCAAAAGCCCACAGATGTTTATTGGTGCAAGAATATGTCTTCCCAGATAACCAACACGCATGCGCAGTTATATTTAACGCTAGAGGAGCATTTTGTTTGTTTATATACTGACAGTGTTAGTTATTTCATTATTTACTCTGCAGCATGTCATAAAAAATCGAATTCATTTCTGCTTCTGGAACATTAAATGTATTTTCAATTTCCAGAAAACAAAATATGACTGCATACGTGTTTCTGCTTATATCCGCCGACAGACTGCCAAGTAAAAAGGAAAATAAATAAAAATGGCTGAAGCCGTGAAGCAAGAAGGGACATGCATTTCTATTTAACAGGAAAAAATGGCGACTAAAAAGGAAGAAACAATAAAAGGTAGTCGTATTTTATAAAGAATAAATAAATACAATAAACGTGAATATATGTAAGTGAAATATGGCTGAAAATGTGGAAGAAAATAAACGAACTTAAATAAAAGAAAATTTGAAATTAGTATCGAAGAAAGAGACTGGTTAATGAATAAAATGTTCAGAAAGACGGATGAATGAATAAATGAAAATAGAAGAATGAAATTCAGTAGAGGAAAAAGGAATGTAAACAGGACGTAAACAAGTGAGCGAACGAGAAGGACATTCATGATTGAAAAAAAAAAAGATAGTTACTAAGAAAAAAAACATAAGTCGACTTTCAATAAACGGATTTTTAAGACGAATATTTCAATTTTCTCACACACCGTCATTTTTTTGAAAAATCTTATTGAAACTTGACCACATTACGAAAAACATTTCTCGCGTTTAATATCGGCAGTTTTGTTGAAATCTACTTGAAAGTTGTTTTTTTTTAATTTTTAGTGAAATTTCTGGGCTTCATATACGTACTTGGGCAGCAGAGGTAGAGAAAATGAATTGAATAAAGCGTCAGTCTAAATTAATAATAATACTGCTATAAAAGTTATTGGAATATTTATGGAAGCACTAAGAGGAAATTGAGAGAAAGATCGATATGGAAGATTGTTTGTGATAAGGCCATTGAGAATATACTTCTTGTATCCTTGACTGACGTATGCCAAATTTATTAAGTACCACATTCCTATTCAATTAATAATACTGTCAATATATCAAAGCCTTCATTCACTCAAATGAGAAAAATTTGTTTTACTCCTAAAGAAATAATTTTAAAAAATCTAGCGAAACTCGTAAGAAATAAACCTCCTTAATGAGAGTGTATCGACTGCACAGATTTTCGAGAATGTATTAACGATTATACATTATATCTGCTAGGATTCAGGTTCGCATTCTCTTTCTTAACATGTGTGATGAATATGGTGAAACAAATATCCGTAGAGATACTTACGGAAACTTCTAAGAAATAGTTAAAAATTTCTATATTTTTTTTAACTACATATTTTTTTAAATAACCATGTTTTCTAACTTTCTCCATCTTCGATAGAGTTTCGTGAATAGAGTGGGTGAAGAACTGCACTGTCTTGTGGTGGTACTGAGCAAGCGAAAGACCGGATGTTAACCCTCAGAGGTCTAGATAGCAAATGACCAATACTGGTCTTTGCGCACCAGGCTCGACGCATAAGTTCCGGTGGAAAATCAAAAAGAAATAAAAAGAATATAATAAGCAATTTCCACCAATTAAACGGCCCCGCGCCATATCCAACAGTTTGTTTCAGCATACTGACTCAGATCCGATGGACACACATAAATAGAACGATGAATTCACTTCTGGTCAGAAAGCCTTGAAGTTACCGTCATAGAATGTCGCTACGCTTTTCTCACCCATCAACCCGACGCCTCCAGTTTTCCTTCACCAACGGAGATATCAAATGACACCAACCAACCCATTGACCTCACCTTTCATCTCCTGGGGCCAGCACGCCTTAAACTTAAGTATTCACAAAATGACACTTTAATTCCTTTCATAATCTGATTTCTTTTCTTTGAATGAACATTTTAATAACGGACTTTGTGCGTGTTAATCAAGAAACATTATACTTATCATTGATGTGTATTTAAATATAAAGTGTTTCTGATATACCCTTCTCTTTCATATTTTGTTTGTTTATATTATGGTGACCTCAATTTGATTGCTTGTTGAACCTTTAGGCCAAACTAGCAGCTGTCCCGAAGTGACTGCTACTGCTTAACTACCTTCTTATACAAGCAACAATTACCAACGAATATACACTTCACAAACACCACAAGTGTTGACCGCCGACGTGATTTTAACACATATATATACACACACGCACAACAACAACAACAAAAAAAAGTGAACTGTCACAAAATTAGAATTTTTATTCAACACAAACCAAAAACATGGCAGCTGACGCTGAAGAAACTACAATTAATCAAAACCAACCAATCCAAGCTGTTGCGATAAAACCACCAAACTTCATTGAATCAAACGTAATAGCTTGGTTTGCGATCATGGAGGCGCAATTTAATATTGCAAATATAAGACAGACCAGTCAAAAATTTTTTAACACTTTGGCAGCTCTCCTGTGGACATAGTAGGAAATATACAGCCATCTATACTGCAATCAAAAGATTGTGACGCACTAAAAAGAAGCAGTGACGGCGCTTTCGAAAAACAAAACCAGAGATGCTGGACAAATTAATGTCGTCATCGACTGTAACAGGTCGTCCCTCAGTATACCTGAATGAACTTATGTCATTAGCAAGCCGAATTGGCGTAGGGGACGATATCATACGTCACAAATTTATTCAAGCCCTACCTCACTCCATTAAACCACTGGTAGCTGCACAAGTCGATTTAGACACAGATCGTCTTGGAAAAATGGCGGACGACTTATTATTATATTTTAACAAACAAGACACCGCACATATTCGACAGATTTCGGGAAGCAAAATGATGAACAACAAAATAAAAATGAAACTAAAAGGATACATGGCTGTTCCCACAGTGAAAATAAATTCCCTACCAGTGTTCGCCCTTTTAACAAGGACCAAAAACCTCAAATTTGCCGAGCGCATTTATACTTTGCGGAACGTGCAAAATTTTGTAAGCCGTGGTGCAGATGGCCAAATAAACGGAATGTTCAAATGCAACCCAACTCTGGCCCAAATTCACCAGTTCCTCGTGAGACTTCGGAAAACTAACTAGGCGAGAGGTGTTAGCTTCCATTTCCTCGCCGCTTCTCATTGTAGCCGCACGGTTAGGAGCTCAAAGTTTAAATTTTATTGTGGATACAGGAGCTGCCGTATCTGTACTTCCGAAGAGATATTTAAGCGGAGCTGTAACATACCCAACCAATATCTCTTTAGTGTCTGCCAACGGCCAAAAGATTGAATTCTCAGGACAAACAGTACTGAATCTAACACTACGGAACCTCAGACGAGAATTTACCTGGACTTTTATAATAGCCGAAACTGCTCAGCCACTCCTAGGATACGATTTCCTAAACTATTTCGGGCTAATGGTGGACTGCACAAACAATAAGCTAATTGATAAAATGACTAATAGACAATCCGATGCATCCATCGTCTATTATCATGAATATAGATTTAGTACCGAATAAAGATGCTAACAAAATGGTACGAGCAATTCTGGAGAAATACCCAAACTTAATTTCTCCTCATCGCGACACGAATGCAACAAAACCAAAGATATTCCACAGAATAGAAACTGGTAGCAACCCTCCTACTTTCTCCAGAGCCAGACAATTATCAGCTCAGAGATGTGAAATTGCAAAAGAGATTCAAGAAACTCCTAAAGGCAGGAATAATTTCCCCTTCAAACTCTGAATGGAGTTCAGCCTTACACATGGTACCGAAGTCAGACGGCACATATAGACCTGTTGGCGATTACAGACATTTAAATACCATAACAAAAGCCGGTCGATATCAAGTCCCAAATATAAATTCCTTGTCTTCGAAGCTTCATAATAAAGTTCTTTTCAAAGATAGACCTGTCGTCTGCTTATCATCAGATACCAGTACACCCGGAGGATGTTTGCAAGACCCATCTCTACCCCTTTTGGGTTATTTGAATATAACTATATGCCTTTCGGACTACGGAACGCATCATGTACTTTTTCAGAGAATGATGGACAATATCTTTCGTGATATTGATTATACCTTTGTATATATCGACGATATCCTTATATTCTCTGAAGATGAAGAAACTCATTCAAAGCATATCGACTTAGTACTACAAAAACTGAGTGAGTACGATTTTAAAATTTGTCTCTCAAATGCATATTTAGTGCTAATGAATTAGACTTTTAGGATTTCCCATTTCTGCTAGTGGTCTCAAACCCAGTGCTAAAAAGTTGAATGAATTAAGTGAATTTCCTCAACCAAACGATTCTAAATCACTACGCCGATTCCTCGGAATGGCAAATTTTACAGAAAACTTGTGCCAAATTTCAGCGATATCATACTACCTCTTACGGAAAAAATACGTTTAAACCAAAATTCCAAGTCATTAACCCTAACAAAGGAAGAAATTGAATCTTTCGAAAATATGAAAAAAGTCTTTATCAAATGTAACTGTTTTGGCTTTCCCCAGCTCGAAAGCTAACAACTATCAACTTGTAACAGACAGTTCGAATTATGCGGTGGGTGCAGCACTTCATCAAATGATTGATAATCAACCCATCCCCATAGGTTTCTTTTCAAAGAAATTATCCCAAACCCAACAAAAATATTCTACTTTTGACAGAGAACTACTAGCTGCCTATCTAGCAGTACTCCATTTAAACATTTAATAGAAGGCAGAAATGTAATGTTACTGACGGATCACAAACCACTTTGCAGTGCTTTTTAAAAGCCAGTCTTCCTTAAAATCAGATAGACAACAGCGTCACCTCTGTTTTATCAGCGAATATGTGACTGACATTTCACATATAAGAGGTTCACAAAATATAGTAGCTGATTGTTTATCACGACCTATCAACGCGATCACTATTGATGTATGTGACTTACAAGAAATAATGAAGCATCAAGCTACTGACAATGAAATTCAGGCATTCAAAGATCAACTGAAACCATGCACAATAAATCAAAATGAAACCATATTATGTGACACGACATTACCTTTTCCACGACCTTTTGTGACTGAGAAGCTCAGAAAATCGGTATTTGACAGTCTGCATAATCTATCACATCCAGGAATAACATCTTCAAGAAAATAATAAAATCCAGATACTATTGGCCGAAGATGGACAAGTCAATAAAAACCTGGTGCACAGAATGCCAGCATTGCCAACAAGCGAAAAATAATAAAACACACAAAAGAGCAAAAGTAAATCCATTTGAATTACCTTCCAGTCGTTTTGAAACGGTGCATGTGGATATTGTCGGTCCCTTACCACCAGTAAAGAACCACACTGACCCTTATTTTTCACCATATCGATATTTATTAACATGCGTTGATAGAAATACGAGATGGATAGAAACATGCTTAATAACAGAAATTACGGCAAAATCAATATCAATGGCTTTTGTCAATCTGTGGATCTCCTGATTCGGGGTTCCTCTTCATGTCGTTACGGACAGAGGAAGCCAATTTGAATCCGAATTATTCTCAGAACTATCAAAAATAATAGGCTTCCACAGATTACGAACAACGGCGTACCATCCGCTGAGATTCGATCAAGCTTTAACTAGCTTGGACTGGCTTCGGCCTGGACCTGTTAGGACAAGTTATGACCAGCTTTGACTAGGCTCTGACCAGCTTGGACAAGCTCTGACCAATATTTTGACCAGTGGCCTATGAGTGGAAACACTCGGGTCTCCCACGTTAATCGACCTTGTGTCATATCTTGATTTAGTGGGAATCAAGTAAATACCATCCGCAAACGAATGGATTAGTTGAGCGAGCACACAGAACTTTAAAAACGGCTATTATAGCCAGGAAAGAATCGTGGTTATCAGCTCTTCCTATCGTCCTTTTGGGAATGAGGATAACACCTAACGAATCAAACTATTCTTCATTTACTGCAGTAACAGGGAGTCATGCACAAGTCCCCGATTATTAATTGACTCTATCAAGAACGAGAATAGTGAAATGACAAACTCGCACGTTAAAATTCTAGCCGACGAGATGCAAAAATTTGACATGGACAAATTATCCAGGGACACCTGCATACAATACCTAATTCTTACATTCCAAAAGATTTACAAACATGTAAAAGTATCTGGCTAAGAACAGACAGAGTAAGAAAGCCATTGGAAAGCTCCATACACAGGTCCATTCCAAGTATTAAG
Source organism: Acanthosepion pharaonis (assembly GCA_903632075.3). Classification (NCBI taxonomy): domain Eukaryota; kingdom Metazoa; phylum Mollusca; class Cephalopoda; order Sepiida; family Sepiidae; genus Acanthosepion; species Acanthosepion pharaonis. The sequence goes on along the minus strand of CAHIKZ030000355.1, from coordinate 2,724,372 downwards.
TCGTCATGAAAAATATTTTACTATTAAAAGATCGGATGACGTACATAGTAATGTTTCAATAGATAGACTTAAACCTGCATATATTTCTGAAAATATAAAATCAAAAGATTCCATTGGATCAAGACCGGAGTTGGATAACTCCCTATCTTGTTCCGAAGAAACTAATGATAATAAACCAGAAACTAGAACGAAGTCCGGTAGAACAGTTAAATGGAAGAAAGAAAACACATATTTTATTACTGATAAAACAAAAAAAAAAAAAAAAAACAACAACAACAACAACTCTGTTTACTGGGGCGAAAGTTATGTGGTGGTACTGAGCAAGCGAAGGACCGGATGTTAACCCTCAGAGGTCTAGATAGCAAATGACCAATACTGGTCTTTGCGCACCAGGCTCGACGCATAAGTTCCGGTGGAAAATCAAAAAAGAAATAAAAAAGAATATAATAAGCAATTTCCACCAATTAAACGGCCCCGCGCCATATCCAACAGTTTGTTTCAGCATACTGACTCAGATCCGATGGACACACATAAATAGAACGATGAATTCACTTCTGGTCAGAAAGCCTTAGTTACCGTCATAGAATGTCGCTACGCTTTTCTCACCCACCATCCGACGCCTCCAGTTTTCCTTCACCAACGGAGATATCAAATGACACCTAACAACCCATTGACCTCACCTTTCATCTCCTGGGACCTGCACGCCTAAACTTAAGTATTCACAAAATGACACTTTAATTCCTTTCATAATCTGATTTCTTTTCTTTGAATGAACATTTTAATAACGGACTTTGTGCGTGTTAATCAAGAAACATTATACTTATCATTGATGTGTATTTAAATATAAAATGTTTCTGATATACCCTTCTCTTTCATATTTTGTTTGTTTATATTATGGTGACCTCAATTTGATTGCTTGTTGAACCTTTAGGCCAAACTAGCAGCTGTCCCGAAGTGACTGCTACTGCTTACCTACCTTCTTATACAAGCAACAATTACCAACGAATATACACTTCCCACAAACACCACAGTCTTTCTAGGTGATGAACTGCTCTGGGTAATTGAAGTTCTTCCCATTATAATAATTTTTCGGGGAAATATGTGGAAATAGAATCTGCAAAGATAGTTATATACAGTGCGTGTAGAGGTAAACCACAACCAAGCTGTACGAAATTCTACCGGGCCTGTAAAGGGACGTGAGTTCCGGCTTTGTCCGGATGGAAGAGGATTTCCATCCCATTTGGACGATTCCGGAAGCTGTTTATCGATTGCAGGCAAGTACAGTCCCAAAATGTACCGACTAAAGGTCCTGTTGGAAACAGTATTGCGTGAATTTTGAGTTTGATTTTTGGCGGAGCGAGCTCGTAATAACCACCGCACTTCCAAACTAACAACATCAACTTCATCGTATGCAAAAGAGATTTAGGAATAGTTAATGACGATTCATTTCGTTCAACCCAGAGCACTTTTCGTGGTACATTGTTTTAATTAAATAATTTTCCAACACCTGCAAAATTAAAAACAAAGTAATTTTTCGTTACATTAGAACAATCATAATAGGGGAATTAAAAATATCTGTTGAATCGTGAGGAAACCAAATATTGAAAAATTTTAAAATCCAATGATTACAAAATAAATGAGAGCGCCCATATGCTACATGTGGATTATTTCAGTGATGTCACGTGGCATTATGTTTAATCAATATTTGATTTAGTTCACGTCAATGATTGCAGAATACACACACACACACAGACGCAAATATATATATATATATATATATGCAAATGTATGTGCAATTATATTTGTATGCATATATATATATATATATATATATATATATATATATATATATATATATATATAAAATCATATATATATATAACTCATTTAATCACCAGTTACTTACCATCGCCTGCCTGAACATCTACAACCAAAGTATTGAAACATGGAAGCTTTTGTGTATCGATTTCAACATGTTTTATTATAATCACTTATAATTACACACACACACACACACATATATATATATTATGAATGTATATATTATATAATCACACACACACACACACACACATATATATATATATATATATCTACAGTTGTGGACAAAATTATATATATATATAAACATAAATATATATATATATATATATATATATATATATATATATATAGAGAGAGAGAGAGAGAGAGAGAGAGAGATAGATACAGAATTATGGACAGATTTATTCACCCTCATTCCCTAACTGCAAATAACCCTGTAGTATATCAAATTTGCATTTAACAACTAATGAAATAATTAATTTGAAAGAATGTGCAGTTATGCACATAACCAAATTTTTATTTCTCTATTAAACAATCACACAAAATAATACCGAAAAATATTTAACAAAGGACAAAATAATTCTCCCTCATCTCAATAATAAATTTTGTAACTTTTATTCTTAATTATTGCTTTTTTCATCTTTGATAGTCCTTTACAAGATCAATACACTTATTATAAGTATTTTGCTTCATTCTCCCTTGGCAATAGCTCTAGTTCCTTCAAATAGAAAATACTTCTTTCTCTTACGTTTTTCTTCAAATATGCCCTCTACATATTCTATTTTGTTTAAACCAGGACTTATTGCGGGGTACGGCAATATCTTTATTTTGCTGTTATCTAAATATTTTGCAATAATTATTGCCATGTGTTTCGAGTCATTGCCATGTTGAAACATCCAGTGACACCCAATGACTGCTTTCGTGCTGTTTGTTTTAGATTATTTTTTAGGATATCCAAATACTGCTCATTATCCACGATAAACTGAACTTCACTGGTTCTCCTCGTCTAGAAGCAGCAAAACATCCCCAAAGCAGAATGCTGACACCAACTTGGTTAATTGTAGAGACGGTATTTCTTCGTTTGTGAACTTGATCCACTTTGCTCAATGCATAATGAGAGCTCATTTACCAAATAATTCTAGTTTTGTCTCATCTGACCATAAAACAGAGTTCCAGTATTACTTCCATGTTCTAGATGTCTTCAAGCGTGAGCTAATCAGCATTTTCAAAGTTTAGCCTCAAGTCCTATTCGATGAATACAGCTCGTGATTGTCTTCATTAATACATTCAACCCTGATGTCTCTTCTTCATTGATAATGTCCTTTGTCATTACGTGAGACATCTCTTACAATTTTCCTTTCCATTCTCTCAGAAACTGAGCGTTTTCTTTCAGTCCTTAATTTATTCTCAACACAATGTGTCTCGTTGTATCACTTGATAATGCCACGAATTATCGACCTAGGATCATTTAAACTGTTTGAAAGTGTTGAATATCCATCACTTCGTTTCTACACATCAACGTTCGTCATCCAGAGTTCCTTGTTACGTTCAGCCATCTTTGCCAGCGTTGCAGAAAAAAAGGACTTTTCTCTGTATGAGTCTTCTTTATTGATTAAGTAAAGATGTTCAAACCAAAGAAATAAATGAAGTAATTAAAAACTGCACCAGCCAAAATAATAGTTAGAATAAACTACAGCAATCAACCCCAAAATTGAATAAATATCTTTAATTATCTTCCCAACTCAAAACAAAACTATTGAAAAAGCGATATAAACAAAGTTTTACTACGTTAATAAAACAGTGATTAAAATTAAAATAAATAAATAAATATATAAGATAAGAAATAAAAATTAAAAATAAAAAATAAATAAAAACAAGCAAAATATATTAACCCAAATAAATAAAGTAAGAAATATATTACTTTCGTCAACATAACCGCTAAAATAGACTACCCACAATGCACCAATGACCCGTATATATAAATAGCTGAGAAAAGAAACACACATGACCTGACAATTGCGTTTAGCATGAAACACTCTGTCGTCTCTAAGCGTTCACTTATATATATATATATATATGTGTGTGTGTGTGTGTGTGTGTGTGTGTAGCTCTGTTTATAACACTGATCACTGTATATTCCTATCACCTGAGAAAGAAATATATTTATACGTACATGCAAGTATTTGTGTGTTTGTATAATTTTTATCCTATCAATTTATATATATATATATATATATATATATATATATATATATATATATATATATATTTCAAATATAAAAAATTTATCACTTAGGAGATTGATCTCGATTCTAGATTTTTGTAAAGGACACTCCAGTAATCTCTCTGTCCATAATTCAGGGTATATCAGCAATGTATATTTTCTCATTCTTTTTTTTATATTGCGTCTGCGCACGTGCATGCTTGTATGTGCGTACGTGTAGAATATCCTGTTTATTTATTATTTTTAGTCATAATTCTGAGAAAAATATAACAATTCGGCAACCGTTTTTTTCAACAGTCACTGTTCTTATTACTTTTTGAGCATTTCTAATGCTTTATTATTTTGATAATGTAGGTGTTTTTCATTTTTTTAATATTAATGCTTAAATATTAAGGTAAATATTTATGTCTTCACTTGGCCTTTATTTCGTTTTACTTATTTGATTTGGTAACATCTTAAGTAGTAGGGTATTTTAGATTTTATTTATAGTTGTTTGAATTTGTGTACATATACTGACATACGCATATTTACGCACAAACATATATACATGTATATACAGTGTCAGTGAAAAGTAACGTCTATCTGTTTTACAACAATCCGTCGTACATAAAAAAGGTGTTAATTTTTAATCACCTTGTTGATGTGCATTTGTATTAATACTTAAACAATGAAACATAGTATTTTTCCTCTGCTGGAAAAAGAATAAAGACAATTATTAACTTTCAAAAAGTACGTATATATTTATATACCTACACTTACCTACATATATATATATATATATATATATATATATATATATATATATATATATATAAATATATATATAACTCTACTCGTTTCGAAAAACCCTCGAATTTTTGATTTGCTAATCAAATCAATCTCGAGGGAAAAAAGGTTTTAAAAAAGAAATCGCTACAAACATGAACTTCTGCCGACAAAAAAATCGCACAGATGCAGGTCTGAAGCCCAAAGAAAAAACCCCGATACGAGTAACAACTAACTAACAAAAGAGCTCAATACAACCGTAGAGCAGACCTAGATACACCTAGTGAGCCAGACAAACCTACCTAGGTTTCACCAAAACGGATTGTCAGGAAAGTTTCCCTGACGATCCGTTTAGTGAAACCTAGGTAGGTTTGTCTGGTCCGGGTATCTGTATATATATATATATATATATATATATATATATATATATATATATATATATATATATATGTGTGTGTGTGTGTGTGTGTGTGTGTGTGTGTGTGTCTTAAGATGTGCTATTCTTATGCGATAAAGTGCTCAATATCAGAGATAGAGCGTGTGTAAATGTAAAAGTGAATATAGAAGACAATATAATGATCAGGCCAGGATTGCATCTAGCATGAAACAGACTGCCGTCTCTCTCTCTCTCTCTCTCTCTCTCTCTCTTCTCTTTATATATATATATATATATATATATGAAGAACCATATATATATATATATATATATACATATATGAAGAAATATAGTATTAATGTGTACTATATTTATGAGATAAATTTCTGAACAGCAGAGATAGATCGTATGAAGATATAAAAGTGAACATTGAAGTCAACACTCAGAGGCAATAGGCTGTTTCATGCTTCAGGCCGTTGACGATTGCATCTAGCATGAAATTATTGAATTCAATGTTCACTCTTATATATATATATATATATATATATATATATATATATATATATATATATATACTTGTGTCCACAACAGAACGTCATTGCTAATCTCATCCTTACTTCCACATGTATACCACACAAAATGTGTTCTTATCTTCCTAGTGACTTGTGAGATCGGAGGTGTATGGCCATTTTTTTTCTTAGGTGTTATTTCCAGCGGATACATTCAGTTCAAAACGTAGCATTCTTTCATACCTGTAATCGACTTACTTTTCAAATCGTTTTGTCGGTGTTCATGCTGTGATATCTAAAAACATCTTCTATCAATTCGAAGCAGACTCTTTACATTTTATTCGTTTAAAGCAGATTTCTGGATTATTAACTATATGCTTATTGCTTTGTCAAAGGAATGTTCACATCACCGATGAACTGATCGACCATATTGTTAATATACCTGAAAATAATTATTTGAACTTATTTACCTTAATAGGAAATATGACGTGACTCGGATACATTAGGAACTAGCATTAAACACTCCACAGGATTCTGAGAATCTTAAAATGGAAGGAATTTGAGACATGTTCTATTTTACAGTTAGCTCAAATTTATTCTCAAGTGAAACAAAAATATATATACGAAAGAAAATAAAACTATTTCTAAGTTTTTAAACCTTGATTTTGCCCCATTATGTAAAAACATAACAAAGCAAATAACTTTTTCTTACTAATGTAGATTACTGCATGTTACCATCCATCCCAGTGTTTTTGGATTTCACACTAGAACCGAGAAATCTAGCGGGGATCTATAGCATTGGCAACTTCCTGTCATTTTGCGGAAGAATATGTAGCTAACTGATATTTACATCTATCTTCAGACAATTCCAGACGATAGTACTTTTATATTGATTGAAATAATTAGGTTATTTCCCCTTTTCTTTCAAGATGTCTGCTATATTTACAGCAGCTTCATAGGTCCATCCAACTGATAACTCGTAATTTTCTGAGCAAAGTCTTTTAGTCGAAGTCTTTTACAAGCGTACGCGGTCTGTATGCATTGTCATTTATTGAATTCTTGGAAAAATAATAATCCAAGTGTGCACTATCGATTTAATTTAGTGGATGTGTTTAAACTTCGAAGGTAAGGTTTAATGATTTTTGTTAGTTTAACAGCCAAGGACATAATCCCAGCCCAGATTTTACACGAGGTTATTGTAAAAGAAGCTTCTTCGTACCCGAGGATAAAATTAGTCTAGGCTATTTCATAAGCTCAAGTTAAAGATGTACTCGGCTACAATATACCAAATCTTTTTCATTTGTAGTAAGATATACATGCTTATACTAACAGAAGATAGTCACGGATCCTGAAGAGGATAGAGTATCAGACTTCTACAGAGGTTTCTAGTGTGTATTCTGTTGTACAACGTTTTATTTCTGATTCTTATTTTCAAAATGAGAAGGCAAATTAGGTATACGGAAGTACTAACTGAAAAAAATCCTTTTAGAAACATACATCACTGATTACTAATGAATGAGTTCATATCAGTATCTGTCTATATTTCTGAGATGAGGTGTTATGTACACTATTTACATTATTTGGACTATTGTCCTCATCTTTGTCGCCATATTTATTACAAAGTTTCGTCCTTTCAGTATCTGTCTATATTTCTCAGATGAGGTATTATGTACATTATTTACATTATTCGGACTATTGTCCTCATTTTTGTCGCCATATTTATTACAACGTTTTGGCCGTTGTACGCTCAGGCCTTCTTCACTTTGTTGGAATGTTGAACTTAACCCTTTATTTCGCTCACTGGGGTAGACTGTTTTAGTTCCACGTGCCATGTTTAATGGATGTCAGTTATCAGTTATCTCCGTCTGAAAGTTTTCCACTGCCTTAAACGGGTATTGAACTCGCATTCTTTGGGTCCTGTCACTGGATCTAACTAACGCCTTTATCCACCGTGCCATATTTCCTTGAGAAAATAAAGGATTCAGTTCGACATTCCAACCACCTGGAGAAGACCGGAGCGTACAAAGGCCAAAATGTTGTAATAAGTATTGCGACAAAGATGAGGACAATAGTCCGAATAATGTAAATAGAGTTCATATCAGACATTATAACGAGTTTTCGTTGAACTAGTGACCTCAAATAAAATTCTAGTTAAGGAAAACGGACGTTGATATTAATAGCATAGACTCTAGAGTTTGTTAGAATGAATCTATTTTACACCTCCGAGTCATGAAGTCGGAATATTCAGATCAAGCCCCGGAGATATTCTAGAGTAGGCGTAACTATGCCCATATATATTTTTGTAAAGCGGCTAATCTGCGCTGCTACACCGATTCACCAAATAAGCATGAATTATAGCTTTATTTTATGGAATATTATGCAATTTTTCATTTTAACTAAATTTAGACACTTCCGCCGAATACTGCTCTCCTCTCCATAGTGTAGTTTTGGCAAAAACCTATCCTGAGCAGTAATTTACAAAGAATTGTCTCGTTATTAAAGATACCGTTCACGTTATTTTTTACGAAGTAGTGGTTGGTGGTAAGAACCCTATATACACACATAGAAATATGTACACATATACATTATATATACACAATTATATGTGATGATGCATTATATATATATATATATATATATATATATATAGAAAAAAGTTTCAAATTAAAATTATAATGTTTTATTTTATGAAAATTTATATATATATTTGATATTTCAAATTGTCCTCAATTTTCATCAAAAATAACTTTTGTTACAAATAAAAAAAATTACTGTTTGTTGGCACGTCCTTCGAGACACTTTTGGAACGTTTGTTCATCCTACCCAACTGTCATAAATATTTAAAAAAATTTTTTTACAAAAAGAAATTGCTTAGCTTTTGAAATATTTATGAAGAGAAAACATATTCAACCCTAATTTATGTGTATTTAATTTTAAAATCCAATTTTTCTTTTTTTCTGCAAAACCCTTAAAAACATTTGCATTTTCCTGAACCTGGTTGTAGACCCAATAATATTTTGACATTGGCATTGGTTATTAAAACACCCTCTATTAGGACATAATGAAGAACGTTATATCTGGGTTAGGTGGCATCCTGATATTGACAATATCCTAAAACCTTTATTGCCTGGCATTTGGTTTCTAGTTATATTAGAGACACTACTTAGATTTTTCTCATTTAAATTTACAAAATCATTAACTTAGTCCACCAATCATACAATCCTAGGAACGATGGATGTTTCGTCCCTTTACACGAACATTCCACATGTTTTCTTGAGTATCAGCTTGCTATGAGTTCCTTAGTAACAAAAATTACCTAACTACCAAATTACAGATATATGCCAATTAATAAAGTTCATCTTAACACATAATTTTAAATACAACAACAAACACTATTTACAAATTTTAGTGGCACAGCAATGGGCACAAAAAATGGCACCTTTCTTGAAATGATTTTGGGAGTTATGCTAATATCTTTATGCACATTCTAGAAAAGAAGATACTAGACAATTCGGAATATAAACCATCAAACATTACTTTAGATATATTGATGACATTTTCTTAATGTACAAAAGATATGGACTCATGGATCAGAAAAATTAAAAACATTTTTCCACTTTCTGCAACAATTTCCACGATACAATTAAATTTACCATGGATGCACTCATATATACATCCATCCCTTTCTTAGACGTTATGATAAAATTAAACAAACATACACTTTCTACCAGTCTATACAACAAACCCACAAACCAACATAAATTCCTGCACTTTAACAGCTGTCATCCCTTTAAATTAAAAAAAATCTATTGTATACAGCTCATTTCTTAGAACCAAACGCATTTGGGATATGCTCAGACCATTTAGATTTTCTATACAATATTAATAACTTAACAAAACAATTCCTAAAATGCTCTAAAATACCCAATAAAAATAATAAAAAAGTGAAGCACTAAATAAAACTATCCTGATAAATCGTAACACACTTCTCACATACAAGAAAAATAAAACAACAATCGGATTCCCATGGTTTTTAACCACAATCAATATTCCCACACACTTATTCACAATTTAAAAAATGATTACAAGAACCTCCAATTAGACAACAACGTCAAAGACATTTTCGATAAACCACCCATAAATGCAATGAAACAATCACCTAACTTATCAGCTATCCTCACCTCTACCAAATATCTAAACAATAGAAACCAAACAGGAAATTACAAATGTAACAAACCTCGTTGCTTAGTTTGCAAACATTTAGTAATAGCTAATACATTTTACGTACCCAACACCAATATCAGGATACAGCCACCTAACCTCACCTGCGATACCCATAACGTAATCTATTATTTATTCTGCAACTTATGTCCTAATAGTGGATATATTGGTGAGTCTGGAAACAATTTTAGATTTCGTTTTAATAACCATAAACAAACAATACGTCAAAACAACCCTTATTCCCCATAGCTAAACACTACAATCAATCAGGACACACATTAGAAAACTGCAAATGTTTATTAATAGATTCCGATTTTACTTCCACATTCACACGCAGAAAAAAGAAACATATTGGATTTTAAAATTAAATACACATAAATTAGGGTTGAATAGGGACTTAGGTGTTTTAAATCTTTATAAATATTTCAATAGCTAAGCAATTTCTTTAGATATAGTAAAAAATATTTTTTAAATATTTATGACAGTTAGATTTAAGTTAGGAATATCTGAACAGTGACGTTCCATATCACGTGACGTCTGCGTCTCTCGAAGGACGCTACTACCAACAAACAGTAATTTTAATTTATTTGTAACAAACAGTTATTTCTGAAAAATTGAGGACAATTTGAAATATCAAATATATATATAAATAAATAAATACTTTCATAAAATAAAACATTATAATTTTTAATTTGAAACTTTCAGATATATACATATTAAGAAAGTATACGTGGCTATATATATTATGCTATATATATATATATAGAGATCAGAGAAAGAGAGAGAAAGAGAGGTTGATAAATAGAACAGGTGTGAACATGTAAAAAAAAATTGCTTAGATAAAATAGATCCAGTAACTTCTTTCTGTTTACAAATAAAGAAAAATATAATTGGCAGAGAGATGGACAGATAGACAGAAATAGTGAAGTATTAGCACAATGAGTTTGGTGGGAGTGTACTTTAAATACGCACCTGAAAACCTTGATCGTCCGGCAAAAATTCGAGGGTTGTGGAGGTAAAATTTTCTTATGTTTGACATGATTGGCAGAGAAAATAATATATTAGGGTCGAACAACAGAAACATGTTTATATATATATCTTATTTGTATATATATATATATATATATATAATTATTGCTTGAACAATGCTCATGTAGGAATTGTGTGTGTGTGTGTGTGTGTGTGTATGTGTGTGTGTGTGTGTGTGTGTGATGAATTAACTGCTATAAAAAGACAAAAAAGTGAAACTGAGCAACGAGCTAGGTAGCCGGTTTTGAACCTCATCCTGTCTCTACGCTCAACAGAGCTAAATCGAGGTTGATAAATAGAACTAACACTAAAAAAGTGAACAATATCAACTGAAAAAAAGTATTGCTTAGATAAAAATTAGTTAGAGATCCAGTACGAAGTCTTTCTGTTTACACAGATAGGGCTTCAACGATAAAATATAATTGGCCTCCAACACATTTAAGTGGTAATTCGAGTGGGACGTGCTAAAAATGGTAAATGAGTTCAAGATTAACAACAAACAAATAGCAGAATTATGAAGCTTTGATTTATTTGGCGTTCTTCGATGAAAAACCCTCTTTTGTTGGTCAGTTAGTGTCTGCAGATTCAGTTTCAACTTAAGAAAACAGAACGATTTTGTGATTGGAACGTTTTGCTTTATTAAAACATCCAACAGATTTGAGTTTAAAACATTGTGATCAATACCAGATTAGCAGAAATGTTTTTAATCAACATTGTCAAAAAATATATATATATAATAATAATATATATATATATATATATATATATATATATATATATATATATATATATATATATATATATATATATATTATATATTGTTGGAAATCGTAATGTAATATTGCAAGGAATAGATACAAATTTAAAGGCAATAAAAAAATAAAAAACTATTATGATTTCGTTCCCAAGCTCATCCTGGTCAGTTTGAAATATACTTTTTTCTCATCATTTAATTTTTTAATGTATGTATGTTTGTGACATGATTGGCAGATTTAAAAATTATAACATAAATATATTATTACTACAAAAATAACCATTTTGTTTCAACACCCAATGTGACAATGTCGAACCACTTTATTAGTGTTAACATTTAAACATGTTTAGCTTATCTATTTTCACTTTTTATATATTACCCAGGTTTTTATAAAAAGGCGCAGGTATGCACAAAAGTTTTTGTACATCTTTATATACTATATATATATATATATATATATATATTATATATATATTATATTTTTAATTATTGTGAACAATGCTCAATGGATCAAACAGACTCCAAGGAATATTTACACAGATCTCCGATAGTTTATCCCATAAATAAACCTAAGTATATTTCCTCATCAAATATATATTTTATAACATATATATAAGATATATATATATATATAAAACTTTATGGGCGATGAAAAAGGGCTTTTTGAATGGGACAAAAAATTTATCTTTTCATCTACTGACCTGGTATACAAAACATTAAAAAATGGTCGGTTTAAAATTATTTTCCTTCTGAGATAGGAAAAGATTAAATATCAAGAATTTCTGTTTGCACAGAAAATCTTATTATTTAAAGATGACAAAATATGTTACATTTTAAATATATTTTAAACGATCCAAGATCGAAATTTGTTTTGGTAAAGAATTAACAAATTTCTCTAAGGCGATTTTCAATTTTAATCATAAATTTTAATTCTTCAGATCAAACAATGGAAATACATATTAATTAATAATAATAATAATAATAATAATAATAATAATTACTCGACAAATAAAGATGAAATGTTTTATTTGGTAGATGAAATGAACTTGGTGTTTTTTCTAACTTACAAGCATTTTCCACACATTTGCCCATCTTTACTATATAAATTGAAATTGTTCTGAGATACGTTTTTGAGGAATCTCCGCAGATATAACCTCTTATGATTTTAAAGACGTTTTTGGCGTTAACTCCCTTTATTATGTTATTTCTTTTGCGGTCTTCCCTTTAATTAAATATTTCACAGCCAATTGATCAGTTTGTCGAGGAGGAGGTAAAAAATGCTAACAATAGAAAATACCGGAAACATAATAATTTTATTTGTGAGATCTTCCTTCCCATTTGTCTCTATATAAATTGCGCTGTCGTTTTTTGAAATAGCTCCTTTGAAAATCTTGCCTCCAGAAGATACTTAAATAGCTATACATTTGTCGAGGAGGAAATTAAATTACTGGACATAATATAGCAGAGATCTTCCTTCCCGGTGGTGAAAATCTCCGTGAAAACAAAGGACTGGCCCCTAGAGCCTGTACAGAATGCACACTGCTGCTGATGAGTCCCCACAAGGACGAAACAGCTGTCTAATGGTTTTCTACATGTGTGTGCGTTGAAGATTCTGGTTCTAGACATGAGGAATTATTATGAATACATATGTATTCAAGTATGTTTGGTTGAATAATCTCGTCATATTATCTCTATTTATTTTTATACTAATTTTCTCAAATTCATAGATCAATTTCTCAGTGCTGTTACAAACCTGAGTAAAAAATACGACTGAAGTTGATCATGAATGGTAATGAAAATACTTGCGAAAATAAAAGAAATATGCAAAACTACGACGTCTTCCTAAGTTTTTTTTTAACAACACTTAGATATAGATCCGTGAATTTGAGAGGATTAAAATAAAATAAATTGACATAAGATGTCTAGATTATCAACCGAATATTCTTGAATGAACATATGCTGCATATATATATATATATATATATATATATATAATAAAAAAAGAACAGTAAGATATATAATCCGGTGTTTTTTTTATATTTTTAGTTTTACAAAACAGACCTCAATGTAAATTTATAGAGCATTAATATCATAAATTAAATGATTTAAATATATGGTTTCTTCGCTACAATAGGAATTACCATATTTCAAAGACTGAAGCTAAAAACTTCAAATTTAATTATGTAATTAGATTAAAAGCATTAGTTCTGTTTAATCTTCAAGCCAATTTTAGAATAACTTATTTTTAAATTTACTTAGTTTTAAAAGCAGACAGAATTCATAATTTTTTGTTTCCAAGGATAGAGAGAAATCCACTCATTTAGACAGGGGAGATAGCTCGTTCTTCTTCATTAACTGTTATTGCATCAATTATGAGTTACGTTCGAAAAAGAGGTTAAGTCTCGGTAGGGTAGGCGTGCATTTTTCAACGAATTATGACATCTGTTCAACGCATGTCGTCTGGTTTTCTATCAACGACAAAACGTTTTTCGGCATTTTTTCCATTTAATTTGTACTTGTATGCATAAAGATGTTTGTATTAGAATACGATATATTGATCTACAATTTTAAAATATTATTTTTACTTTTAATTACAAATATACGATATTTCTTTTTAAAACAAATAAATGTAATAGAATTACTTAAATTATTTAAAAATTATTATTACGTATCTAATAGAAGTATGTATATTACCAGCTTCATTTTATTTTATTTTTTATTTTATTTTAAATATTATTTAAGAAATATTTTTGACAATGTTGTCAAAGAATATTATTTTTTATTTTATTTTAAATATTATTTAAGATATATTTTTGACAATGTTGTCAAAGAATATCTATTTCATTTCTTTGATTCAGTAAATTATTATTTTTTATAAACTTAGTAATATATAGTTTCTCATGTATGCACAAAGAACATAGGTCATTTAATGACATACATATTCTAGCTTTTCTTATTAATTTCCATTTTACTGTAGGTGTTTTATTGGTTTCTTTTAAGTGTCGAGAAAAAAGAATATTTGCACTACTTCCGTATAATATATATAAAAATGAAAGTAAATTATAAGGAAGATTAATATAAACGAACTCTCTAAAATTTCAGAAAAAATTAAAATTGCCGGATATACAATTGAAAATCTTGAAAATGCAAATTCATCGAGATTGAATTCGTTCTAACATATGAGACTGCCATAATACAACAGAAGGAATATCGGATTTACAATATAAGAGATACGTTTACTTAATCCCAATTAATAGAATCAAATCGTAAACTTCGATATATCCTGTCGACTCTAGTAATAGTTTTGAATATCCATTGATTTTTACTCTCTGAGAAGAATTACGGCTGTAAATGTATGAATATTTTCGTCTATCATTTTCATTTTCTTTTGTTATTACATGAATGCTCAAATGACAATATATTCTGATTTATTCAAATTACTCTCTTCATCTTTCTTTGTTGCAGATGTTATGACAGGCATGACGAATCAGCCAAATTGCCAGTGACCATTTTGAGTTGTTAGCGGATATATTGCGCAAACTAGCATCTGTATATATTTCTGACATGAGGTATCTTAACTATTTACAGTATTTGCATGATTCGGACTGTTGTCCTCCTCGTTATTCCTATATTCACAACGTTTCGATCGTTGAATGCTCCGACCTACGTCAGATGATATACGTTGGAATTTCGAACGAACCCTTTATTTAGTCCACGAAAGCTACCGGGTTACTAAAGGGAATTAACACAAACTAAGATATCCAATAAGGGGATGGAACATGGAACTACAATATTCTACCCCACCTGAAGAAAGCCGGAACGTACAACGTTGTAAATATGGCAATAAATATGAAGACTACATTCCGATTGAGGTAAATAATGTAAATTGCGTTATCAGTTTACTGTGTTAGTCTTTGTTTATCTGATGAGGTTTCAATGATTGATGTAGCATTTGAAAAAGTGTCCAGTAAGTGAATGGAAACCCTTTAAAGATATTTATATCAATTTAATCAGATTCACGTAGGACAGGTGTATTTTGGGAATCGCCTTAAATCCAGTATCAGTCTAATTTTGAATGTTATACCTGTCATATTTTTTAAACTCTCAACAATAATAAATTTCAGGATGTGGTGCACATTACTGTTTTTGTATACGGAAATACATTCAATTGTTTGCTGCTACTTTTTTTATTGTATAATATTGCAATTGCGTGATTAATATAAAACACCGAATAGTGAGTGGCATTAAAACTGAAGGTATATTGAAAAATATTTGTGTAAAATAAATATTTGTTTTCATAATTACGCCGAGCGCACATCATTGCGTATATCGATTTGTACAAGACTAAAATGATGACTGTTACTAAACCAAATAATATCCATAGATTTGCCTTGTCTTTCTCTTCACTGCTGGAATAAAGCACATCTCTTGACTACTTAATAGTTACTTTGGTTTCTCGTATTAATGTTTAATAATTTTAGAGTTCCAGATATGCAAGCTGTTGTTTTAGCTATTTCATTTTCCCACGACTTAGCCACAAAATTGTAAGTGTCGTACGTCATACATGTTTGGGAGATTATGTCATTTCGTTACATGACTGACTAGTGAAGATTTTCACGCAGTACGTTGTTATTTCTTTCTGCGGTAGACTTGTTCCGAACTATCGCTAATGAACCCAGTCTATCCTGCTCTTCCACCAATAGCTTGGCGAAGAAGAGATGTCTTCATGCATATCCAAACGGTGTTTGCGCGTAAGTGAACGTAACGACCTCGGCTGGGATTCGAACTCGTCTCCATTTATCCATTACACCACAATACACATCCAACCACACACAGAGATCCAATAAATGTACATATCAAAAGAAAAATAAAAGACAAATAAAAATCCTTGAAAACATCAGACAGCCTAAATTGTTGTCAATATCGATTCCATGCAGGAATGCATGTCATATATATATATATATATATATATATATATATATATATATATATATATATATATATATATATATATCACAATACACGCACACGTGCGATGGATAAATTGTCGTCTAAATGACGTAAAATTAAAATAACACTGACATCTCATTTTAACAGATATATTTACCGAAATTACGCGAAAATATCTTGAAAGTCTAAAGAGTAAATTTAATCAATAAAATTCCCATTAGTTTCAACCAAGGTCTTCAGATCACTTTGGAATCTCCTGCAACTCTTTTGGACGTTCTCAGTGTTTAATTTTGTTAACGCTGCCATAATCCGGGCCTAGAGATCATCTTTGGTATTACAATGAGTTTTGGTAGACTCTCGCACATCTGCGCCGCTCAAATAATAATCAAGGGGGGGTGCAGTCTGGGGTGTTAAGATGTAAAGGCTCTGTGGGAAGATGAATGTAAGCACAACGTCGCCATCACTAGTAATCACACGAAACACCATGGTGCTGACTAGATATATCATCCTATTGTTTCCGAATCCTCTCTACTGTTTTCAGATTGACACCCAAACACACTGAAATCTTCGAATTGGAACTTCTATCGCGAATGTCAAGCCGAACAGCATGACGTTTCCAATTTCACAGTGGAGGGAATTGCGTCATGGTGCTCTTTTTTTTTTCACAGACGGTTCACAAGTACACCTACTCTACTGTGCCGTCAAGACAATCCGAACCAAACAACGCGCATGCACGATATTAAACATATAAAATGGCGGGAATTTAGCCATATAAACGAAGTATTTTTTTTGTATTTATTATCACACAGATAGCTTATGCATTACTTTTATTGGATAACCATATTTGAGTATATTTACAAATTATATATTTCTTTCATTTGTCAACCGGCCTGGTTACAGAAATCATATTAAAGACGTATTCACTGGAAGGCTTCAAGCCTGCGTACGGCCATCAGGAGAAACCGTCGTTAGATCCGACGTACGTAGATGAACTGTCAAACCTTCCGCTTGGAGGCAGTAATCGGCTTTGCTCGATCGGCGATTCTTTTAGTGACAGAGTTGATGTAAATAAACAGAGCGTCTACTCAACTATAGATATACGCTTATTAAATTATATATATATATATACTAGCAGTAGAGCCTGGCGTTTCCCGGGGATGTAACAGTAAGAGATAGATCAAGTATCGACCATCATAAAGACTGAAAAATAAAATTGACAAAAATTATTGTTTAAGGTTGACGGTCACGCATGTCTTAATTTTCATTCGAGCGCTTTCGGTTATACATTTAGCCATTTTGAAGGCTGAAATATATTGACTGTTAAGATGATATAATTTGTTGTATATATGTATTCATATAATGTTTTAATTTTCAAACAGGATCAAAACAGAGAAATATTTCTTGTTACTAGTTAATATATTTCAACCTTGAATATGGCTAAATATATAGCCGAAATCACTTGGATAAAAAAAGAATTCGGACAGGTTTTATATAATTTTTCATCTGATAAAGAAAAGAATTATTAGATCATATGGGAAATTCTATAAAAAACTAAATCAAATCACATTGTCTTATTCAAGGAAATGTGTGTGTATATATATATATATATATATATATATATATATATATATATATATATATATTAAATATACAACGTTTGTTAGTACCATGTCTTCATCAGCAGCCGACCAGGGGTGATATTATGCTTTCGGTGGCTATGGCGGGACCGCCACCCCTGGCGCCACCAGCAGCGTTTGCCACCAGGCAGGGTATGAAGATAAGCTAATTAATTGTACCTTTAAGTAAAATCTATCTGCAATGAAAGTTTCTTGAACGCGTTTGGCGTTATTGACGCGCTCGTAAAAGTCGTTATAGACGACCATTGCAAATATCTCACTTGCACATGTTAGGTCGTGATGTTGCGCGCATTTTATTTGCTTGTTTTGATCTCGACCAAATCCAACTTGACGCGTGTTGAACAGTTTTTTAAAGGCGATGCGAAACGCTTTTCAACCAACGGCCAGTGATGCCTATTTTTGAAAGGAAGGAAATGACCGAATGTCCCAGGAACCCAAAACAACCAATCTCAATAGGCGTCGTGGGTTGATATATATATATATATATATATATATATATATATATATATATCGCTATTAAAAATCTTAATTATATTCAACTGTGAAACAATTGAAGTCTCTCAATATTTTCCAAGTTACAAGTATAGTATTGCAATATATAAATTAATCATTTATGTGTATTAAGAGCTAAGCATCTATAAGACGATATCATTTAAAACATGAAAATTAATATGATTCTCTTTACCTGTGGTCCCTTCCTTTTCTCCAGTTAAACACTCTCAGATCTTTAACAAATACCTATATGTATGCACTTCAAAAAATTCGTAATGTCGAGAGGCTGGCAGCTGATCACTCATCTGAGATATTTATAACAGCCCAATAAGAGAAAAGATGGCTTGTAACAAAAACAATATTCTTACGTTTTTATTCTCACCGAACTAGTCCACATTTCCCATCAGACTTGAAGAATGGTTGCATTCTCAGAGAGTCTCCTTCTTTTGAGCATCTTTTGAACCTCAGGTTTACCTCAAACCTACAGTAGAACACACATATATGAAGTTTGAAGTTAAAGACATGCTTATGCCAAAGATCACTGTACTTCTTTTCATCTTCCATGCACTGTCTTTACATGAGGCAGATCAATCCGAAATAAAGTTTTTTTAATCATTTCAACACAAGCAAGGCAATGAAACTAAGACGCAAGTGAATATGAGAAAAAATAGGAAAGGAGACAATAAATGAATAAGAATTAAGAAGACTTATATGTGCCGGAGCCACCAACTCTCGCTTTTCAGCCATTCCAAAATTAAAAACACATTGCACAGCCTTGTGGGCGATGAATCATTTTCAAACCAACAAACTCTTTCTATTACTACTGAGAATATTCTGACAAGCTACATTGCTTACTTCAACCAGCTCACACCTTTAAATTTAAGACCATCTATACCTTATAGATAGGAGCGGACTATTATTATTATCCTTCGTAATACTTCGGTAGGAAGGAATCTCCGATCGGACAGATTATTCCCAGGAGCGAGGACTTTGTGGAAGTAACTTCCAAGAAGTTTCTTCCCCGTCAACTCCGATCTTATATATCTGTCGATATTTATGAAATGAAGTATTGTAATTATTTACACCTATCGTTGTTGCCATATTCATGACGTCTCGACCGTTGTACGTTCTGGCCTTCTTCTCAGCGACACAGGTCACATTGGATAAAAAAAAACCCCAAAAACATTGGTTGAATTTAGTGAAATGACTAAATAGTTGTGACTTTAATACCTGGCTACAGCCGAGGTGAAAAAAATTGTAGAGTTGAGTTAAAAGTGAGATAACTGATACTGAAATATCTAGAAGAGGCAAGACACGTGGAACTAGAACAATCTACTCCTGTGGACGAAATAAATAGTTCAGAGAAATTTCAATCACTTGAAGAACGCCGGAGCATATGACAGTCGAAATGTCGTGAATATAGTAACAAAGATGAGGACAACAGTCCGGAAAATGTAAAGAGTGTAAATAGCTACAATTTTAAATATCTTCAAGTCCAGGGTCAAGCGTTAGCTATCCAATTTTTGCAATTATAATCTCCATAAAAAAAAATAATTCAGGAGCCCTCAACATCCCCTATCTCCTGGGCTCATTATTGGATGAATGGTAGCGTTAAAAATAATAGAAAAAAAAAACATTAGTAAAGATAAATTTTAACATTGAAGATTTTCTGGTTAGAATTCACGAAAAAAACTCTTTTTTTATTGCATGAAAGAAAAACCCACGTTTAATAACATGAACCTTTTTAAGCATTCCACCCCAAGAAAGGCGGGAAACCACTAGCATGCAAGGGTTTACAGAGAGTTGGAGCGAGATCAAAGAGGAATGATAGAGGAAAGATGAAGAGCTGGATAGGAGATGGATCAAGGCATCTGGAGACATCGATTGACATTACATTTAAATAGTTAGAGATTATAACTATCAAGGAAACAGGAAAAAGGGAGGGAGTTCAACTGGCGCAAGTGAGAGACACGAAGCGTATTGGAGTAGAAGAGACGGCTACATTTAACAGTTTCGACAGTGACAAGGTGAGAGCAAGATGCCAGCCTAGTAGAACGCTTAAATTCATGAAGTCTGGGAATCAGCGAAAGCAGCTCATCGGAGCAGTTACCGTGAAAGTATTTGTAAAAAAGACAGAGAGAGGCAACGGCAGGTCTGTGAGAGAGCGACTGCAGACGAGATGGCAGATCAGGGCCAATTATATTGCATATCCGACTTTGGATTTTATCAAGGACCTTGTTACAAACTGAAGGGGTTCCACACCATATATGGTAGTAATACCCTATTAGGAAATACGATTAAATCCACTAGCATTTCTTTTCAGTTTCGGTAAGAAGGCATGTAACGTCATTTAGCATAATTCCTTTTTTATAGAAAAAAACAAAACAGCTATTTAATTTCTTCCGATGTTTTCTTCTTCATATTTATTACTTGGATAAATTTCTGTAAACACTATAGTAAGCAATATGGACGCTACCCTATATTTCGTTAATCTAAAAATGGCATACGGCTTAGCAAACAATGAAGTAAAGAGAAAAGTACTTGAAATAGCAAATGGTCTATAGAATTTTGTCGGAATAACAAACTTTAACAGAGTGTCGAAAAGCATAGCGTAGACTGCATTTATAAAATTCTTAAAATAAATCAAATCTGTATGAGAATAACAAGTCTTCTTTAAAAAAAAATAATATTGCTTCCTTCCGACTTGCTTACTCGCAATCTCACCAGATTTACTAAAAATATCAACATATCAGATACCTGTAAAAGCAGATATTGTCATATATTGGGAGCCTTTAATATACTTGTCTTTTCTTTTTAGATATGGTTATAACCTTTCCAATCTTGCACGCCGAAGAAGAGTAAGCGATAAAATCACACTACCTACAAGGGGATTTCTGTTCTTTTTTCTTTGTATATTTTATATATTCTGCTCATAAATCTTGTTAAGTTTTCAGTATTACATTCAGATGTCCTGTCTACTGTTTACTCAAAGGAGCTGTTAGTTTTCTTATTTATTGATCTTAGATGATATGTCTCTATATTTCACGAGTACAAAAGCATAAATTACTGAAAGAGTAAAAATGTCGGCGTCAAAATGCATTATTATAAATCTTATGAAAGCCAGAAATATACGCCGAAGAGAATTTCAGAGAAAACTTTGCATTTAAAACAAGTTAAACATTCGGATGCTTAAAGTTATGATATTTCTCAGGGTAGAGAAATCTGCGAAGAGAACCAAACCTTTCGTCCATACTGAGAATATTGCTGCAACATATTGTCTGGAGCCCGTCCTATTTACCTTGAGCGCCTTGATAAAATCCCAAGAAGAATCAGCAATATTATTGGTCCTGATCTGGCGGCTCGGCTTCAGTCACTTTCCCACCGCGTCTAGATATAGCCCTAAGTTCTATGCTAACAGTTTCTTATGAAGCTGATTAGGGAACTAGTAATGAATATTATAAAATACAAAAGGCATATTATGTCTATAATATTTAATAACACACACACACACACACACACATACACACACACACACACACATATATATATATATATATATATATACACAAACAGATAGGCCAATAGATTATAATTTTGGGAAAATATGTCAATCATGTTATCTCTGCATGTGCTTTAGGAGAGTTGTCTTTGCAATTTAAGTGTCCAATAACAAGTGGAAAAAGAAGTAGTAAATGCAATTACTTGTTGATTTACACCCCACTCTTATATATATATATATATATATATATATATATATATATATATATATATATATATATAGGTAATAATCCGTTGGTGTATAATTCAAGTTTTATTGAAACAGAGCATATAAATTACATACAATAAAAATTATGATTACTCTATGCTCATGATCATTTCACCTTAGCACTGAAGATTAATTTGTAAGGATTTTCAAATCGATTAGGTTAAAAAGAATAAATAAAATGAAACTGAATTAAAACAAATTTTTAAAAGCCAGGCAGATGCAAAAAAAATAAAATGATAAAGTAAGAAAGAATAAAAGAAATAGCGAAAAGACAAGATTTGAAGAGGAAGAAATAGAGAAAAAAGAAAATAGAGAGAGGGGAGTAATGGCTAACATAACTAGATAAATATTAATTGAGAAGTTGGGTTTATGAATAATACTCAATCTAGGTTAATAAATCCTACTAAAGCTGGGCTTGGTATAATTTAAAAAGAAAATCTGGTAAACTTTTGATCACCAACAGTTCCAATGCTTGGAAGGATTCGTCTAATACCATTAAATGTTTCAGCTATATGAGTTTGTCAAAAGAAAGCTACCTTAATTAAATTTGATATTATTGATTTCTATTCCGCTATCTCTAGAAATCTCTTGGTGGACTGCATAAAATTTGCAAAAAAAAAAAAAAACTATATTGATATTCCTGATGGTGAAATTATTACATTTTATTCCAGAAAATTTCTCTTAACACTTAATAATTTCACGTGGATTAAGTGCAGGAGCAATGAATTTGAACGTCCAATGGGAGTCTATAACTCAATCGAGGTTGCTGATCTTGTCTTACTTTTGAGATCCTTAGTAGAATTGTAGATCATAAGCTTACGGGTTTATATTGAGAAAACGGACTTATTTTGTTTCAAATAGTAATGGTACACTTACTCTTAAACTACAGAAAAAAATATTGCTTCTTTTAAGTTACTGGGATTAAGATAAAGATTACCTCTAACCTCAAAATTGTTGATTACCCGATAACACTCTTAACCTGACACACCAAAATACCTTCAAACCCTACCATATGGTACATGAGACTCCTAACTACTTTAATGTTGACTTGAACCACCCGATATTATTTTGAAACAGATACCTATCACTCTAGGCAATAGAATTAGCAAACTTTCATCTTATAAATATATCTTTAATAAAAACAATGAATTTTAAGATAAGTTACTCACAAACTGTGGCTTACTTGAACCCCACAAGTGACACGAGGGTGAATAAGATTACTTGTAAGCATAAGCATAGAGAAAGAAATATAATGTGGTTCAACCACCCTTCTGTAGATTATCCAAAATTAATACCGGGAAAATTTTTTGAAGCTTATAAACATTTCCCAAACTAAGCACCACCTAAGTAGAATCTTCAATAGGAAAACTTTCAAAATAAGTAATTCCTGTACAAATATGTATAAAATTATAGATTAACTCAGTAAAGTTATTCTAAATAAAGTCTATGGAATCAACAATATATCTAGTATGTAACTGTAGAAATGGCGAACATTGTCCAGTCGAAGGAAAATGCAGGGTCTCGAATGTGATCTACCAAGTGACCATTTACCCCAATAACCACAATATTTACATTGGGATTTCCGCGGGTGAATATAAACAATGCCAGTATGCCCATAGGCAATTTTCTCAAACCCAAAATTAAAATTCCAAACTACCCTAAAAAAAATTTCGGAATAGAGGGTTTACGTAGAGGTGGTATATTTTTGGCAATTTATGTAAAAAAAATAGAATTTAATGTTTGATAGTAATTTAAATGTTCAAAAAAAAACTTAATTTGATGCTTCTTAACAATTTAAATATTTCACTTTTTTACAAACAATTTAGTTATTTAATACTGTATTAAAAACATTAAAAGATTTTATTAAAATATAACAGTTTACTCATAGTAATCTTTTAATATTGTAAATGACTGTTAAGGTAACATCTTTATCAGTTTGAATCAAATTCAACAATGTACTTTGTAACTATTTTTAGATGGGTAATCTTCCTTACTTAAAGTTTTATATATATATATATATATATATATATATATATATATATATATATATATATATATATTTTCTTTATGTATATTTCATTATGTACCGTGTTTGTAATTGTTTGAGAGACCTGGAATGTGCATTTATAAAAGTATTCATTTGTCTTCACTCTTCACTTTTAACATTTTCTGTAAACTTTCCCTCTAAAGAAAGTGTTTTCCATGTTTTCTTTTCCTTCGAACTGATATTCGAGTTAAAAAGCAATGTATAAACGTCTATGAACCAGCTATAAAACACTATCTTCCATCTGGAGGGAGAGAAACCTCAGGCGAACCATAATGTCGATAGCAATAGAAATGAAACCGTCGCCTACATTTTGTCACTGTGAAGAATGGCGGTTTGAATAAATCATACCATTAGGACTTTTATTCGTTCTTTTTACTCGCAGCACGACAATATTTTTGTTTTCATTTCTATATCCATGCACTGTATTCCGCTTCCAGAGCAATGCTGAATGAAAAGCAAATTATTCTTTCTTCTGTAAGGGTTCTCCGTATTTCAGCCCAGGTCCTTGAGGATAAAAAGAAAGGCAATGTCAGGGAGGGCCTAAGGGTAGACTGTCACGTTCTGACTTTACTGTTTGATTTTTTTCCTCAATTCTTTCTAATATATTATTTTATTTATTATTTCTGGGAAATGCAACTAGCACGTCAGTCACACGTAAATATCCTTTGGAAAATCACTCACTGTGAAAAAGACAGCAATATATATATATATATATATATATATATATATATATATATATATATATATATATATGGATAGCAATCCACCTTTAGGTATGTTTCACTACAGACGACTGAAAAGGCACCGCGATTAAGCCTTTTATTTTTTATTTATTTTTATTTTTAATAAATCATTATTTTTTTTAAGAAATTTAATAATACATAGATTTTCATGGAGGCATTGAGGACATGGTCATTTAATGACCTACAAATTCACATTAATTATGAATTTCTATTTTACTGTGGATTTTTTATCTGTTTCTTTTAAATACCAAAAATATTTAGAGAGGGATGTTTGATTACAATACCCATTGTTGTTGAAGGAAGAAAGGTGTGTGTATCATCTTAATTTAAAATTATTTTTTGTGCTACCAATATAAAATCTTTTAATACCTGGATTTTCAATAGATGAAATAGTACATTGGTAAACTATAGATTCTTTAAGACATTTCTTTTGCACTGGGCAATTTATGGGATTTCTACCGTTACATAATTTATTATTAATATTATTGATTTTCGTTCAGGAATCACTAATATTATGATTTTGGTTTAAGTGATTAGTTAACATTTACTATTATGATTTTTATAATTTTTTCTAAATTTTTAGTTCAACTATAACTTAATTTTATCGTATTTGTATGGAAATCCTTTCTAAGAGAATTATTACTTGGAAATTGTTTTGAATGAAAGCAAGTAACTTTTGCCCTAACTTACTTATGATTTTTCTATTTCTATTTCTTTTCTGGGTTTTATTATCTTTTTTATATTTAATGTATTTAAAGACACAACTTTTCAAAGCTTTATTATAAAATTTGCAATGATTATAGAATAAATCTTCACTTGAAGATTTAATATTTATTCGTTTCTCTACGGATGTGGGTACGTGATTTATTATAGATTGAGGGTGATTTGACTTCGGTGGATTATATAAAGTATTGGTATTTGTTTTCTTATTTTTTTTTATTTATTAAGCCTGACGTTACATCGAGGAAGTTTAATTTTTTTGTTAATTTAGTAATAATAATAATAACTTTAAATTTCGGCATTGAAACTCTCTGTGTATAAGTTTTCTAATCTTGTCAATTTTGAAGTTAGTTGAATTACTCACAACCAAACGGCCATCATCCTTCTATTATCCAAGATCTTCTATATTGATTTCACGTTGGGCAGTGAGATTGTATAAAATAAACAATCGAAAAGTATACAGTGGGAAATTCTAGATCAGCTGTAAAAAGTTCCTTTGAAATTGACGTGTAATATTCTTCGATGTCAAACTGGATTAGAGAATAAGTGGTTTTAATATTTTATATTGGGAACAATTTTGTGACATCCGTAGTGTTAATCTATTGCGTCAATGATTATAATACTATAATTAACTTAAAATTATTGATAGAGTCTATAAACTTACCACAAATAATTCTTACAATGACATCAAGGAACATAAACCTGACTTTACGAGAAATTCTAACAACAAGTTTATAAATCCAACTAGGCCAGAGATTGGTAGAATAAGTAAATAATCCTGGGAAGGGTTAAGAAACAAATTACGGTGTAGCTGTGATTGACGCAGTGGATTAAAATCACGGATGTCCCAAATTGTTTTGCAATATAAGAAAATGCTCATGAAATAAATTTCCCCTCCTACTTAAACTGTTCAATATAATATTACTTCGCTATCAAAAGTAAATCATTTTTTTCTAAAGTAATTGAATATCGCTTGAAAATGGAACAATAATTTAAAGTCCTGAAACACAGAAATTTCTGTGTCGTGGTGGATTTTTTAAAAAAATAATAATATTATAATATTATGCTCTACTTTGTATCGAGCACTTTTTCAAATTAAATGCTAATGTACTGTGGATTATTAGTCTGACTCTACTTTTTCTTTCTTTTGATATATATATATATATATATTTTTTAGCATATATATTTTAGCATATATATATATATATATATATATATATATATATATATATATATATATAGTGTGTGCGTATGTGTTGTATGTGTAATTAATAAACAATACAATTCAAAATTACATCATATGGAGAATATCCTATTTCGACAGAAGAAAATATCGGCAGTCTCTTATCAACCCCGGTGTGAAATGAGTTTGTGTTTAGACATAAAAAAAATTAGTGATGGGAGAGCATGAAGTAGAATTTAAATATGAAAGCTAAAAATATCATCCAGTCGAAAAGCTAATACGGAATCAATCCATTTCAATGTTTTATTCAGACAAAAGTTAATATTGGAGTAAAAATGATCTAATGATAAATTTAAAATATATGAATGAAATGATGCAAGGGATTATTGGAAAGAGAGTTCGGGAAATATTAAAATAGGAGAATTTTTATGAATTATAATATAGTGTAAAGAGGTTATAGAATGAGGAAATAAATTATTGAAATTAGAATTAGTTATTAGTTATACATTTGAAGAGTTAAAGAGGAGTGAATATTATCGAAATATCGTAGCTAATTAAGTTAAACCTATATTTAGGAAATTTGTTTTTTTTTTTTTTGTGTCGATATTTTAACAGTAATTCATTTCTCTGATTAAGCAGTTGGCGTTGATTATTGTATTTTATTTTTCTAATCTTTTCTTCTAAACATAGGTCACACCTATGTTGAAGATTATTAGGAGTACGTAAGGAAACTGAAATTTACCAAATTATCTGCCGGCTCAACTTTTCTCCTTCAATTCCCCCAATTTTTGTTGAAAGAGTTTCCTGGTGTTTTAGTTTCGGGTTAAAAAATGAGTGCCTATGTGTATAAAATCTCTCTTACCATTACCCCGTGGAAATCTCAATATAAACGTTATAATTTCTCATATTTTCTTTTTGGGGATATGATCGCTTGATATATAATCTTGGTAGATTTGCATTTAACTTCTAGTGAACAGTTTTCTTTATATCTACACCAACAGGAGGAGTTATTACCAGGTTTGATGCATGTCCCATAAAAAATTCTTAAAACGTGGTTATTGTGTGATTTAATAATGTTAATGGAAATGGGCGAAATAATTTTTAATGATTAAAACTTGGAATAGAGCTGTGTAAGCAAGGGGGGGGTCATTAGAATTCACATGATTTTGGTTGAAACAGACAAAACCCGTGTAGCCTCGTGCGAAGTAGTAGTGACAATGTTCAGTTATAACCAGCCGAATTTTTCTATATAAATGCGTAGTTATGCTGAAAAAGAGGCAGACGGAGGAGAGAGACAGAATAGAATTAGCTCGGGCAAGAGTTGGGCTAGAGAGAGTGGAGAGTCGAGTTGGAGAGTCAAGAAGGAGAGAAAGTGAGGTCAGAGATTGAAACGAAGCGTCCGCTAACATGTACTGTTTATATAAGTACCGCTGCTTCTGCTACCACGTATATTACTACTTCTGTTTCTACTGCTAAGTAGGAACGCCACTATAAACTTTAAGCAGCGCATAGAAATCGTATCCCCCCCATTGCAAGAGTCGTATATCGTTCTGAAACAATTTTAACAAGTTAATCATAAAACACACACACTCTCTTTCTCCAGAATCCGGTGTATGCATTTTTACGTCAATTACTTTTTTTTTTTTTTGTAACCCATTTCTTTTCTATACTATTCTTTTCTGCTATATAAAAGACATTAACAATTCAATCATTGAATAGTTGGTTGTCCGGCTTTCTGCATATATATATATATATATATATATATATATATATATATTTGGTCCATTCAAAATTTCTTAGAGCAGACTCTCCAGACGCGTCTATATCTTTAGACGACCGTGAATGGGTGAACATCACTTCTGCTTTCTGAATCAAACCAAACACAACGTGGGCAGGAAACAGGATTAAACCAGTGGACCTGTCGAATAATCTATGGATGCTCAGCCTATTAAACATGCCATCTTTTACTGCCCAGTCGTACTCCCATTATATGAGTTTATTGAAGATTAAATGATCTACATGCAGCACGGGCAATTCTTTATCCTGGATGACAGTTCTTTCTGGGTTTATTATCGAACAGGAGAAGGAGCTATGAGCTTCTGGGCTTGCCATCCGTGATGCGCATGTTGGTATATACCTCGAAAATAAATGACGTTCAGTAAACATTGTCTCTTTCTTCCCATCACCTGAGTATATTCAGAATCAAGGTTTAGATGGAAAGATTTTTTTCTGAAAGATGGATGAC
This sequence comes from Acanthosepion pharaonis, assembly GCA_903632075.3. NCBI lineage: Eukaryota > Metazoa > Mollusca > Cephalopoda > Sepiida > Sepiidae > Acanthosepion > Acanthosepion pharaonis. The sequence goes on along the minus strand of CAHIKZ030000355.1, from coordinate 2,694,887 downwards.
GTTTGCAGGTCAAGTGCAAGTGAATGATATTAACCTCAAGTGACATCTATAACTAAATGTTTCGAGGACATTCTCTTCGGAAAGAAACTTGCCCAAACAATGTCATTAAGGTAGAATAAAAACAATTTCTGATTTTTGTTTTCTCTAAGGTAAATGGTCATTAGCAAAAATTCTGTTGTTTTAGTCCCTCCAATTTTCCGTCTCCCCTCGATTATCATTGTATTTATTCAATCTCTCATTTATTTATTTTCCGAGATGTGAAGCAAATTATGCACATTTTATTGTTCGCTTCATCATCCCAGCCGTAACTGGAATACTGACGGCTCTCACATCGTTTGGTTTCTATTAAATGTATTTATTTTTCCCTTTATATTTTTTATGTCATATTATGTTTATATTACTTCAAAGTTAGCGATAAAGTCATAAAATTCACATGAAATATTTTAATTAATGTTATTTTAATGTTTATTGTATAATATTTTCTATAATTTAAGTCTAAAGTTCTTGATGCAAAAATTATCATAAAATTTTAATAACTGTTGTTAAAAAGTTCCTGTAATTATCAGAAAAGTCAGCTAATCGGTGATTTATTGAATAGTTCTAAAATCACTTGTTGAAAATTAAACGAAAGAATTTATTTTTTCGGAAAATCAAGTGACATTTTGTATTAATAATTTCTTCATCAAAAATTACAAATTTAATTCAAAATTAATTAATACATTCTGACAGTTATTTGCATTTTTATTACAAAGGTGTAGCAGTTTCAAATGAAAAAAAAAACGGTATTTTCCAAAGAAGCACATTTTCTTTTCAAAAAATCTATAGGAAAACTTTTCGAACTGGTGAGTTCTTCATCTAAGAATAATGAACTTTGATATATCAATGTAGAGAATCATGCTTTCAACAAATGAATTTACATAGATTTTTTTTTACTTAATCAAGCATTTAGAAAAATAGTTGGATGATAAATTTAGATGCAAACTGTATTAAAGCGTTTAAGCAATAACATAAGTATATATATATACCTTGTAGTTAAGATGTATTTAATTATATTAAATCTATGTCTTTACATAATAGAATAAAGGCGTTCTGTTCTTGCTAAGACATTTTTATTAATGTTTGTAAATGTAAATATATGCAATTAATTAATATACAAACAATAATTAATTGCGCTCCTGGCCAAATATTTAGCAGAAAGATTAGTAACTGTGTCGAGAAATAATTAGCAACAACTCGCAAATATATATATATATATATATATATATATATATATATATATATATATATATATATATATGTGTGTGTGTGTGTGTGTGTGTGTGTGTGTGTGTGTGTGTGTGTGTTGTGGGATCGTACCCATAATAATAATAATAGACTATTCATTATTTAATAAATACTGCGCATCACGAATATGCAAAGAGTCAGTAGTTCGAGTGGAGTCAGTAGTTCGAGTGGAGTCAAGAGTTGAGTCAGAGGCAGTCCGAAACAGAGTCGCGTTCAGACGATTACTGCAAGACATTGGAATAGTGATACTGGTCGAGACTACACTGTTCTCTCTACTAAACCTGATTGTTCATACTAACACTTCTACTTCTCTGTATATATTCCTGTTTGTCATATATCTGTGTTATTCCATACCTGTGTTCGAGTTCTTCTTTATTGGTTCTACCTTGGACTATCACCATGGTACAAGGAACCGGACAATAACAAGTCTTACCGGACAAAACAATATATATATATATATATATATATATATATATATATATATATATATATATATATATATATATATATATTACATCTAATCAATCCGTTGGTATACAATCCGGGAGGATCCTAGTAATAGTTTTTAAGCTGATCCACAGAGAGTTCGATGTTTTTATTTTAACCAATCATATGTATTATTTTACAGCAAAAAAAATCAAAAATTACTTCAAAATAGAGGTAGTTCTGTACACGGCTATCATCATCTCCGAAGTGTCTGTCTCGGAGCATTGTTTTAAATTTATTTTTATATGTCAGTCCTCTTCTGGTAGACGTCTTTTTAATGAGAAAGTGTTTGTGTTAGCGATTAAATAAGAATAAAGAACTATACGAAAATGCCCTCCAAAAAAGTGGTTTCAAAAGTAAACTGTCTTCCGCGACCACCATTAGTTATACTGATACGCGAAAAGTGGAACGTCCGTGTAACGATAGGAAAAGAAAAATCACATGCTTTGCAAACTCTCAAGTATCAACATCAGACAGTACTTCGTAAACGTAATTGCGAAACATTTCTACAAAATATCCCTCTAAATAAGATATTCAACGGAAAATCAGTAAACCTTTGTTACACCTGCACTCATAATATGTAACATAACTCCCATGACAATTACATTTTAAGTAAAATTTATGTGAAAAAAGCTAAATCTAACATAGAAACCCCTGTAATTGTAGATTTATGGAAAACTGCCCTGTAGAGGGCAAGTGTAGATCCAGGCAACCGTTACCCCTAAAGAAAATAGGATATTTACATCGGCATTTCTCCAGGAGAATTTTAAAGAATTGATATACACAAAGAAATTCATTCAACAATCCAAAATTAAAACACCAGAAAGCCCTTTTGAAAAAAATTGGGAACTTAAGGAAAAGGGTCTGATCCTCCAACAAATTGGAAAATTCTAGGTAAGCGAAGAACCCCACCCCACCCCACCACCACCACCAACACCACGGTGATAGTCCAAGGTAGAACCAATAAAGAAGAACTCGGACACAGTTATGGAATAAAACAGATATATGACAAACAGGAATATATACAGAGAAGTAGAAATGTTAGTATGAAAAATCAGGTTTAGTAGGGAGAACAATGTAGTCTCGACCAGTATCACTATTCCAATGCCTTGCAGTAATTGTCTGAACGCGACTCTGTTTCGGACTGCGTCTCACTCGACTTGACTCGACTTGAACTATTGACTCGACTTGAACTAGTGACTCCTGAGGCGTAGTATTTATTAAGTATGGAATCGTCCATTATTATTATTATGGGTAAGATCCCATAACAATTTTTCAGGATAGATGCAAGCGTGATTTAGAAGAAAAAATCAGGACAAAAAAAATATAGATATCAATGCAAACTATTAAATCAACGGAGAGAACTAATCACGAAATGTAGACATAGAAATAAATTCGAAATACATGTGCATATATGTTGGAGTATATTTGTACGCATAGTAGCATATATGTATGAACATGTAAATATACCTATATATATATATATATATATATATATATATATATATATATATGAAGATATGTATGCATATGTGTGTTGTACAGCATGATTTATTCCACTGGGTGCTCTGGTATTACTCACAATCTATAAATCTATAACTCAACAAACATATATTAATCTTAAAGGTCTTACGTTTAAATCTACCACCGATTATTAATTCTGTTGAACCCCAGTAGTACAAAAACTATTTACTGCGAATACCAGAAAAACACACTCCGGGGCTCTTAAAAGAAAGACGACATTGTAGGAATAGTTATTAAACTACAAACAACAAGTCCTGGTCATAAATAAACTACAAACACAGACCGCTGCCCCCAGGATAAGATACCTTACGCCGCCACCAGACGCTAACACAAACCCACTATCATTAAGAAGCAGTCTACTAGAGGAGGATATTGAAAATAAATTTAAAATAATGCTCCAAGGCAGACACTTACAGGCTGATGACAGCCGTGTATAGAACGGTTTAAAATAAACTATCTCTGTTTGAGTTATTTTTTGTTTTTTCTGCAATATATATATACATATATATATATATATATATATATATATATAGATAGATAGATAGATAGATATGTGTGTGTCTGTGTGTCTCTGTGTGTGTGCGTGTGTGGGTGGAATAGGTTTTTAATATCAGATATAGAGAATCTTCAGATATCAGAGTAAGCAGGGAGGTCAAAACAAGTGACTGGAAGATTCTGCTCAAGCATGAAACAGACTATTGATATACTTTGCTGACTGATATATATATATATATATATATATATATATATATATATATATATATATATATTGATAATCGTTGCTGATATATATATAATGGGTACTTGTGTCTATCTCTAAGCAGTTTCTTGATGTTATATTACAATTCATCAATGTAGGCACCGTAATTTTTCTTACCAAAGTACTTTAGATTTCCTCCGAGGATGTGTTGTGAACTACAAAGACAGACGTATTATAACTGCAATCGTTTTCGTGGCAATTTTTAAAGACACGTTAAATGCATCTTATAAATATTTAAAATTTACCCGTTGCAGTTATACATTACTTTGTAAAACAAGCGTCACAATGTAAAATAGCTAAGCAGAAATATGCATACACACACACGCACACACACACACACATATATATATGTGTGTGTGTGTGTGTGTGTGTGTGTGTGTGTGTGTGTGTGTGTGTGTGTGTGTGTGTGTGTGTGTGTATGTGTGACTTTAAAAATCAGGTATTTTTCACCAGGATGAGATGGAAGGCATTATGTTCTTTTCTTTAAATGTGTATGTGAAAAAAAAAAAAAAAAAGAAAAATTTCAATTTAAATCTAAAAAGTACCCACCTGCTATTGAGGAATTAGCTAACTTTGAAGATATGCTTTGCATTGTTGACAACATCAAATTCACAAAAGTTAATAGCAATTTCCAAAAAATCTATTAACCGCGGAAGTAAAAAGAATGAAAAATACAAAAAAATATTCTAATTAAAGGCGACAAAAAATTATTTACGCCATGAACCCGAAAACTGACAGGAAAATAATAAACGAAGTGGTAATAAAAATTTTACGAAATTTCGACTCGTGCATTAAATATATAAAGTAGGAGGCAAAAAATATTCTAAACTAACGATAAGTAACAGTGTCCACATAATTTTCCGTAAGCAAGCATTTCTAGACAGAAAGTACCACAAGAATTAATTCCCAAATAACCCTTCTTTTCGCCAAATAGACCCAACCAAAACGGATCTGTGTAAAATAAGCCAATAGATATGTGTGTGTCTGTGCGTGTGCGTGTGTGAGTGGAATAGGGTTTTCATATTGAAGATAATATACAACTCATTAAGAATTACCACACAAGCCAATCAATGGAAGGACACAAGTGAATGAATTTCTTGGTTCCACAAGATCATACTTGTTATAAACCCCAGATTGTGTGTGTGTCTGTTCGTTTATATATTGGATCGGATTTCCTACATTTTTCAACTGATTTCAACAAAACTTCACTTTTTTTTTTTTTGGCAGGTAGTGTTTCTTATTGTCTTGCACACTTTTTTCTTTATTTTTACATTCAGAATGCTTTAAAAATTCCATTTACAAGACAGTTGTTTATAATAAAATTGAAAAATTCTATTCAATTGGTAGACTCATAACGATTGAAAACAATGTTTTTTGAGTTTGGGTTTGACCAATTCGTGTCCGTCAACCTTAAATAATAATCTTTGTCAAATCCATAAACAAACCTAATCGCTTTTGCAACCTATGTCAACATGAGAAATTAGCGAAACATCCCCAAAAGATTTTAACCAGAAATCGTAAATTTCAAGCCCTTGCTTTCATATCCAAAAAATTTGTTAAGTGAATATGAGGCTGGATATATATATATATATATATATATATATATATATATATATATATATATATATATATATATATATTTTGAACAATAAGAAAATAAAAAATTAAAAATTAAAATCATTAGACACACTGGGTTGTAGATTAATATTCTTTCGTTTTATTATTATTATTATTCCATTTAGATTCCTCGACTAGTTTCGACCAAAATGGCCATCATCAGGAGGAGAAATATTTCTGCTTGCTGTTGGCAGGAACTACAGAAATGAATGTCTTTTTGTTGGAGAAAATGAACTTTTGTCTGTAGTTTTCATTTGTTTTTTTATCTTTTAACATGAATCTTTTAACATTCCTTGTGTTGGTCAAACAGTCTCTTTTAAGTTGTTATTTGAGATAAGAACTGGATAGATACATTTTATCCTGAATTCTCTGGTCAGTTTGACAGTTTTATTGGACCTGGTGAGGGATGTGTCTCTGTTTAGTGTTTGTGTGTGTGTTATTTGGTTCTTAGGGGTGAGTGAGTATGATATGTGTAAGCGTGTGTATTGCTGTGGTGTGTGTTATCATTTGGCTCATTAGGGAGTGAGTGAGTATGGTGTGTGTACGTGTGTATAATCGTGTGGGTGAGTGTATAAGTGTGAGGCCTCCATTCCACCGTAAGCATGTCTGTCTTGTGTGGGTGAGAAATGTGGGTAGGTTTTGATTTGTTGATTATTACTATTATATATTATTAAATTTATGATTTAGCCCGGCTGGGTATTGTGTTTTTTAGACGTTGTATCCACTTATTTTCATGGGACTCTAAAATCTTTCTAATTTTATCTGCTCTGAACTTTTCTATTCTCTCAATTATAGTGAATCTGGCATGGGTTTTTTTGAAATCGTGTTTTTCTAGGCGGAAATGTTGTTCTACAAGTAATAACTGTTCATAGGGAGTCGATTTAATTCGCTTACGATAATTATTAATTCTGTAGTTAAAAGGGCCATTCAGATTTTCCTACATATTGTTTCTGGCATAGTGTGCATTCTAGGAGGTAAATTATGTTTTGACTTCTACAGTTAGAATCGTGGTAGATTTTGAAAGCAGATTTAGTGATTGAGCTAGTGAATGAATTCGTGTTTTTAATATGGTTGCAACATAAACTTCTTTTGTTGTTACATGGTTGGGAAAATCCTGTTGTTTTTTTGTTCTCAGTTCCTTACGGATTACCTTGTCCCCTGAAATGTGGTTACTACCTATGATTTCTTTTTAGGTTCTTAGGTCTACGATATGCAAGAAGGCCGGGTTCCTTAAGCAGTTTTTTTAGGTCTGGTATATATATATATATATATATATATATATATATATATATATATATATATATATATAGCCCATTGTTATGTTTTGCACAAAACGTTTTGTTTTTGTTTTTTTTTTTCTTTTCTTCCTTTTCTTTATACATTTATGATAGGCATGCTTTATCCCCTTCTTTTCCCCCCTTCTAGTCCCCCTTCTTTTCCCCCTTCTTTTCCTTCTTCTTTCTTTCCACACACTCCTCCTTTCTATTTCAATTAGCGCCTTGTGTTTGAAGGTCGTGCGTTATTTCTTTATTTTTTTGAAATTAATAACGTTGCGCTCTTTGGTTTACTTTTTAAGAAAAAATAAAAGCTTTAGGTGGTCAGTTGATAAAGAATCGCCCGATGAGACCGTAAGGTCGAAACAAAACCGCGTATTCAAATTACCTTTTTCATTTTTAAGGTTAAAAGCCCTAGATGTTATTTTAATTTTATTTTTTCACACCTGTATTGAGACACTTTTTAATATTACTGGTCGGTTTCAACTCTGGCCATTAACCTTATATATATATATATATATATATATATATATATATATATATATATATATATATATATGTATGTATGCAGATGAGAGGTAGAAATAGAAAGGATTATTATAAAATAAATAGACATAAGTCTATATTATTCAATAATATATATATATATATATATATATATATATATATATATATATATATATATATATATATATATAATAAGGTGTGCTATATTTATGGGATAAAGTGCTCAATATGAGAGATAGAGCGTGTGTAAATATAAAGTGAACATTGAAGTCATTACTTAGAGGCGACAGGCACAAGGCCTGACTATTGCGTCTAGCATGAAACAGCCTGTTGCCTCTAAGTGTTAACTTCAATCTTCACTTTTATATATATATATAAATATATATATATATATATATATATGTGTGTGTGTGTGTGTGTGTGTGTGTGTGTGTGTGTGTGTGTGTGTGTGTGACAGCAACTTTTCTTTTAAACACATTTCATTAAATATAGCAGAATTTAATATTTAATTATTTTTTCGTTGTAAGGTTGGGAGTACAAAATCTTTACATAATTCTCATTATCCCAAACGCTTTCGATCTCCTCTTGAAATTGTCACAAAAACTGTTCAAATGTGCTAGGACAATGAACATTATGGAAAATATTTGTTCCCTCTTACTCAAACTAAACTGAAAAATACGTAAGTATACTGAATATGAAATAATAATAAAATCTACCTTGTCTGACACATTTAAGGAAAGATAAAATTATGACACTGAGGTCAACAACAGGTCTGTTTCTTGCTTTAATCTTTAGGCTTGAAGATTCTGTTGAAATCAGTGTCCACTTTTATAGTTATATATTCCCTCTCCCTGATGTTGAGCACTTTAATATTAATATAACATACATTAAACCTATTTCTTGTATTTACTTAAAACACAAGAAAAAATTATAGTAAGTACAAAGTATTTGCCTTTAATTCCAGTCTTTCTCTACGCTTAACTTGCCATCAAAATATTCAAATTTGGATCCGTCTGTCAACAATATACATTTTTCTTAATTATGGATATTTTATGTGAGAAACATTATATTTTTGTTTCCACCATTAATCTCTCAGTAGATTATCGAGAATGAGATTTTCAATTTTTTTTAACTAAATTTTAATCAGTCAGTCAGTTACGTGTCAGGCGTCATACACGTTTGACCGATCATGTCTCTTTTGATTCATAACTTACTTGGCAGAAATTTTAGCGCAGTATATTGGCGTTTTCGTCTTCGTAGGCTGATTTCTATTTAAAGATACAGGACACAGACTGTCCTGCTATTCAACACATAGTTTGGAGGAAATGAGACGTATTCATACATTCCACAAAGTTATTTGTTCGTAACTGAATGAAATGAACCAAACAGGAATTCGAACAGGGCTCTCCGATTTCAAATTCTGAGTCGATATTTAATATACCACAATACTACTTATAAATGTTAACTCAGCGCTGACTAATGTTGTAAATAAAACATGTAATTTTCTCAGTTTGACGAAGAAAATTATTGTGACGTTATGACAGTATTTTCATAGTTGTTTTATTCGTATTTTTGATTATGAAATAATTTCACAGAATGGCAAAATAGAAGCAGGTAAGAGTTGAGGTAATTTTATTCAATAAATGTTACTCTTAAAGACAAATTGCCAAGAAGTTTAAGATTTGTAGGCATGGGTTGCAATATTCGTTACAAATGTAGTTAGAAACGTGCAAATGTTAAAAGAAAAAGAACTTTAGCACCAATCGTGAAAATTTCTACTTAAGATAAACATTTGGACATCAAAATAATTAGATGGATAAATGCTCTGGTTTCACAGCTGATCCCGACAGCAGATTTGCTTTCAACTCTTATGTATCGACATTGTTCAGAGTGTCTCAGGGCGTGCTATGTCATCAAGGTGAATATTCATAAAAGGCTGTTATTTTCAAAAAAACATAAGAGCTGAACATTGAAAGAGTTTCAAAATGTATTGTTGACAGACAAGCCCTAATTTGAATTATTTTTCAGTAAAATGACAGGATATGTGAGAAGAAAACTTGGAGCATGATGGAACGATGTGGTTCAAAAGTTAAGTATGGTGGTGGGTCTGTTATGGCGTGTTTTCTCAGGGTGGTGGTGCTGTGGGCTGGAAATTTGATTCAGGTCAAGTTAATCATGAAACAAAAATAATATTCGATTTTACAAAGACATGCGTAACCACCAAGTTTATGCAAAATTGGAAGAAATAACCTTTAAACACGTCAACGATCAAAAAACATTCTTCTAAATTATGTGAAATTACCTCGAGTCGAAAAAAAAAGGTAGAAAATTATTATGCCAAGGTAGAATTAATTTCCTAAACTCTCTCACATTGAATTAGTATGGGATGAATTGTTTAGAGGCGTTCCGAGAGAATACTCATCGTGGGAGAGTGAGCTATCTCAGTGATTGAAGACTGCATGGGAATGTCTGTCCTTTAATATGGATTTGACCGAGATAGAGAATGTGTTGTTATAAGAATAGACACTGAGATCAAGATCGAATTTAGACAAACTGTTTCATGCGTAACGACTGTCTTCAGAATCTATAATATAACATAATACACACACACAACTCCCCATATATATATATATATATATATATATATATATATATATATATATATATATATATATAGTCAAGTTTTGCTATATTTATTCGTAAAATTATGCAAATATAAAAGCGATCACTGTTGTTAACACCGAATGGTGAGAGTCTGTTACTTGTATCCTATTTAGCTTCCGATAAATATTAGAACATCTTAGGTAGATTTATGACATAAATTTGCATTGAGAAATTCAGCTTTGACTACACTAACCCATAAAGAATATATACGTGTACATAATTTAATAGAGGAAATAGAGTTTCCTAAGAAGAAAGCAAAATGTATTTAACATAAATGTCACGGCCAAAGAAAAATACGGACTTAAAGAATGTGTTACCCGCAACACCAGAAACTAAATATTTCGAAAGAGGCTTAAAGAACTTCAAGAGAAATTTAGCTGTAATCGCCTTCCCAGATCGACACACACATATATACCGGGTGTACCAAAATGTTTAACATTATTTTGCAGGCCAATAATTTTGGTAATTCTTGTTGAAATAACCTCAAATGTTCACATAATATATAGAAACTGAATAAGATTATATATTTGTTGTTTTATTTTTGTTCTGCTTTCAGATTGAGCCATGCCGTTCATCACCAAAGATAAGTCATTTTTCGTACTGGAATATGCTTGCAGACAATCACACAAGATTGTACAGCGTGCCTTCAGAGCAAAATTTTGAAAAGACTTCAGGAAGTGGCAAAGAAATTTGAACTTGGTATCAAAGATTTAAAGAGGAAGTCTGCTTAGCTGCTTATGCAGAGCAAAATGATCAAAATCAACAAGAGCTTAACTACCAAATTGCCGTGTGTCGTGTCACAGGCCTTGCATATATTGAACACCTATAAAATTAGTCCCAAACTACATTTTCAAATTAAATGTAAATGTTTCTCAAATATATTTTGATAACAGTAACAGTATTTTCTATTTTTTTAACCCCTTTGTATTTGGTCATAAGATTCTGACCAGGGATATATATATATATATATATATATATATATATATATAGTCGACTCTCGACGTATGAGGGCCAAGCAGATCTGTTTTCAGGAAACCGACAGCCCGACACCGGCACATGAGATTTGATTATAGTGGTGAAGGCCTCGTGCAGGACTATCCACACTTTTTGAAGGGACGAATACAGAGACCTGGTGCACTAAATGCCACAAGGCTCCCAAACGACCCTCCGCAGGTTTTGAATTCAGTGTTGACTTTCTTCTAGACAAGTTGCCATCCAAGGCTATAGAACCCAGTCTGTCCTGCTATTTTACCCATAGTTGGAGGGAGAGAAAGAGGATTCATACCTTTCCCAAGGGTATTAGCACGTAAGTTAATGTAATGGATTCGACTGGAATTCGAACTCGGCTCTGCGATTCCTCAATCCAAGCTGCTATCCATTACTCCACCGTATATATATATAATTATAAATCATCTATGCAGCTGGTGTTAATAAAACTATTCTCTGTGTAATAAAAAAGACATATTAATTATAAATTAATTAATAATTAATATGCTGTGCAAAATTAAATGAACCTTTAAAGTCATATTTAAAGTAATTGTGTCTTTTTCCCAGATAATCAATAAATCTTAATTAAACTATATATTTACTAAGAAAAAACTTTATTAAATGATTGTCACTCACTTGCAAAGATTTATCAATGTGGAATAAGTAAATATTAAAAATTAAGTAAATATTAAAAATTAAGATATGCAAAACGAAGTTAACCATTATATTTATTCTCTGTATATACTTTTTATATGGTAGCTTTTGAAAATATTATTTATGCACGTGGAAAAATCTAAATAACATGTGTTCATGTTTTTGGTAAGCTGTGTGTACTACAGCCAAATAATATAATTCAATGAGGAGGCAACAGTGTGCAGTTAGAGACTAAATTTAACAATGATATATATGCAAAGATCAAAAGAACATCTTCAAACTAGAAAAAAATCGCATAGTTTAAAACCTATAATGATAGAGAAGGCTACCAAAAGCTTTCAAACTATTTGATGTGCATTTTTCCAACGAGGAATAAATTATTTATAAATATAAGGCCTTTAGTATGATGGCATCGCAATAAAGAAATGACAGTCCGCAATAAAATAATTGCAAAAGGAAGTAGGCATCTAGTTCAGCAAGTCCAGGCAAATCCTGTTATGACTTTTGCGGTTCTCCAATGCTCACTGGCCAATATCAGAGTCAATGTGCATACACCTACAGTGCGACGAAATCTGAACGATGCCGATCTTCATGGCAGAATGTCTAGAAATTTCCACTATTCCGGAATAGCACAAGCATACTCTCCTCAACTCATTCGTGGCTCTTTGCTGCAGCTGCAACAGGCAAAATAGTATGCATTAATTGCACAATGGACTTTAAAAACTATCAACCAATTTAGAAAAAAATGGTCTTGTACTCAGTTCAAAAGTTGAGTTTATGTCAGCGTTGGCACTTCGAAAATGAGAATGATATGAAGTATAAAATCACATCCACACAAAAGGTGGTCGTAAAAAGACATTTCAAGTCTTGGAACAACCTAAACACCTGATCTAAACACAATGGAAAATCTTTGATTCAAGTAAAGGACGAAATGCATGCAAGGGACCCAGTTAAAATCGAGCAAATGTGTGAGTGTAGCCAAGAAGAATGGTCAAAATGTGACACTCAACACTGCCAAACACTTCTTTAAAATTATAGAAAATGACTAATTGACAAAGTAACCACAAAATGAGCCAAATCTGAAATATTCACTTATATGGCACATCATAAATTTAAGCTGATAATTAATATTTTTCTTCCAGCTTCATAAAAGTTTTTGACAGTTACTGAATGTTATACCGGAACGTACCTATTTCTATTATTAATAGACTCTCCCACAGATAATAAGTAGTAGTAGTAGCAGTCGCCAGTTGAAGCTCAGTGAGTTGTGTCAGTCAGTCGATGTCGGACATTAAAGTATGAGCCCCACAACTAGATTGCTGTGTCATTAACTATTATTTCAAGTTCCTAACGTTTTGTACGTCGGACCCTTTTAGGACCAACCCAGTAAAATACAAGCCTCCACTGTGAAAACTACTTTGCAACACTGAATATAAAGTTTAATTAAGATTTGTTGATCATCTAGAAAAAAGAGATATTTTATTATCTTAGGAGTTCACTTACTTTTGCACAGCACTGTATATATTATCCTTCACCAATGCACAACGCAGTCTTCAGGTGTTGAGTATACTCCGAGTGGTGATATCGTTTAAGTATATATATATATATATATATATATATATATATATATATATATATATATATATATGTACAGTTTCACTGATTGTGAGTTTGTGACACTGGGTTTCAAGTCCTTGCAATCGTCGAAGTGATTAATTTTATTATTTGATTAAATGTTGAATATATGTATGGCTACGTTTGGTGGTGTTTGACGCTAGTAGAAGGAAAAAATAAAATTAATCAGTTTGGCTTACGATTGCAAGGGCGTGGAAATCAGGATAACAAACTCATATCAATGCAACTAAATATGATAGCTTTAAAACTGATATTGAGCGCTTTTCAATAATCCCATATATAATATATATATAAAAATTGTATATGCGTGTGTATTTATGCATATATTTATCGGGATATATATTATTATTTAACATTTAATATCATTATAACCTAGATGTAGAAATTCTTTTTATCAAATGAACTCCGTTAAATTGCATTATTCTAATTTCTTTAATTCAAATCATTTAAATCAATCAGTTATGTGCCACGCTGGATACACGCTTTGGCGATCATATATCATTCGATACATGATCGAGTCATATTTTTTTTCCTCAGTAGGTTGCCATTTCTTTATGCGGTAGACCATTTGGCAACCAAAGCTATAGAACCCAGCCTGTCCTGTGATTAACCTATAGCTGGAATGAGAAGAAGATATTTCATACCTTTCCCAACGGTATTAACACGTAATGAAATGTAACCGACTCGACTGAAATTCGAACTCGGCTCTCTGATTCCGCAACCCGAGCCGTTATCTATTACTCCCCCATTTAAATATAAGAACAAAATTCCTTACATATTTGATAAAATATAATATAAATATACATTAATGAAAATAACGCCTTCCCTGTACAATGCAGTGGCAATAATTAGTGTTGATGATTGTCAAATTAGCTTACTCGTACCGGTTGACCCTTGCTCATTAAGTAACAGTCGGCATGTCAGATGATTAAATGATCAGCCATATTTCAGATGGTTGATCGTGCCTACGCTAGAAAATTTAATCTCTTCCAGCTTCAAGCACTAGAGTGTAAAAAAAAATCTTTATCAGTAACGATCAAAAGAAAAAGACTGATAGTGACATAGTCGTGTTCAAATTTAATAAAAAAAACAAAAAAGAAACGCATTCGGGATGTTATACTTTCTAAATTGGTTCGCTAGGAATATTGCTAAACATCATATAAATCCGACAATTATATCAGATAATTGAATTGGGAAATACTCCGAATGAAATTAATGTGAACTTGAAGACTGTTGTTTTATTGGCAACATTAGCTAGGGAATCTAGTGGATAATGGAAAGGAAACAGTTGCTTTTATCGTTTCATTCGAGAGGAGAATTCGATAAAGAAAAAAAGAGATTAGATATTAAGAAATCTCGAAATTAAACGTAAAAAAGAGAGAGGATGATAACTTGCGGTAGAATATGAACAATTTCAAAACATAGAAATGGTTGAAAAATAATGTTTAGTGATGAATTGCCATCGAGAGCACATATGCAATGAGGGCAAATATTCGGATAAGTATCTGGGAGAGGAATATAATTAATCAATAATATATATATATATATATATATATATATATATATATATATATATATATATATAGGAAATCTAGTTGACATAATCTAAGTGAATCCAATTTATATAATATAAATTAAAATATTAAAACTGATTCACACAGAGAGCTCAATGTTTTATTCAAACAGAACACATAAATTACAAACAATAGGAATAAGGATTACTCCATAAATTAATGATGATCATTTCACCTTGTAAGTTCAAATTAATTTACAAGGATTTTCAACTTAACAATTTTCAGGTTAACAAGAAAAATCAAACTAGCTTAATCCCTGAAAATTATTTTTGAAATGATAATCAATATTATGGAAAAACCCTAATTCCTATTGTTTTATTTATATATATATATATATATATATATATATATATATATATATATATATATTAGTGAATGAATATATATATATATATATATATATATATATTCATTCATATATATATATATATATATATATATATATATATATATATATATAGAGAGAGAGAGAGAGAGAGAGATTGAGAGATAGGGATACATACATACATATATATGCATATTGATAATATTTTATCCTATATTAACAATTAATATTTGTAGCTAAGGGAAATATAACTAACCCGAGTGCTATCAAATCTTGTTTTTTTGATTTACAAACCCAAGCCGTTATCCATTGCGTCATGTGCACATTCAAGTCTACACCAGCTGGTAGTATCTAGTTGTCACCCGTCTAGGTACTGACCAAACGCGATCTTGCTTAACCGGCGTTTCAACTTGTTACTGTCGTAAGCTAATTTAAATAAAACTATTCCGTAATACGATAATCAATATATCTTTTAATGCTCAAAGTATGTCTATATTTTTTTATTCATACTTAAACGTCCATAATATATGTGCATTGCAAACATATCTCCGAAATAGTTCCACATAAAATAATGATAAATAGGTAGGTGTTAAGTCATTGGAACTTGTAAAAATAATCACGAATTTGTATTTAATATTTATTAATTTCCAGTCCTTCACATTTTATGTTGACTGTGAGAACCTGTATGTATTTTGAGATTTTAATTTTGATCTTAATTGCACAAATGATAATTTGCAGTGTAGGACCTGATTTCAGTATCTATTAAAAATTTCCCAAATTATTACATTTACGTGTAAATGTGCATGCTTAATTCGAAAATAACGACTAAAATTTGATAAAATCTACTTTTTTGGACTTACCGACAATAAAAGGGCGGGCTTATTTGCGACTTTGGTGGCTACGGAACGGCAGCCATTACTGACCTTGTTTCCATACATTCGCTGCTGAATAAACACGCGTGGAAGATTATCTAGTTAACGGTTTTTTTTAATGATCTTACTTGACATATTTACTCGCAACTGAGGACTCATTGCATGCGCAGTAATCAAGAAAAGTAAATGTCTATTCAGCAGCAAATGTATGTAAACAACTCTAATAATGGCTACTGCGACAGCAATTTGTCCGTACTTTTATTGTCGATAATCCCAAATGGTAGATTTTGCCAAATTGTCATTGTTATTTTCGAATTAAACATGTACATATAACAATCTGGGAATTTTTTAATATTAAATCACCGCCAGTCCTACACTGCAAATCAGCCGCAATTACCACATTTTAAATTCTTTTTAATTTACGTTTTTGCATTCCAAAATTAAATTGATATCTTATGTAAATTAATCTGACATAATCTAAGTGAATCCTATTTATAATCAGATGGATGCTAAACAAAAAAAGAAATCGAAAAATATTACAATATCGAAAATCTTTAAGGCTTTAATTAACTAAAATCTATATAAATGTTTATATGATATTATGTGCAAGATGGATACCCAATTATTATTAAGTAATAAATTAGTTTCCCTACATAATTAAATATTAAAATAATTGCAAAATATACCTGTTTTTGAAAAAAGATTTTAATAAAATTAAACTCAACAAAATAGGCAGTCAATTTTGACGGTATGGCTAAAATTATTTTAAGATGTTTCCACTGGACATACAATGTGTGATTGATTTTCTACTTTGTTAACTAATAAATTGATCTCCACCTCTATTGATTCATAGTCATATGATAATTGGAAAATATGTATTTAATGAATCACATATGAATAACGAAAAATGTAAGATGTTATCCATATATGGCGCCATTTTTATTACTATTTTAAATGATAAATGTTGATTATATAAATTGTTTCACCTAAAATCGACTTCGATCAAATCAAAATACATTAGATTGATTTATATCACTGTATGGATTTTTAATATTTGCCATAAAGTCGGTCACAAACAATTAGACTTTGCTGCTTCAAATTACATTAAAATAATCGTGAACTCAATTCAATCTTCACGAACTTATAAAACTACATCTAAATATTTATTTTGCATACAAACACGGAAAATACATTTAATGCCTTTTTTCCACTTAGTTGTTTCCCCGTAAATTTCTTGTTCCCTGTTGTAAACATCAGAAAATGTCCCTGTCATTACACATTAATGTTCTAATGGACGAGACGAATTGTTAGTCGACCATCTGATATGTAGATTAAAATTAATTGAACAGTTCTTCCTTTGTCAGTGTTGATTTTAAATGATGGAAAAATATCTAAACCGAATAGTTCATTTAAATAAAAAGATACTAAAAATAAAAAGATAGGCATAGTACTAGAAAAAGGAAACAGTTTGAATATAGTCAAGGTTTAATATTAATAAATCTTTATTTTAGAGTAATGTAATACTTTGACAATAACCATAAGTTATATCAAAGAAATTTAATCTAAGTAAGAAACATCATTATAAATATCATCATGAGCGCCATCAGGATCATCGTCATGAACATCTTGATCATCGGTTCCATGCCAAGTTGTGAGCGTATGATTTATTGTGAGATTAAGCACGTGACGAGTTCCCACTGTAGTGCCTCTATAGATATAAAACCAGCAGCAGCCCTGAGGGTACAAAAAACATGGGAGCACTTAAGTAACTCTTTATTCATGTTTTCCCTCCTTTCAAAGTGCGTGCAATTAACTTTTCACACCGAAGCATAAAGAGCTGTGGACGCTTCACACGCAAACTCACCTACGCGAGCCGATCACACACAAATAACTTCATCAAAAATTTTTGTTGTGTATGTAATTTACTTCTCAGAAAACATTAACTTTTGTTATTTTTGTTTAATGAATGTTATCTTGCATTGCAAATCAATCAGTCTCTGTTATTTTGTTCATGTACCCTTTCACAGCCATTACTACAGGTTAAATATTCTCGTACAAAACTTATCTATTAATTATAGAGGCATCCAATACACTAAACCTTCACATTTTTACGTTGAATGCTGTCTAGGCATTCATGCATGCATAGCGTGTATTGGAGAAGTAGTTGTGGCAGAGATCATTCCAATTCAGGTGAAAACAAACAATGTCTGCAAAATTGAAGGCTTGTCTTGATCACGTTCACCTGGCTATTGATTTCATTGATTTCATTGATTTCATTGATTTCACGTGGCTATTGATTTCATTAAGGGGACCTTCATCTCCGTAAGCTGACTTTAGACTAGCAATCTACATCATATTCCAACCAATCCTGCTGTGTCTAATAATCATTCCCACTAGAAAGACGTGATAAGGAATCGGTATATTCGCTGATGACCCGGTAACACTCACAGAATGACCTGTGAGAATCATTCGATTAAGATTCCACAATTCGATTAATAATCTACTGAAAATTTCCAGATATTGTAGTTATTGTATTTGGAGTAATTTAGAATAAAATACAAATTTGCGGCACTTTGTGAGGATCAAATGTATCAAAATATTCATTGGCATCAAATAAAATTGCTTAAGATTTCTCCACAACATAACACTACATTTAGTTGGTTAAACACTGACACCCACAAAATAAGTTAAACAGATGATAAATAAAGATTGTATAATTCCAATTACATGATGTGTTCATTTGATGAAAAAGTAGAACACGTGATACTATACTTTTCCATGGCTAGGACATGAACTGATTACATAGGACAAACGTAATTATCTAACACATCAAGCAAGTCGAACTTTTAAGAAATTTATTCTAACATTCGGCTATGCAAGGGAAACGCTAATTAGAATCAAATCTACGCGATTACCAATCAGGTATGAAGCTACACTAAGGAAAATAAACTTTAACACTTCGAATGTGTAGTTCAATTTTACATAAGATCAAACGTAAAATTAATAAAAAATAATAGTGTTTGCAAATGAACCGGAACTTCTAATATAAACGCCAATCTCTATAGAAACAACGAAAATAAATCTATAATTTATATGTAACAATTATCTTTATATCAGGCAGACAATTTCAGCACAGACGCATAGGAAACTAGAGCCAACAGAGATGTAGTTGTACAGAAGGATGATGTGAATAAAATGGACGGATTATTTTGTATGTGAGGATGCACTACCCTGGTGTCACCTTGTTTTCTTTCTGTCGAACCCTTATATATATATATATATATATATATATATATATATATATATATATATATATATATATATATATATATATATATATATATATAGATATATAGATAGATATAGATATAGATATATAGATATATAGATATATATATATAGAGAGAGAGACCTATTATGTATTAGTTTTAATCCTTTCAAGCCCACGAATTAATTAAATAAACATATTACGACTAAATTATTTAACCAAACATGCTTGAATAAAAATATGATGCACACACACACACACAAACACACACACACACACACATATATATATATATTACATACGTAATTACACATGTACTTACATACACACAAATATTAACCCGCACACACACTCATACTCACATAGACACACGAGATAAAGATTCACTGTTAATAACTCATCTTCGAGTTGCCGCCTTCCCTAAAAATAAATTACCCCTCCTTGTGAGTCGTGAGCCCCACGTTGGGAACCTCGAATGTAGAATGATAAATTCTGAATCGTGTAATTTGATGTTGAAAATCATTTGACATACAATGGGGAAAATAAATATTTCATCTCATGCTGATTTTCTAAGTTTGCTACCTTACAAAAATAGGAACGGTCTATAATTTTCAGAGAAGGTCCGTCTTGAAAGTGAGAGATAGAATATTAAAAAAGATTCTAGAAAATCAGATTATATTAATATTTATTTCTGTTTTATCGAAAAAATAAGTATTTCACCCTATAGCAAGACTGATATCAATCTTATCAAAAACACTGAATGACTTAAGCTTTATTTTTTTCCTAGCACCCTGTGAAACCCTATAATAACAAAAGTTACGCAAATGATATTCAGTCAGTTATGCGTGATACACGCTTAGGCGATTATGCATCTTTCGATACATGACTGACGAAGCAGATTGTTCCCGCAGTAGATTGTCATTTCTTTTTGCGGTAGAAGAGTTGCCATCCAAGGTTATAGAACCCGGTCTGTACTGCTATTTATGCATAAATGTGGGGAGAGAAGAACAGGAGGATATATATTTTTCCCAAGGGTATTAGCACTTGAGTAAATGCAATGGATCCGACTGGAATTCGAACTCGGCTCTCCGATTCCTCAATCCGAGCCGCTGTCTATTACTCCATCGTTATTGTTATTGTTGTTGTTAATGTTGTCATTGTGATTATTATAATAATAATAATTATTATTATTATTTTCTTTGATTTCTGGTGTTTACACATTTCTTTCCGGCTCCCGCCCAGGGACCTAAAGTTAGAAATGGCATCATGACACTTTCCACTGAAAAAAAAATTACCTAGATAAAGCCCTTCGTAAAGTGTGGGCTGTACCTGTCAGAAAAGATTTTTGTATCTCGTTGAGGCATGGACTTCCAGGAATCCCTTCAATTAGTCTACTGAAATCTTTTCCAACCAGTCCTAGGGCTCCAACTACAACAGGGATTGTTGATGTTCCCATATGGCAAATTTTCGAGATTTCTATTTCAAGGTAATTGTATTTTGACAGCTTTTTGAATATATTCAAAGATACATTGCAGTCAGCAGGGATTGCCATATCAATAAGGAGGCGCCGTTTTTGTTTGTGGTCTTTAATAACAATATCTGGACGGTTGGCTTTGATTGTTCTGTCAGTGTGTATTGTGTAGTCCCATAGAATTGTAACAGGTCCTATCTCCGTAACCGGGTCTGGGTGGTGTTCATACCAGTTTATTTCAGTTTCCTTCCCGTAGAAGTTGCAAATTTTCCAGTGCAGATATTGGCCAACTCTGTCATGCCGGGTTTTATACTCAGTAGGTGTCAATATCGTGCAACCTGATACAAGATGATCAATTGTTTCAGGATATTTATCACAGAATCTGCATTTTGGGCTGACTCAATATTTTAGTATATGTGCTTGATAATTCCTAGTCAGCAAGCATTGGTCCTGTGCAGCAAGGATAAAACCATCAGTTTCCGCTTTCAACCCTGCACTACGTAGCCACTGATGGGTACGGGTTTTGTCTACGTCAGCTTGTTTGGTACGGGCAGAGTATTGGCCATGAAGCGGTTTATCTTACCATCGCTTCTGTATCTGGTTGGTTGCATTCGTCTTTGCTGTCTTTTTTAAGTATTTTGCAGTTTCAGCCGGTGTATTGTGCTGTAGTTGCATCTCCAAGCCCATTTGAAACTTCATATTATTATTGTTATTATTATTATTTACGATTTCATTTTTACGTTGTATTTGCTCCTCCTCCACGGTTCCAACCAGAGATCTAATGTCAGCAATGGCATCAGTACATTTTCCAATGAATATTTGTGAAAACAAAAGATAAAAGCTGTGCGGAAAAGATGGAAGAACAATTAAAGTACGTATTGAGGTTGTATAAAAGAAAAAAATGGTAACTGACAGAAAGTCGTGGAGAGCTATGAACACCCATGTTCTGAAGAGACATTGCCGGTAAAAGAAAAAAAATTATAGCGGAATTCCTAATGAGTTTCTCGTTCACTTTTAATTGTTCATGCTATTAGATAAACAACAGAGAGAGAAAAATAATTATTCTAAAAAAGGGAGATGTTCATTTTTCTTCTCATCGTGTTAATATGAATATGGTTTCCAGCAGTTCAGTGCTTGAATTCGAAAACCGATCACTGATTTTAAATAACAAACTTAATCAAATTCTCTCATTTATATCTTTGAGGTTGTTCGCACCTGGGTACGGTTGTCTTAGATTGAGGCAGACAAATATTTAGCGAGGAGATAGGAAATGCGAGTCAATAAAAAATAATACAGCAATGGAAAAAATAAAATACAGAAAATGTTTAATTAAATCAAATGCAGGTTTTATTAAACGATAATGTATTAGCTTTGTTATTTAATCAGACCGAAATTTCTGGTAATTATGTTAAACATCCCAAACGGGAAAATGACGCAAATGACGCCATCACTTAGGCAGTGTTTTGCAAAGAAATATCCTTGAAAGAAATGAGTAGGGAGGGGCGAACTGAAAATTAAAATGAAATAAAAGTGGCAAATAATTAATAAAAATATTTTTATAAAAATTACAAAAAAATGTAATAATTAAAAAAAACAAAAGATAATACAAAATGGCCGACACATGTTTGCCAACGTTAATCCTATCAAATTTGCAGTTATTGGCGATCAGAGACTTAAATAAGAAGGCGGGAAAAGGAGACGATGTTTTTTTTTTTGTTTTTTGTTTTGTTTTTTTGTTTTTGTCCGAGGCATTGCTAGTCCTGATCTTCATCAATTACTTGTCTTAGCTCTGGGTTGCATTAGCGATGTTAATCGGCTGCTTCAAATAAAAACTTGCTATATTTCACAAACTTATACCTTCAAGCATCACATGTAATAACTTTCTTACTCATGGACATTGTATTATTATATAAGTATGGTAGATTTTAGCAGTTATCAAATTATGATATTGGTATTTTAATCTACAGCTAGTATCCTCTTTCTACATTCTTTTAGATTTTAATTGTTTTAAATTTTTATTTTTATCTAATTTGACTGGTTTAATCGTTCATGTATGAAGGAATATGGTATTCAAAGGAAGTATGGAAATTTGTGGTATACGTTTGTTTGAGTAATTTATTAAAAGTCTAGTAAATGCATATATATATATATATATATATATATATATATATATATATATATATATATATATATATATATATATATATATAAACAGCATGTTTTATGTTTACTTTATAATGATTCTTTGCAGTTCTCTGATCAGCTTTTTTGGTGTTAAGATCATATTCATCAAGGAACAGCGTAGTTTTTTTTTTTCGACGTATAAAAGCACAGAAACTCAGTTCTAAGAATCGAACAGCTAATACTGTCCACACATATGATTTTATTATAGTGTGAAAGTTTTGTATAGAACCAAACATACTTTTTGCAAGAGCCGAATGATTTTTAATATGAAAAATTAATCTGTTTACTTTTTCTGTCTGAAATATAATGATGTTATTATAAACTTTGTTTACTGTTATTTATTTTGACCTTTAGATTAAAAAGGTGTTATTAATAAGTATATAAACTGGTATTTATTTGAACTTTAAAATAAAAAAGCTGTTATTGTAACCTTTGTTTAGTTGTATGAGTGTTGAACATTAAATTAAAAAGATGTTATATTAATCTGTTTTTACTGGTATTTATTTTGAAATTTAGATTAAAAAGATGTTACTATAACCTTGTTTACTGGTATTTATTTTCAAATTTAAATTAAAAATATGTTATCAGAATATTATAATGCTGTTTATTTTTAATCTTCAATTAAATTTAGATTTAAACGATGTTATTAAACCGTATTTTTTTGTACCGTTATTGATTTTCAACTTTAGATTAAAAAGATGGTATTATAAATTTTGTTTACTGGTATTTATTTAGAATTTTATATTGATAAATAGAATTAGTACTTTTTATTTAGTGCTATTTATTTTGAACTTTAGATTAAAATCTATCACTCGGTGCGCGTTAATAGGTGATATAGAATCCGAACATAAGTAGAGAAATCAGACAAAATGGAATACTTTTTTTTATTGACAACGTGTTTCACCTTCATTGGGTAGGCGTTATTAGGTCAAAATCAAAGAAAAAATGTGTATATATGTGTGCGGGTGTGTGTTTTTATATTAAACCTCAGATTTCTGTTTGCTAAGCGGATGTGAACTAGATAAGAGTACATCGTTTGGTTTTTATTTTGTTGCTTTGATTAAAACCATTGACACCTCTTTGCCATGTCGGCGTTTTTTCCGTCGGAATGAGAGAACAAATCTACGTGGAAAGGCGGAGAAGGGTTCATTCATTTGTAGTGTGTTTTAGTAAGTATACCTATCAGGCTCCATCCCTTTCAATAGAATAGATAATTGAATAAAAAACACGAAGTGCCGTTTTTTTAATTTTAGACAAGAACACATCAGGTTAGCAAATAGACGTTGAATCTTTTAATATTGAAATCACACAAACATAAATAGTAAAAGAATAGATTTCAGTTGGAAGGCTTGGCAACAAACAAACTGTGCCATATGTAAAAATAATTCTATTCAACAGTTATGAGTTATAGCTTATTCGATGATTTTAATGACGACTGTCTCGTGCTTATGTCATCATGCTACGAGTGCCACTGGTGACATGTAAGCCAACATTACCCTCCTCATGGTACTGTCATCCTCGACAATAACGATTCTCTCACTAAGAGTTACTAGTTACGAAGGTGTGTAGACACCCAACAGGGCTAAAGACCTCTCAAAGGACATCTCAAGAGCGGAGACATACACTTTTATGCCATCCCCTCATTGTCCTCATAAATCGTAATGTGGAGATATTCCTAGGCTGAACCTTCACTCTTGAGGACATCGACTCTTTCTATGATGTAGAAGGAATGTATACTTCTTCGACTGTCAACCCTAATAGGTTGAGGTGTTTCGTCAGGTGCTCAACTGCACAGGGACTGTACCATAATATCCACTCGTGGGAATGGTAATATTTCGAGTTTAACTAAACTAGAAATTTACAGAGATAATGTTTATACGAGGGTGATTCAATAAATAAGTTGAATTTGTCGGTATAAGGACTTCTAATACAGATAGAAGCTTACTTTTTATTTTTATTTTTTGTTTTGCTTCTTTTCCCATGGATCTAATTTCTTTTGCAGATTAAAAAAAAAAAACTTTGAGAGTTTTGGCGATTAACAAAGATGGCTGACCAGGAAGCATGCTCCAGGATTGAACAGCGGTCAGTTATCAAGTTTTTTTGGTTGCTGAAGGGTGTAAACCAATGGGAATTCATAGGAGAATGTCAACTGTGTATGGTGCCACATATTTCAGCCAAAAAAATCACTACAAGTGGGCTAAATTGTTTAATGAAGGACGGAGCAGTGTTGAGGATGAAGACAGGCCTGGGAGGTCTACAGAAGTGAGGTTTCCTGAGGTGATCGAATCAGTCAATGACCTCATTCAGTTAGACAGAAGAACTACTGTGAACTGCTGTGGCAGGTCAAGAAAGACATAAAGAACAAACGCAGGGGTCATCAGTCAGAAGGAGTCATCTGGCATCATGACAACGCAAGGCCTCACACAGCAGCCTAAACGGTGCAGACCATCAACGAGCAGGGCTGGGAACTGCTCCCTCATCCCCCTTACAGCCCAGACCTTGACCCTTCAGACTTTTACCTGTTTGGTCCCTTGAAAGCGTTCACGAGAGGCACGAAGTTTAAAAGTGACGATGAAGTCAAAAGTGTTGTGAGCGACTGGCTGAGACATCAGTCCAAAGATTTTTACGCTGTGGGAATACGGAAGCTTGTGCACAGATGGGAAAAGTGTGTGACAGTTCTGGGAGACTACGTTGAAAAAAAGTAAGCTTCTATCTGTATTAGAAATCCTTATACCGAAAAATTCTCCTTATTTATTAAATAACTCGCATATCTGAAGCCAACGCCAGGTGAAAACATGAAAGGCAATACTAAAGAAATATTTGTCGAGGACTATTCTAGTTATTATTGTTAATGTGGAAGCACGATGGAGTAATGGATAGTGGCTTGAATTGAGGAATCGAGTTCGAATTCCAATTGAGTCCATTACATTCACTTACGTGTTAATACCCTTGGAAAAGGTATAAATCCTCGTCTTCTTCTCCGCGCTTAAATAGCAGGGCAGATCGGGTTCTATAGCTTTGGATGGCAACTGCAGAAAGAAATGGCAACCTACTGCAGGAAAAAAATCTTCCTCGTCAGTCATGTATCGTGTATTATCTGACTGAACATTTACCCGGTTCCCTCAGAAAAGTTTTCATCAAGAAACCAATCTCAGCTCAATGTCGTTTTTTTCAGTTATCAGTGTCGATTTAACAAAGTAAGTAAAGTTGACTTGACGCTGTTTCAAGATATCATTTTGGTTGCAAATACAATTCTTTTTTTTCCGATAGATAGGTTTCTTTATTTAGGTAAATTCACGTTTCAATTTCGTGAGGAAGGTAGTGACACTTCGTTAATAATCAATTATTTCTGTTTTATCTCGACGCACTAACAGATCAAATCCTGATTTTGTTTAGTGTGTTTTTCTTACTCTGTCTCTCTTCTTATCTAGAATGTGCTCTGAGTGTATAAGAATATTACCGGAATTCTCTAGATTCGGACTGAATGATACATGATCCTGAAATTATATATTTATATATTTATACAATGATCATATTGCAGTTTAACAATGCAAAAACTCATTCTCTTCATATCGATTGGCGATTTTGCCAATTTTATTTTTAATACTTATTCTTTCTTAAACATGATAATCCGGTTTGGCAAGATGTTTTTAGTAGCTATGGCATTAATTTAAAATAGCTTGTTTGATTTAAACAGTTATTATATTGAATTAGATTTTATATTTAATAAAATATCTCCAAAAACTCGATTTACATATTCGAATACTGAAACATTAATGCACAGCAATTTTCACAAAACCTTATAACTTCCAATAAGATTATCTGTTTTTCCAAGTTGCTCTTTATTACCGTCTTGTTATAATCTGCGTTGGTATTATCAAAATGTTTCGGTTGTTGAGCTCTTCAGTCTTCTTCAGGTGCTTGTCGATACATGTAAACTTCAGGGAATTTACATCTGAACCCTTAATTTAATGGACGGCATATCCCTCATCATATTCAGCGGATTGAGAACAAAGTATCACTGAGGATTAAATAAAGGGTTCAGTTCGAAATTCTCCATCGTTCGCCGGGATCAACAAGAAACAAATGAAAACCGGAATGTAAAAGAGCCGAATCATTCAGATAGCAAAGACAAAGACGAGTAAAATAGTTCGAAAGTAGATGAGCAACGTAATGATGTTTAATTACTTAATAACGTGGAGGAATCGGATAAGATGCTGAATATACTCCTCCAGCTGTAAAATGCATGTAAATAGAATTAATTGACCAATGAAAGCAAAGAAACATCCGAGCATCTGACGTCGTGATTCCTAAAAAAAAGCTAAGAATTGAAACGATACTGTTCTCAGAAGGCCACTTTCTTGCTCGATCTAAAGATACAGTCAGGGCGGGAATGAAGTTAAGTTTGACACATTATAAGCGAGAAGTGAACTAGTAGCAGATCAAAAAATCGACAAATAATGTACCTTTGAATACTTCAAAGATTTCCTGCTTCAATCTTCTGATATATCGTAATATTAAATGAATAAATAAGTTCATTGCAAGTTGAACGACAACAAAATACCAGTAAGAATTTCTTTTTTGCTTTGTTAAATGTTCGAACTGGAATAAATGATAGCATTGTCCCATCCGCTGTCTATTTATTTACTTACTAGCAGTAGAGCCCGGCGTTGCCCGGGGATGTAACAGTAAGAGATAGATCAAGTATCGACCATCATAAAGACTGAAAATTAAAATTGACAAAGATTATTGTTTAAGGTTGACGGAAACGCATGTCTTAATTAGTTTTTTAGTTTATTTTTTTTTTTTTTTACGAATTGGTCAAACCCAAACTCAAACAAAAACATTCTTTTCAATCGTTATGAGTCTACCGATTGAATAGAATTTTATTATGAACAATTGTCTTGTAAATAGAATTTTTATAGCATTCTGAATGTAAAAATAAAGAAAAAAGTGTACAAGACAATAAGAAACACTACCTGCCAAAAAAATAAAAGTGATGTTTTGATGAAATCGGTTGAAAAATGTAGGAAATCCGATCCCATATATAAACGAACACACACACACAAAACAACCTGGGCTTTATAATAAGTATAACTCGATATGAGTTGTCCCCCTTTCATTCTCGCGATGACTCTTAATCGTGTTTTCAAATTGATTTTGTGCAAAAACAATTGAGTTTTTCCCATGTTCTGCGGTCTCAGAACCACCGCAAGGTAATTTTACGTAGTCCTGTGAAGTTTTGTAGAAATCGGTTGAAAAATGTAGGAAATCCGATCCCATATATAAACGAACAGACACACACACACAACCTGGGTTTTATAATAAATATGATTATAGGCACTAAATATAAGAGTGTCTCTGAATTTGCCCTTTTCTTTTTTTTCTCCTCACGATAAGAATAGAATAGTCTATTATTTATGACCTATTGGCCAAGCGTAAAATGAAAACTCATTAATTGGCAAAGAAAGAAATATTCTAATATGATGTGGAAATCTGGAGAGTGCCACATTTTTTAAATAATTCTTGATTGTTCAGTGGGCGAGTTCGGAGGTTCAATTCTTTCGAGTGTCACAGATTCTGCATCGAAAAGGAGAATATTAGATGCTGTAGTTGTTCAAAGATTCTATACTTCATAATGAATAAAATTTCAGAAGAAAATATATAAACTAATAATAAGAAGCATACACACAGGCTTCGCTCACGTCAATCTGCATAAAATGACAAAATATCGTACTTAAACAAAGGATGAATCTATATAGCACCTAAACAACAATACATAAAAAGGTAGAAATCAATTTTCATGACTTGGAATTAATTAAGCGAAAACGTTTTTATTACTTTAGACAAAGGAAAGCCTCCAAAAAGGCTCAAATAATGAATTGCTCTGTGATTTCTTTGCAAGCGCATAAGAACATAGATTTGACAATTTCTTGGCGTGAATGAAAAACTCTTTAGACAACTCTCATCGCAAGTTCAGCAACCTTTCATTTGAATGATAAAAACATCCATATTTATTTAAATTTTCATTATAAAAGCACTTGATTGAAATGTGGAATTCATATTATTTTCCGCTGATAGTACGTTTAAATACGTGAGAGCATGTAGACCTATTTATAGACAATATAGGTTAGATCAACTTGTTTAAATGTTCTTTATATGGAAAGATAATTATTTTAATGTTGGACAGACAGAAAGAATCTTTGTAAAATATTTTCATCGTAGACTTCATGATAAACAATGAGGCATCGACATTTATTATTATTATTATTATTATTATTATTATTATTATTATTATTTCCTTTGGTTTCTGTTGTGTACACATGTCCTTCCGGGTCCCAACCAGAGACTTACAGTCAGAAAAATAAAAAATAAAAAACACACATTTTACATACATAAAACTTTGCGTAAAATGTGAGCTGTACCAGTGAGTGCAATAGTTTGTTTTTTATTATTCTTTTAAGGCATGGGCTAGCATGAATTCTTCCAGTCAATCCGAGAACTCCATCTACAACTAGAAATATTGATGTCCACATTTGTTTAGATTTCGACTTCAATATCCTTGTATTTTTATACTGTTTGGAAGATCTACAAAGATACATTACAATCTGCAGGGGCAGCCATGTCAATGATAAAGCAGATTCTGTATTTCTGGTTTTCCACATGATGTCTGGTCGATTAGCTTTGATTGTTCTGGTTGTGTGTATTTTAATTTCCCATAAAATTATCAAATGTTCTATCTCTTAAACCGGGTTTAAGTGATTATCCTACCAGTTTCTTGAATTTTCCTTCAAGAAAAAGTTGCATATTTTCCAGTGCAGATTTTAGCCCACTCTATCATGCCAAGTTTTTTATTCATTGGGTTCTAACACTGTGCAACATAATGGTCAAATTTTTCTGGATTTTTAGCAAAGTTTTTTCAGTATGCGTGCTTCGTAATTTCTAGTTACCAAACATTGATCCTGTGCAGTAAGAATAAAACTTTCGTTTTCAGCTTTTAACCCTGCACTATATAACCACTGATGGTAAAGGGGTTTCTTTATTATTATTACATATATTTTTATTATTAACTTTATATTTTGATTTCTGTTATGGTCACACAACCTCCCATGTCGGCGGGAAGACTTAAGCTAGGTAGTGGTGTGTTTTTATGGCTACATTTAATTTTTGAGCACCCATAAACACCAGGAACGTTAGATGGACAAAGATTTTTCTTAGCATGTGGACTTTACTTATCAAGACAATTTTTTCTGTTTCTCTTAAGCTGAGATTTGTAGGGATTTTTTTCAGTGTGTTGTTGTGTTCCTTTTTTATCATTCCAAGCGCACCTACTATAACTGGGATTGTACTTGTTTTCAATATTCACATTTTTTCTGTTTCGATTTCCAGGTCTTTCTATTTCGATAATTTTTCAAATTATTTGGTTGCTATGTTACAGCACATCAATTAGTTGGATTTTTTTCTTTTCTTTCTTTTTTTGGGGGGCGGGGGGGCGGTGAGGAATTATGGGTGGCATATTTTCATCAATCTTCCAGTCTGTAGAGATGGTGTAATCCCATAGAAATTTGATGTCTTCTATTTCTGTAACCGAAGCTGGGTGATGTTCATACCAGTGTTTATTAACATCTTTCCAGAGTGTTTGAACATTGTCTAGTGTAAATATTGAACCATTCTATCGTGACGAATTTTTTATTCATTTGGTGTAAGTACAGATTATTATTATTATTATTATTATTATTATTATTATTATTATTATTTGTGTGGTTTCGTGCATTTTTTTGTTCCCACAAGTGTTTCAGAATGTTTCCCTCGATTCTCTAAGCATTCAATGTGTTTCCCGACTTCTGTGATTTACAGCTATATCACATTGTAACACCGGTTCCCGTACGAAAAGAAGTTAACTAACGTCGAGACTATTTTTACCATTATTGGTGACCGATTGGGAATACTACTTGCTTGGATGTGCGGGAGGTGCAATGGATAATTGCCCGCAATTTTAATCGATCCGAGTTCAAATATTCCAATGCGTAAGATCCATAAACATGCCTATTCTCCACTCAGTTATCGATTAATAAGTAAAACTTGTATCGCTAAACTATAATTATCTCTAAAAGAAAATTCTTACAATCTAATCTGGCTTTAAATAACCTGCAAAGGGTTGATAATCAATTAATTAATAAATCCCTATTTCTGGTGCTTTGGTTGTATCACCTCTTATTATTCCGTTTTCAAATAAGCTTGCATGGAATATTGCTGTCATATATGGTGTAGTGCTCCAGCTGTCTTGTGATCATCGACAAAATCCACAAACGAATATGAAAGATGATAGATCCTGATCTGACATCGAGTCTACAATCGCTATCCCACAGGCGTGCCATGGCCTCCCTCTGTCTCTTCTATAAGTATTTTCAAGGCAACTGTTCCGACGAACTACAGTCGTTGGTTCCCAGACTACAGGAATTTAAGCTAGCTACCAGGCTGGCATGTCGGTCCAATCCTTTCACTGACAAAACGTTTAAATGAAACAGTCTCTTCTACTCAAACAGCTTATTCTCCCGCACTTTCCGTCTCTGGAACTCCCTTCCTCTTACTTACTTCCCCGATGACCTTAATCTTCAAATTCAAGTGTAATATCAATCCAAATCTGACGCCCTGCCCCCCCACGTCCTTCTATGTATCTATTCCACAAAAACGCTTCTTTACTTTTGTTCTCAATCATCTGTAATCCCTTGCGTGCTAGTCGCACTCCCACCTTCCTTGGGTGAATCGGCTTATAAAAAAAAATCAATTATTTATGCAATCTTATAAAAGAAAAATTATTCTCAACACTCAAACCAGTTCATGTGGAACCACTATTTCCATGGCTAATTTTCAGATTGTCCCATACTGTAAATGCACTATTTGAAACTTTTACAGCTAGGATAAGCCCTGTTATTTACAGAAAAGAAGGCCGAATCATCTTCATTTTCTCTGTTGTATATTAAGAAGAATGTTTCATTGTTCTTGCTTTTTTTTCCCCCCAAGAACTCCCACTTTGCAGAATAGTGACGTCTGTGTGTTTCCTTGAACATTACAGTTTTAATCACTTCAAGTCAAGGGTCAATAGTCACCTATACTTATTTTTATAATCTTTTCTTCCTACCACCTCACACATTCCAGGCCTATTTAATCTTTACATTTTAAAAATAAATCTCCGACTATCGCCTGAGTATTGAGTAAATCGTCGGATGAAAAAAAATACTTCTCTTGTTTTACGTCTGCTCTACTTCTGTGAGGATCTTTTCACAAATTCACTGATATATATAACGATACATACGCCGGTCAAAAAAATGAAATGTTAATCATCAGAGTTAAATGATTCCTTTTCTTAGTCGGTTTTTCTTTCTGATTCAGTCAGTCATGCGTGATACACTCTTAAGCAATCATGTATCTTTCGATACATAACTGACGAGACAGATTTTTCCCGCAGTAGGTTGCCATTTCTTTCTGCGGTTGACCAGATGCCATGCAAAGCTATAGAACCCGGTTCATCATCCTATTTACCCATAGCTGGGGAGGGAAGAGATGATTCATACCTTTACCAATAATATTAGCACGTAAGTGAATGTAATGGATTTTTCGAACCAAAACTCGAGTTTTCTCTAACAGCCGACATTTGTTTATGTTTCTGATAATGTAGTTTTCACGTTTAGGTACGTAATTCATGTACTTATAAGGTATAATAAATAAAAGATAGGATATTTCTTGTGGCGATTTATTCTACAAGATCAAAACTATTTTGTGGAAGACAAATCTATATTACTCTCTATAAAATTACACTTAGTTTGGAATTTGACTTTCTCTGGTGTCTTATTCTTTGTTCCACTCCTGTATAACATCCAGCAGTAGTCACTTAGCATGCTTTCATGCGAAATCATATTCAACGTTGCTCCATTGATGCTGGCTTGATTAAACTATTCCCCTTGCTTCATCAGTCATTGCTTCGTTGTTATCCGTAAAAACAACCAGGTGTAAATCAAAGAAAAGAACTTTCAGTGACATCCTACAACCCTTTGCCGTAAAGGACAGTAAAAGAAAATTGACTCCATTTCTAAACATCTTAACATCTCTTGTTATACAAAAAATTTTCACAGTTCCACTTAAATCATTCCTAATCTTAATGTTCAATACCAGTGTTTTAAAATAGTTTTTGTCCTTGTGGGGTGACTTTTTCTGTGGACCTACTAATACGTTTTTCATCAGTTTTGGGAATGTGGCCTTCAAATACTTAGTATCTTCTGCGTTTTTTTTTTTTTTCTGGCAAGTATGGTCACATACCATTTCATTAGCCCAAAATTTATGTGTAGATAGAAAAGAAGTAAATTTCTGGTTTTTATTAATTGCTTACTCTGGACGAAACAGACACAGGTCTCACATGATTCTCGTTGGAGTCACTAAGATTGCATGTAGCAAAAAGAAGTATTTCACGAATCCTGACTTAAAATGGATTCGACTGTTGATGGGACTTCTCCTATCAATATTCGAATCCCCTTTATGTCACTCCATATATTCCAGTTGAATTCTGACTGTTTTATGGCATTGAAGAGTTACCTGCATGTTCTCATGACGCTTCTTAATATGCATTGAATGTCCTACAGTGGGATGTTTTCTAATCGTCGTTGTGTGGTGTTACTATATTGTGACTTCGCTTAGATGGCTAA
This sequence comes from Acanthosepion pharaonis, assembly GCA_903632075.3. NCBI lineage: Eukaryota > Metazoa > Mollusca > Cephalopoda > Sepiida > Sepiidae > Acanthosepion > Acanthosepion pharaonis. The sequence goes on along the minus strand of CAHIKZ030000355.1, from coordinate 2,661,101 downwards.
AAAATAAGCTCTATTCGGATGGAACATGTTCTTGCTTTAAACCGGGAATTAACTCATCAATGTTATTACTGAAACAAAGAGCTTTGAACAAAAAGAGAAGAAATATATCAAATCCTTAATTCTCTTTCTGAATTGAGTAATAAAAACATTGTCCTTTTGTTTGGAACGACAATTTAACTTTATCCGTTGGCAATGTCATATATCTAACCAAATCGTTTAACTCTCCTTGAGAAAATTTATATGGTCCCTCTTAAATTTAAAAAACAAAAACGGCAGTTGTTTCCATATAACTCGAAATTTTCCTCTTCGCCCGACATTTAAAGGCCATTCTCTGGTAGCACTGGAACAAGAAGGTCATCGTCGTTGCGTGCTACAGGTTTTCTTGTCGATTTTAAGTTGGGATGCACAAATTCATTATCGGTCTTAACTGAAAACCTACATATATTCACCATGCAGAAATGACAGTTGTTGAAATGATCCTTTGTTTCTATCCATATCATGGCTACTGCAAATGGCGTTGCTCCTGTACTTTTATTAAGCCAATCTTTTAGTCTCTTGGAACAAGGTGAGCAGATGATATGTGTCACGCAACTCTTATCGTGATCACCGAGCGGGCATCCAAAATACAACGTTGCTGTGATTTGACAGTAAATGTAAAACAGACATAGAATATATATATATATATATATATATATATATATATATATATATATATATATATATATAGTTTGAAGGATGCAGGTCCCCAATCTTCCTGGAGAAAACAGTGAAGAGGCTGGCACATGTCCTGCTTCTCATCTATACAAAGGTTTGAGCAAGTCTGACTTGAAAATTGGGATCAACTGCATACAATTATTAAAGAAAGTTGGCAGCATATATATATATATCAGGACTGTTCTTGCAATGCCTTGCCAACTTGAATAGAGTTTGTTGTTGATGAGTACCATGATGATGATGATGATGATGATGATGATGGCGATTATAATGATGATGATGATGATTATTGATCAGCAGACTGGACTGTTGACAGGTATCGGACAACTGAAAAGAAAGAGTAAAACTTATGGAGATATCAAATGTAGCTAATGGAATATTTTGTGATAAATGCAAATAATATTTAAAACTGCATCCTACCCGCAATTAGTAATAAAAATACAAATCACTAATTACCTGTACAAGTTTTTCACCGGTGATTATGCGGTTGATCGAAGTTCTGTGCCCTCCTCTTCTCATCAGAGAAACCGTATTTGATAGAAGACATCGGTTTATATTATTGAAATCAGTGCACAGAATTACATATAATGCAGCCCATAATATTTCCGAAAACATTGCCTCTTCACCATTGATACAAGATATTCAGCGTTACTTTCTTTGTTTCAGACGAATTCCTTCAAGACTTAATTTAGCTTCTTGGCGGTATATTTCAGTTACAAATATCCCTTTCATTAATGTGTCACTTTTACTGTGGTGTGTTACGACACTTCCTAGAAAATTAAACTCATGTACCTGCTTTATTCTGACGTCTATAATTCGGCGCTAACACCTTGGGCTGTCCTGTTTACAGGTGAACATATATTGCGTTCTTACAATTGAGAGTTATTACTTCCTTCACGCTTGACTTTACGAAGTTTTCCGGAAGTTTTGTAGTTTTTATACAGAATCTGCCGTCAACATCGTCTCATCTGTGCAACTAAGACGGTGTTCGTCGATAATAAGTCTGGGATGGTCCTCTAATTCTCCAAGGATCGCTTTTCTGTTTATAATGCCAACATTTTGGAACTGTTTTTTCTAAAAAAAACAAAAAATCTATCTTTTCATTTTTGATATATTTCTTCTTCTCCTGTGAATATTTTTTATTTTGTTTTCATTAAGTCCTCTTTTAGTTTCGCATTCAATTACTCCAAAACGCTTAGGAATATATTGAGATTATTTTTCAGATAACCCTATCATAATGTGAACTTTGTATACATTAGCACACGTAAGATTTTTTTTTTTTTTGTAAAGCAGGACACCCAGTTGCTAAAAATCTGCTCTGATTCGTAAAATAAAAAAGGCAGTAAAACAATTTAATTATTTAATTATAAAACATTTTAATACCTTTTTTAATAAGACTTATTAAGGGCACTATTGTCATAAAAATAAAATATAATGAATTTTTATAAAAATCGTTTTCATTTTTTACTTAAATTTTAATGAAAATAATTTATAATATAGTAAATCATTTAAAATTTTGCATTACTTCAATCCGATTAGGGGAAATCTTTATTAAACAAAAGCTATATTTACTATTCAAAAAATGAAAATCTCATTAAACGCAATTTACACCCAATATTTAAAAAAATAATAACAAATATTTCTTTATATACAAAATATTACATAATATACCCATGTTTGAAAGTATGGTCGACCATACACGACATAATAAGAAAAATAATAGCGAAGACTATACTAGATTTAAAGTTAACTTTCCGAAATTTAGATTACGGAGAATATTCTCCAACATTTTTAAGATTAATGAGAGCTTAAAATTTTATAAACGGCGCTCACACATCATTTTTCTGAATTATCTTTTAACAGATAAAGTCTCCGAGGAATAACAGTAAAGGTTTTATCATCAGTGATCTACGAATGACAAGCGAGGCTGATAAGTACGTAAACACCAAGACCGCTTGTTTTAAAAATCCATTTCTGTGGTATTTCATACTTAAAGTAATTAATATTTTTTAATCAGATTAATTATTATTTAAATTAGCTATTACTCCTCAAATAAAGTTTCAGAAAAGTGTAATTTATTTTTGGAAGATTGTTAGAACCGAGAATTAACTATTGCTTACAAAGGTGTAAAAAATAGTCAATTTTGTGAAAGCGACAAAAAATTGAGATTCCAAATATAACATCTGTTTGAAATGCACCAGACCATTTTGCTTACTGGAAATAATAAATGTAAATCATTTAGCTTTTAATTAAAGCTAAAATGAAAGCTTCATGAATGTTTATCATATTTAAAAATTCATTTTAAACCTTAGGTATTGTAATTGAGTGAAGTTACCTATATGAAAAAAAAAAGATCAAGCCTAAAGCATAAGATATAGAACAACAGTAATTCGCCAGTACTGTGAAACACAATACAAGAAAAACTACAAATGAGACGAACAACGGTTTCGATTATAAGATGTTTGGTAAGACTGGATGACAATACACGGTGCGATTGGTAAATTTATGGCATTTTATATTTTTAATTTTGTTCATGCGCGTTGGTAGTTTTAAATTTTGCCGACTGCACAGTATAGTACGATCAATTGAGCAGTCTGTAAGAGAAAGAGTACCATGATGCAATTCACTCCGCAAGGAAGAGTTTGAAAATGGCGTGTAGTACTGCTTGCATCTGCGCTGAAAGCTTCAATATCGACATTTCAGAATGTTATAGTATCAATGTGAGAAGAGTGCAGAGGATTTGTAAAGAGCTGAATGGGTCTAATGGTTATTACGAAGATAAGACAGCACGGAAAACTACCGCTGATCGTTCTGAGAAGAGAGAAACAACCGAATTTGTTAGTGCGGGGCTGAGACTCAAAACGGTGGCCTACAGCAAGTGCCTTGAGGAGTTAGGGATGTCCTGGATCAGGAGGGTGGCTGCAGAAGTACCAATGTTTTGCAACAGGACTCTGAAAATTGCCACACAAGCAGGAGACCACTGTCAGAGCTGTCATACAATTTATGCAACCACATCACCCTTTAAATCTGGCAACCTAACTCCCGCAAATATTTGATTATTATATGTGGGGATCAGTTGAATGAGAGATTAAAAAATTCCTTGTAACAAAAAAAGATGAACTGAAGGCAAGGATTATTAGAGCATTCACCAAATTAAACATGGAGACCGTGTAGAAGATTTGTAGGTGATTCTGAAGTAACCTGGAGGCCGTGGCTGAAGAAAATGGCTATTTAAATAAATTACTCTTTAGTATTTCAAGATGTTTATTGTATAAACTTGGTAAATATATTTCTTAAAATATGTGAGTATTATTTGCATTTAAGCGTAATTTAAATGACAATTTATCCATCGCAACTCACACACACACACACACACACACACACACACACACACACACACACACACATATATATATATATTTATTTATTTCATGATTAAAGCAGTGGTCAGTTATTGCCTACTGATTATTGAATTAATATTCAAATGCTCTGTCGTTTTTATGTCATGGGGAACTTTTTCGCTAGAAGCCTAATTTGGGGCAGACTTCATTCAGAACTGCTTATTCGAAGTTTGGAATCATATACACTTTAACGTAAATTTGGTTGTCTCGCCCAACTCGAAAGATTTTTAGCTTAATGTTTTAGCTCCTGTACCATTACACCAATTTCTCTTGTTATATGTGCGCTTTTTTGCTATACTGGCAAGCAATTTCGATTGATGTCTTTTTTCGCAATTGTAAATCTTGGCTGGATGTTTTACATTTCCCACGGTGAGAGTTTAGTTGGCTTGTCAGTTTGTACTCGTCCCGTGGTAGAAAAGGTAATCATCTTATTACTGCAAATTACTGGCTACCTGAAGATTGTGTGCAAGCACATGAAATTTAAAGTAGTGGCCAGTCATTGCCTATTTGGTTATTGAATTAATCTTCAAATGCTCTGTCATTTTTATGGGATGGAACACTTTTTTGCCAGAAGGCAATTTTCGTGCAGATTGCATTTAGAGCTGCTTATTCAAACCTTGAATGATATATATATATATATATATATATATATATATATATATATATATATATATATATATATATATATATATATATATTTGTCTGTGTGTGTTTGTGTGTGTGTGTAAAATGTGTACGTATATATATATATAATTCTCATCTATGCATTATTTATATATATATTCGAGGTACTTATTGGAAAACGCTCAATAAACTCGCATCAATTCAACTAAATATATATGTGTGTGTGTGTGTGCGTGTGTGTGTGATATGTGTGTGTGCGTGCATGTGTGTGCGTGTATGTATAAAAATTAATATCGGAATGTTCTAGATGAGAAATTATTATTTTAATGATATATATATATATATATATATATATATATATATATATATATATATATATATATATTATTTCTGTGTATCTTTGTGTGTGTGTAAAATGTGTATGTACATATATATATATATATATAATTCTCATCTATATATTATTTATATATTATATATTCGAGGTACTTATTGAAAACGCTCAATAAACTCGCATCAATCCAACTAAATATATATATATATATGTGTGTGTGTGCGTGTATGTGTACAGATATGTGTGTGTGCGTGCATGTGTGTGTGTGTATGTATGTATAAAATTAATATCGGAATGTTTTAGATGAGAAATTATTATTTTAATGATATATATATATATATATATATATATATATATATATATATATATATATATATATATATATATATATATATTTTGTGTGTGTCTTTGTGTGTGTGTAAAATGTATGTACATATATATATATATATATATATATATATATAATTTTCATCTATATATTATTTATATATTATATATTCGAGGTACTTATTGAAAACGCTCAATAAACTCGCATCAATCCAACTAAATATATATATATATATATGTGTGTGTGTGTGTGTGCGTGTGTGTGTGTGTGTACAGATATGTGTGTGTGCGTGCATGTGTGTGCGTGTATGTATGTATAAAATTAATATCGGAATGTTCTAGATGAGAAATTATTATTGTAATGATACATATATATATATATATATATATATATATTTGTCTGTGTGTGTTTGTGTGTGTGTAAAATGTGTACGTATATATATATATAATTCTCATCTATGCATTATTTATATATATATTCGAGGTACTTATTGGAAAACGCTCAATAAACTCGCATCAATTCAACTAAATATATATATGTGTGTGTGTGCGTGTGTGTGTACAGATATGTGTGTGTGCGTGCATGTGTGTGCGTGTATGTATGTATAAAATTAATATCGGAATGTTCTAGATGAGAAATTATTATTGTAATCGGGTTTACTATCCTTGCCAGTTGTTATAGAGCCAACATTTCCATAATTGTTTTCTCTGGCTTTATGCAGGTGTCCGGTTTCGTACCCAGCCACCTTTCGCAGCTTAAGGGGAGATAATTCATACGAGTTAATTCCAACCAGTCTTATTCACCTCTATATCAGCAGAAACGTTGCACAGAAGATTGGAATGGTGCTTGAAATCGATCTGCTTCGCAGTCAGTTATATGTTATACGTTTAGGGTGCTGAAAGTTCGCATACAATCGTTCACTGGAAAAAACGGATAAGAGATACAAACATAAACGATTTCCAACAGAACAATTGTACGACTAAAGTCGTAGGATACAATAGACCAATCGAATCAATATACATTTTTTGTCGCCTCTGCTAAGATAAAATAGAACGAAGACAGAAAATAACGTTTAACATTGCATATATAACTGAATATGAAGCCTGTTTTATATATATATATATATATATATATATATATATATATATATATATATATATATATATATATATATATATATATATAGAAAGAACAGTAAGATATATAATCCGGTGTTCTTATAGATATTTTTATTTTTTGCAAAAAGTGCTCAATGTACATAGTACTACACGCACTTAAAAGAATCAATAAAACACCTACAGTAAAATAAAATTAATATGAAATTCCAGAATATGTAAGCTTTTGAATAAGCCATGTCCTTTGTACTTACATGAGAAACAATATATTACTAGGTTTATATAAAAAATAAAAGTTTACTAAACCAGTGAAATTAAGTAACTATTTTTGCCGTCATTGTCATAAATTTTACTTAAATAATATTTAAATACAAAAAAAAATTGTAACCTAATATGCATACTTATACTTGATGTAAAAATAATTCTACATACTATAAGGGATTCTAATACATTTAATTGTTCTTAAAAAATATAGTATAATAAAAATTAAAAATTAAAATATTTCAAATCGTAGTTAAATAAAACGTATTCTAACCTAAACACCCCCAAAAATCTTTAAATATACAAACAGAAAAAATGCCGTAAGAATTTTTGCCGTTAACAATAAATTTTAAAAAAAAATCCAGACGACATGCATTCAACGGATGTCAGATTTCATTGAAAAATACATCCCTACCCCTACCAATAACGGATACAATAATACATACATAATGAACACCCAGACACCACTTGTCCAGTTGAAGTAGATTTATCTGTAACCTTGGAAACGGGAATTATGATTTTAGGTGTGTCCTTAAAACCCATTAATTTTAAAAGTTACTCCAAAATTCGCTTGAGGATGAAATGGAACTAACGCCTTTAATTTAATTGCAAAATTAAATTCGTAGCTTTTAGCTTCCATTTTTGAAACATGGTTAGAACTGTGTAGCGAAAAAACATATTTTAAATACGTCAATTTATAATATATATATATATATATATATATATATATATATATATATATATATATATACTGGCCACGGAAATCTTTACAACATATGCATTTTCTTCGTCACTAGTAGCACAACACAATCACATTCACGATGCAATTTTCAGATGTGGATTCAATCCACACTTGATTCGTTCAAAGAGTGAGGAATACAACTTATATTTGTTATTACCCATTTAGCCCAGTTATTATACATCGAAGACTTTTATTAAAAGCAGTTCTCAATATGAATATAACTATATATATATATATATATATATATATATATATGCGTGTGTGTGTGTGTGCGTGTGTGGAAATATGTTTTATTGGAACATGCAAGTTACCAATTCCTTTTAAGTTCCACAAAATAAACGTAAAATTTAGCAATAAATTCAAAAACTCCTTAATAAAGACAAATATTCAAATATATATTTTTTATTATCGCCTTCATTATTAAAATCTATCTTTTTATAAGCGTCCATTTTTTTTTAACCGATGTAATTACTTCGATATCGTAACACTTGGCAAAATATTTTAATTTATATATATATATATATATATATATATATATATATATATATATATATATATGAGTGTGTGTGTGTGTAATTAGCGCAGAGTGAAAATCTCTCTTGTACCAAATGGCAAGGGAAAAATATATATATATATATATATATATATATATATATATATATATATATATATATATATAGTAACAATTGGTAATTGGTGGAGATAATTCCAAGGCGTATATTAATTTAATGAGAGCTCAATGTACGTAACAGAGCAATAAAATATAATAATAATAATTTAAAATAATTCTTAAAAATAAAAATCCATTTCGACCATAATTAATTTCATGAATATATTCAAATATTCATTTCTTCAGACAGAAACTCTTTTAGATATGAAATCAATTTGTTCTGACAAATGGAAAAGGGAAATTAAAAAAAGGAAAAGTAATTTTTATATGAAAAATTGAAGTAAGAAAAATAAATATTCCAATCTAAGAATTTTTTTTTTAAATTATGAAAAAGATAATTTGAGAGAGTGGGGGAAGAGACGATAGGTGCAAAGAAATGAAAGGAGAGAATGAAGAATTAGATATGAGATAATTTTTCCTTAAAGCGCTGGACAAGTTAATATACATGGTATCGGATATGGGGATCAGACTTAAAAAAGATACAGTAATATCTCTAATCATTTCCGTCAGCAAAAACTCACTATCGCATAATAATCATCACAATTTCAAATTAATAATAGTTATAATTTCGACACCAATAAAATAAAACAAGTTAATTATAATAAGAAATATATTTTAAATATTATAAAAATTATTTAACTAACTCATGAGATAAATAATGAAACACAATTAACAACTAAAAATATGTAGATAAGGATAACAATATTAACGATAAAATTAACAATAATTACTATAAAAAATTTAATTTAAAATTATATCTAATGTAGTCACGAAAATCACATAAATGATCATGTACCAAAATGTGAATACATGTACGTATGTATGTTAGTACTCATTTAAAACAGAATCAATACTTTAAATATATATTCCCCAAAATCAATGGTTTTAGGGATGTTTAAATCTGTTCTTGTGTCTACACTTGAAGATAAGTCCATTCATTTGATTCAATGATTTTTCAGCATTATTATATTTATTCATTATAATTGGTATGAAAATGAATGGTAGGAGAAGGGGTTCCGATGATTGTAATGTCTCTGTTTCCAACTCCCGGTGGATATCCCTATATAAACAGAGCTACATTTTTCCTAAAGAATATATCAATGATAAAAAATATGCACAAATGCTCTATCCAAACATTACTGGAAACTTAAAGATTGAGCTATTACCCCTCAAATTAAGTAGAGTATCATCTGTCAGTCTCAAACTCCCAACCACTTCCGGAATAGATGAAATCTATGCATACAAGAAAAAATATAATATTTTATAGAAATGTTTGATAATTATAACGTTATTTTTTTATCATTGTTTATATATTCTAAAATCATTCTTTATTTTTTCTTTATTTATCTCTAGTTTTATTGAATTACTTAATTAATTTTTATATTATTTAAAAATTATTTTAATTGTATTTTATTGATGCCGAAATTATTAATATTAGTAATTTGAAATTGTGATTATTATAATGCGATGGTGATTTTTTGGCTGCCTGAAATGACATCCTACTGCAATTAGTTTATGTTTGGTCAAACCATCCTTTCACCTGTATATTAACTTATTCAGCCCTTTATGTAAAACTTTATTTCTAGGTCAACTTATCGGCTCATATTTAATTCATCTTTCCTTTCTTTTCTTCCCATCCTTCTCTCACTACCTCCTCTCTCTTTCACCTTTTTCTCTTTCTGTCTTCCTTTAATTTTTTTTTATTTTATTTTTTATTTTTTTCTCTTTCTTTCTTCCTCTTTTAATATATATGTTTTTCCTTTTTCTTTACTTTTCCTCTCCCTTTTTCTTTTGTCTGGATAAATTGATTTCATTTCTAAAAAAAACTTTGGTCTGAAAAGATGAATATTTGAATATATTCATGAAGCAAATTATAACCGAAATGGATTTTTAATGATTACCCTTACTTATCATATATATATATATATATATATATATATATATATATATATATATATGTGTGTGTGTGTGTGTGTGTGTGTGTGTGTGTGTGTTTGTGTGTGTGAATGTGTCTGTGTTGTACGTACTGTTTGTACAAAGAGAATGTACTAGTTTTTTCTTATACTAGTTAAATGTGGCTGAATGGAAAATTGATCATTTGTTAGGACATAGGTATTCCAAATATATGCTGAACCGTTTGCCCACTTCATTTTTATTGATACTATTATTATTATTATTATTATTTAATGTGACAGTATCAGGCAAAGACATTGCTGCGCGTCTGCAAACATACCTGTCATGACACCCGGTTCAAAAACGATATACAAACACACGCATCAAAGCAAACTGTGCGCTTTATCTTGACTAATTTTGGTCAATCCACCACATAAAATTACAGTTGGTGTCCAGTTCGAAATAATTTATCGTCGTGAGCTCAGTCAGTTCAGACAGTCTACCGACTGAGTCTGTTTCCAAGTATCTATGTGTGACTCTTAATCGCCTTAGCTGTCCCATTGTTCAAACTTGAAAGATAACTGTCACGACACCCGCACATGATACTGCCAGACTAATCATGCTCATGAACAAACATGTGTCCGCCCATAGGATAGATGCCAAGTGGGCTATGGTCAGGAAATCGACAAGTGAATCTGTGATGCCGAACTGTATATTTACGACAGACATACATAATTCCTCATATGAAAGAAAATTTACCTTCATTGTTTTTTTTGTTACAGTTGATGGCTTATATTCATCGTATTTTACAGCTGGCCTAGTGGAGATATATTGTTTAATCAATTCCATGTATCTAAAGACTTGGTAGTGTATTGTTTCTTTTTTTTGGTCATCCTGCTGATGTCTTTGAGAATAGTTCTTAATATGATAATACTTGTGGTAAACCCTTTACAGTATAATGAACTCTTCCTTCTCTCATAAATACAAACTGCGAGAGTCGGACGGAAGCGAAGTATGTGAAGGGAAGGGGTGTGTGGTTGTTTTTCTCACTTGGTCCAACTTGAGCTTTCATTGCGTTTAAACTGATAAGCATTATTTTTAATTTTTGCAATCTCTTTGAATTATTTTAGTTTTCCTGGTTCAGTTTTTTATTTATTTGTGTACATTTTACTTTATTACCGTGTTTGTTTTCCGTTTTCTGTTTTTAATTTTATTTTTGAGTTTTTTCAGTCTTTCTGTTTTAGTTTTGTGATTTTTGTCTTGATTTTCTTCTCTGTTTTCCTTTTTCGTATTTGTTTTAATTTTTTCTTGCCTTTTGATTTTGCACGTTCTTGTTTATTTATGTGTTTGATTTTGACTATTTTATTTTACGTTTGTGGAAAAATAATTTAAAAAAGGAAAAAAGGCACATATATTTATTTGTTCGTCGTGGTGGGTCGGAAAAATCCATCATGGCGGACAATAACAATGAAGAAAGTAATACACCGCTTTCTAACCCGGTTTCACCAGCAAAAACCGCCAAGTCTGAAAGTAGGCCTCTAAAAAATCGCGCCTCTTACAATAATCAAAGAAAGTAATTTGAAGAATCATTCAAAGGGAACGAATTCTTAACTATTCAGGAAGCACTGAATGCCGTTATTACTCGGACAATTTCCCTGTTGACTTCCGATGTTAAAACTCGAAAATTAATTGGAGTCAGCAGGGATAGCATGGAAGAATCCCTAAAAGCTCTACAAATCAACCCAAATGTTCTCTCCGGAAGAACAAATGCACTATGGGACATATTGCAACAAGCCTAGGAACTAGCTGGAACCGTGTTGACAACAAATAACTTGCGTCTGCAGACGGAGTATATGGGCACACGCAGGACGAAAGTACTATACATGGAGTATCCGTGATATTCCAGATGATAGAATGGGGTCCTTTTTCTTCAAATATGGTGAAGTCCATGAAGTAAGGGCCCTCATAATTAAAATAGGGATAGCGACAGGCGACATGGAAGTTCAAGTCACGATGAACCGAGAAAATTTCGCAGAGATACAGAATGTTCTAGTTTCCGTGACAAACGGATTTTGGTAGTCATCGACGGCTGGAGACCATATTGCTGGTCGTGTAGCGCTTCAGGGCACATGGCCAAGGAGTGCCCTGGTAAAAGCACAAAACTTCCGCCTCGTCCAGCAGCGACAGCAGCAATAGTGGTCGCGACACCAGCAGAAGAGGGGTCAACCACAAAATTGCATGAGGGAGCCTGAAAGGAGATAGGAAGGGGTTGGAAATATCCTAATTTTCCATCTCCGCAGGACGTACCCTAACCAAAAAGGCAACAAGCACCAGACAAGCAGCAACAAAAAGGTGCAGCCTCAAAGAAGGTGCAGGAAATGCAACCGCATCAAAAACAACACCAACAGCAGCAGCAGCCACAGCAGCAACAACGCCAACAGCAGCAGCAGCCACAGCAGCAACAACACGAACAGCAACAGCAGCATCAACACCAAAAGCAGCAACAACAACACGAACAGCAAAAACAGCAACAACATCAACAGTTAAAGCCACACCAACAGCAGAAACAAAAACAGCAGCAACAGATAGAAACGCCAATAGGTGGAAAAAATGTCTCCACCTCGTGCAGCGTCTTTTAAAAGGAGCAGAGAGGACGAAGATGAAGAAGAACTTCAGGAAAGGCACTCTGGCCGTAGTAGGGCGGAGAGCCTCATGGACAGAACCAGTTCACTCTCCGCCCCTGCTTCGCCAAAATGAAGCATGACCCAGCCAAGAGCAAGGAGTCTCCCTACTTCCCCTTCTCGTGCTCCATCCCCAACTCCCTCCATTTCCTCACTCATTTCACTATCCACCCCCTCACACATCTCCTCTCACATTAACTTCTTCTCCGCACCCCTCAAGGGAGAAAAAGAAAAAGAAGTATTACCAAGACCCAGATACCATATGTAAAGTAGATAAAGATGAGCTTAAAAAGGCCTGTCAAAACGAAAAAACGCCGCAATTGAAACTAGAAAAAATTGAAAGAAAAGTCGATTGAGGACCCCTGAAATTTCCCAGGTGCCCCAGGAATAATCACATGCGTGAGGGACACAGGGTATTATTTAAAGGTCTGGAGCCACCTTTTCGAGGCAAAGGAAGTCTCTCCATACATCAGAATGATGGAACTGGAAAATGAAAATTTGAGAAAACTTAAGCAATTTTTTTCAGGGAGGATCCCAGTTTGGCTCCATCCCTCCTTAAATAGGGCTGTTAAACTAACTTACCATACGGATGTTGGAGGTATTGTCCTAGATGATCGGATGAAGACGGAGTTGTGCACTGGGAGCCTAGGACAATCCGCAGGGGTCCTTTCCGCCGCAGATTTCCTCCCGGTATGTGAGTAGGTTTTTTGCGCTTTTTTTTGCAGGCTTAAACGATTTCTATCAAGATAGCTACTTTGAATGTGAAGGGCTTGAGAGATCGGGGTAAGGCGGCTTGCCTGCTCCGTGATCTGTCTTTCAGTGTTGATGTCAGCGCGATCCAAGAGACCCATTTTGTTTGCAGCATCGATGCGTGTGTTCTGGAGAATGACTTTATTAAGCATATGGGGACTGATATGCCAGGGAAGTTTCTTTGTTAGTGAAGCGGACTATTGATGCGAAGGTGGAACTTGTGCATACCTAGATTTCGCCGTTGTTTTTTTTTTTTTTACATCTTTATCGCAGACTCGTTTTTTGCTCTTCCAATGTAGATATTCTTCATCCATTTTTAAATTATAACTGTTTTAGGTTTTGAAGTTCTTTCTTTTTTTTTTATTCAAGCAATGTTGGTAGTTGGCTGGTATTCAAATATTTCTGTTTCTGGTATACTGAATTATCTCGCGAATTTGCTTGTTTTCCAAAGAATACATTGTTCATTCTTTTATAGTCTCCTGAAACCATAAGAAGACTATGCAAGTGATATCGAAGTACGCGTAACAAAATGATTGTTCTTGTGTCGCTATTCATCCCGATGGTTCAATTTTTGCTTCATAGTCTACTTAAGTTGGCTCATCTGTTTTCCATTGTAGTTTATGATTGTGACCGCAACATTGTTAATTACTCCGAAGGTGTTTGTATCTGCTCCCTTGTTCTCCGCTTAGATGAGCGGTTGGCTTAATGGATAGCAGTTCCTAATGGGATATCTTAGAGACGAGTTCGAATTACAGTTTAGTTAATTTCATGCAATTACGCGCAAATACCATTGTCATTGTAGGAATCCAACCATGTATCTGTCCCCTGCTATGGGGTAAATAGTAGTACAGGTAGTGCTCTTTAGCCACGGTTTTTAACCAGTCTAGAAAACGACAACTCTAAATTCCAAATATTTTTTTTTGCATAGAACTAGCAACTCTATCCTTAAAAGTTATTTGCTATGGAATCAACAGAAGTAATGACACGCGTAGTAAGATTTGAGATTCTTAATTAGAGCTAAGTGCGTCCAAGGACTCGGGTGAGTGTGTGTAATCTTGTCTCAATAAGACGAAACCTGTACATCTATCACTTAAGATCAGATTTCAGGAGAGCCATACCCGATGTGGCATCAGGGCATTTATTATTATTAGTAGTAGTAGTCGTAGTAGTAGTAATAGTAGTAGTAGTTGTAATAGTAATAATTTAATTAACAATATAACCCCAAGCAATGTGACAATGGAACTAAGGCACCAGGGTTTATCGAGAGTGTAAGTAAATAAGAAAACGTGAGTGAAGAGAAAGGACAATAAAATAAAGTTTTTTCTAAAAGAAACTTATTATTAATCGTTTAAATATATTATTAATCTATTAAAATATATCAAACAAACTTTGTAATCAATAAGAGAATTATATCTCAAATTAACTTAAATGTCATTGCGGCTATACGAAGAGTTACTTATTTCGAAAAATGTGTCTGAGTGATTCTATGCAAATTCTGGATAGGAAAAAAATAAATATCAAATATAAATAGAGATTAAAATAAATACACCGCAATGTAAATTTCGTAATTGAGATTTTGGTATTCTAAAGTCAAATATTTAAACAAATCTCAGTATTTATCATTTCCACATTTATTCACATCTTCATTCTGCACCATTGAAACAGTAAATCGGAGAGACTTTCAATCTTGACTAATGTTTACTCATTTGGACAGAGTATGATTATGTATTGCTACAAGAAGTAGATATATATTTAAAACACAAAAATACCGAATTTATTTGCATATTATTACATTGTTAGATGTGTAACGTTTACTGCATGGTAGTTGTCTAACTTGCACTGAACACATCAGGTGACATTGTCATATTAATAACAAAAGCAATTTATTCCAAGATGCCCCGAAATTTTGAAGGTTTCAGAAATGATTCGATGAAAAAACTGTAATTATCCAAAATATTCAACCGATAGAGGATCATCGTAATTTCCAGTATTTATGATACAAATAAAAATCCCGTATTAGCGACAAATATAATCCGATATTAATTGGAGGATTAGTTGTACAATGAACCAATCTGAAATCTCCACTTCTCTTGGTAATCTCATCACTTTTCTGAATCAACGTTTTTTTTTCTCTCTCTTTCATCTTATTGTGTGCATTTAACTTAATTCCAAGGATTTTATTTTTTTTTCTCTCACTTTCTTTGTTTTTAAATTTCTGTTAATATTTGGTACAGTAGGTTTACACGCACGCACACAGACACACACACACACATATATATATATATATATATATATATATATATATATATATATACTAGAACGAAGCTGGCCTTGTTCAAAATGGTGATCACGTTAGATAACACGCTCTATCCCAGAAATTGTAACTGAAGTCTGCACAGTATAGTTGCAGTATAAAACACAGTTTGGCTCTGTGAGCGTAGAGCAAGAACAAATGTACCTGGGGAGCACTGCAATAGGGATTGGCTAGCCGCCTTACTAGGTGGGAATCCTCGAATATGAATGGTCAGCTATTATATATATATATATATATATATATATATATATATATATATATATATATATATATATATATATATAAGATAAATAGATAGATAGATATATGCCAAATTAGTCGGGTTTCGATCCCGGCTTGAAACAATCAGACGTATAACCACACTGAGCACGCGAAATAGTCTGTATGTGGATGGTAAGACTATATATATATATATATATATATATATATATATATATAGAGAGAGAGAGAGAGAGAGAGAGAGAGAAAGAGAGAGAGAGGAGATTAGAGGGAGAGAGAGAGTACGAGAGAAATATATTGAAAGTGTCGACCTTATTGCATTTTCACGCACGACCATTTCCAACGTTTAAAGAGAAATGTCTGAATACGTAAAAGTTGCGATCAATAATTGTGTGTGCAGAATTCACTTGTTAGGAATTGAGTGATAGAAGTTGATAGAAAAGCAAAACTATTAACAAGTAACCACTTTTTACGCCGAAGGCCTAAAGAAGGACATCTTAGCGTGCGATTGAAGCAGATACTATAGGGCAATTGAAGATCAGGACGTGTTGTAGGGGGAATTCCGGTCAAATAGAAGATTGGAAAAACATTCTCTTGTTTAATGAGTCTAGATGATTTGCTGCGTCATTTGTATTCTTGGACAATAATTCAACGTAAATTAAATAAAATGTTAATACTGACTTTAGAAGCAGTTACAGTTTTGGGTGATGGGGCACTCTTATAGGAAAAATATTTTCGGGTAGATTTGGACATTTCAGAACAATAATACATCGAATAAATATCAGTAAGATGCTCTGGCAGATCACGCTGTCCCCACCCTATGCTAGTCCTTTCATGTAGGATAAAGCCCAACGTCACAAATACAAAAAAAGCTGGATTCATGGAACAGCAATGTCCATTTGTGTTAAAGTAGCCTCCATCGACATACAGGTACAAATTTGTTTCACTGTATCACGGTATGGCTAAACATCCTATTGCTTCAAGCTTGGATCGAAACTCGACCGATTTGACATCAGTTGGAGATCATACCCTACCCAGCAGAGAAAGGGAAATTTTAACAGATTACATACGGATGCATACACAATATATATCCAAACGAACCGTTAATTTTTCTACAGCTTATAACTGTTATTCATGTTTCTGAGGTAAATCTGGTTATAATTTTTCGGCTTTTATAACTCATTATGGGATTTGTATTGTGATTTTATAGGGTTGCTTTATTACGTATGCGTCTTGTTAATTTGGTGTTTTTCGAAGGTCTGATTTTTCTTCGGCATTTTATACCATGACATTAATTTAATTAATGACAGTGTCGTTTTTTTTTTTTTAGTAAACCTGAAATGTATTTTGTTCATTTGTTGTTGATACTGCTAGTTTTTTGGGGGTTTTTTATCGTTAAGGCCTTCTAATATATTTTTGGTGCAGAGGGGTGTTACATTGTACATTGTTTAGCATTAATGATAAACATGTGTCGGATAGCGTGTGTTTTTCTAGCCGTTGATTCGAGCCATGTCCAGATACACACCAAGGTAAGCGTTGGTGTACTGTGAAAGATCTATAATCAACATTTGTCTTATTTGAATTTTTATTATTAGAGATACATTAGACAAACAAGTGGATAATTGGGTATTTCTTTTATTTTACATTCAAACTACTTTGTCGACTGTTGCATCTCATATAACCCTCATGGAATTTCGAAACGGATTTTTATTCAAAAGTTATTTCTCGTTTAGATGTTTGCATTTAGGTATATCAGGTCCATTTTTTTAATTCTACCAGTTTATTGATAGACCTTTTTCCTACTGATGTCCCTTGGAGTAGACTAAGAATTTTAGCTGTTTATATTGTTGAAACATGTCACTGATACGACTACTGTATTTTCTACAGCTCAAAATATGATTATATGTCGCCTGTCCTCTAGGTTCTAAGAAGGATAATGCTACAGGCTTAATTCGCTCGAACCTATATTCATTTATTGATATTGGCAAACGTGTTTTCTGAAGCTGGTATTTAAAATATTTCTGAGCAAATTTGGCAACGTTTATGGTATCAATATCAAATTTTAGATCTGAGGAGTTTGCTTAAGAATATGATTCGAATTTTTAGGCTTGTCTTTTTTTTTTTTTTGTACCAATTTGTACAACTCAGTTATCAGTTCAATTTCTTTATCTCCAACACTCTAAACCATTTCCGGTGATTCTGCGACAGGCGTGTAAATAAAATCCTGAAATTTCAGTCCTGAAGTAAAACCATGTCTATAATATGAATGTGATTACTCATTATCAACACGGCATATATATTTTGAATACTATGTATTTATGCTGCAAAAATTCTTTGAAACAAGGTTTATTAAATGTGGCAGACAAAGAAAACATGTCTAACGTTCTGTCAGTTTTGTTTTGAGAGATGTAAGGGAGTGCAAAGATTGTCAGTAATGGTATTTGTCCCAAGCGATCTCATCTCAATTTATAAGACATTTTCAAGGAGTCGGTTGTTTTTTTATATGTTCTTGTTATAGTAGGAATTGTAGTAGTAGTAGGATTAGTAGTTGTAGTAACCTTAGGCTGCGCGAGAGGACACAGCATGACTTGATATCGGGTTGTCTTCTGAAAAGACCACCAACACATTTCCCATTAGGTTTAAACCCAATTTAAAATCTGTGGTTCAAGTTAAAGAAAGCAGTACATGAAATTCAGGTAATGTTTAAAAAATATGAATGTTACCTCAAAAGGAGTGATCACCCAATATTAAATGTAAGGGTTCACTTTATTTGGTACATCTTTTTAATTTTTAATTAATATTTTTATTCCAGCTTGATAAAAATATGAATGTTGCTGTAATTAATTTAATGAAGGGTTTCTTAATGAATATATAATTTAATTGTCTTGTTAATTATCTAAAAAAAAGATACATTTTTGAAAGAATATTATATGAGTGGTTCTCTCCCATCCCTTTCATAAACATCTACATTTGACAAACAACAATAACCATCTCCCAATGAATGATATAAGTTATATCTGTACCAGAAATAAGCAACCCAACGGCTAAAAACATCTGTCTCCACCCATTAGAATAATAATAATATGACATTATTACTCTAAAGATATCTCTCTGCTGCTAACAATTAAAAGTTATGGAGTTTTTATATATATATATATATATATATATATATATATATATATATATATATATATATATATATATATATATATATATACAACAATTGAAGCCAAGTAGCATACTTGATTTATTTAACCAAAGTACAAATGTGCTGTGGTCTTTTAACAAGACACCCCGATATTTCAAGTCTTGGAAGGGCCATTCCAAAATTTAAATTCATTTTTTGAAGCTATTCTTTTATGGAACTATTTTGAGGCTTCTGATCATTGACCTGTTGAAAGATCCAACATCGACCTAAACCCAACTTTCGAACCGAGGGCAAGACACTTTCGTTTAAACGTCCCTTGTTCCGTCAATGTGTACTATTTTGCCTATTTCAGATACAGCAAAGCAACTGTAAGTCATAATGATGCCGTCGCTATATTTAATTGATGGCGCCATATTCTTCTCTTCAAAAGCCATATTAGGAGCTCGGCAGATACAGATCCTATCGGTATTCCCAAAATGCTCTAGCATGGCCTCATCCAATTATAAAATATTTTCCCAGCACGTTTCTAGCTTCTTATGAGTTTTGGCATAACCAATGCCCATACAAGACATTCATTTAGTAACTCTCTAACTTAACAAAACATTAGTTTATTAACCCGCTAACATAACAAAACATTCATTTAGTAACCCGCTAACTTAACAAACTTTCATTAAGTAGCTCTCTCTAACTTAACAAAATATTCATTTAGTAACCCTCTAACTTAACAAAACATTCATT
This sequence comes from Acanthosepion pharaonis, assembly GCA_903632075.3. Classification (NCBI taxonomy): domain Eukaryota; kingdom Metazoa; phylum Mollusca; class Cephalopoda; order Sepiida; family Sepiidae; genus Acanthosepion; species Acanthosepion pharaonis. The sequence continues at coordinate 2,641,169 of CAHIKZ030000355.1, read as the reverse complement.
TAGTAACCCGCTAACTTAACAAAACATTCATTTAGTAACCCGCTAACTTAACAAAACATTCATTTAGTAACCCGCTAACTTAACAAAATATTTATTTAGTAACCCGCTAACTTAACAAAATATATATTTAGTAACCCGCTAACTTAACAAAACATTCATATAGTAACCGACTAACTTAACTTACTCGCCAATGCCCATAAAACATTCAATTAATATCCCTATATCTTAACAAAAATTATTAAACCCCTAACTTAACAAAACTTTCATTTAGTAACCCTATAACTTAACATTCATTTAGTAGTACTCTAACATATCTTGCACTCGAATGTCCATAAAAATACACATTCATTTAGTAACTCTCTAACAACAAAATATTCATTTTGTAACCCTCTTAATTGTTTGTCCAATATCCATACAAAACTTTTATTTAGTAAACTTCTTGGGCCTTGTTTACTAAAATACGATTTCATAAATTAACTGCATTTTCTGTAAAACGCATCTTCAGGTTTGTCACATTGCCTTCTGTTCATGCGTACTTAGAGTTGGAACGGTGATGGCAACTTGATCGAATGTTTCTTGCTGCTGTTACACTATAATTTGTTCCTTCTTGATGCTGTGCATCAAGGGGGAGGAAAGTGCAGTGATCTGAATCTGCATAGAAAATGCTACCAGAAGGCAGTGTGACAAAAGTAAAGATGTATTATGGTGAAAGTACGGGTAACTTTTGACTTAAATTCGTACATAAGAGAAACTAAACGTGTTATTTGTCGACAAGGATTCTTGCCCGCCCCATAACGTTCGTATCATGCACATTACTGAAAGGTACAATCGACTGAGCCTCGCATGTTAAGGCTTATTTGAAACAGAAGATTACATTTGATTTATTTGTCACTACCTGATTAATTTCCGTGCAAGGGAAAGAGACGGAAAAGATTCATTCGCGCTCTGTTGATACAGGTTTTTAATTTAACAATAGAATAGCGAGTTTTTTTTTTTAATCCTAGAGATAAACTAAATAAAGGCCAGTAAAAAAAAATCATTCAATTTCACAGAGCCTCAGGTGTTACCCTGATGAAAGTAACACACACATGCACACAAAAAGATTCATGAATACACACAAGAATATGTGTAGGTATTGACAGCCACATACAGCTAGAGTACACACACATCTATCTATCCCAGATAAAAGAAGTCACACACACACACACACACACACACACATATATATATATATATATATATATATATATATATATATATATATATATATATATATATATATATATATATATATATATATATATATATATATATGTATGTATATATATATATGTGGGGGTGTACACGTGTTTAAGCGTTTTGTGTTAGGTAATAAACATCGGCGCATTTGCACGGACGCAGATGAATTACTGCACGCACTCACACACACGCGAATATATATGGCTAGTGAAAAGAGAAAGGACACTGAAGGAGAGACAGGCAGATAGACACGTATAATCGACATATGTAAGACAAATAACACAGATTATATATATATATATATATATATATATATATATATACAAAACACAAATATATATAAATATATATATATATATACCTCTCTCTCTCTATATATATATATATATTTATATATATAAATATATACGTGCCTCATGCGTGAAATTCATGTAAACAACACACACACACACTCATATGTGTGTGTGTGTGTGCATTGTTTACATGAATTTCACTGTTACATGGAACGGTATATATATATATATATATATATATATATATATATATATATATATATAGTGTGTGTGTGTGTATGTCAGGAATTTTGGGAAAGTTCACTACGATGAACAAATGTTTATCAGGTCCGTTTCATCGTTTATTTTTGTGGATATTTTTCCCACTGATATTGAATTATTTCCTCAGGTCATCCTTCTTTTATCCTAATTGAAAAAAAGGAATGCACGAATACAAGAGCAAATAGTGCCACATTGTATTGAACGGAACTTCTTGAAATTATTACATTCCAAATGCACATCTTCAAAGCTTACACAGTGTCAGCATTTCGACAGAAGTTTACAATGAAAGCGCTGCAAGAAAAAGGAAATCTGTGACAGGCATTGAATGGCGGACAAATTTTTAGCCCAAAGAATAAAGGTAAAAACTTTTTCTTCCTCATTTACATTTTTATGCATCAAGCATGTTATGGGTTTTGCCCGAATATTGAAAAAAAAGAAAAGAAAAGAAAAGAAAACACAAAATCGGGTCACCGAAGGCGAAGAGGAACATCTCTGAACTGTATTACGAATTTCGAAAAGTCTTAGTGGTTATTTATTTTAAACAGACTTTTTTTTTTATCCCGAAGGAATAAAGTTTGTAACCTGTTTTGGCGGAGGCAACAGAGGATTATACAAAGTAAATTAGTCACCAAATGAAGAAGAGGAATACTTTAATTTCTGGTGCCAAAAAATATCCAAAAACAAGAATAGGAAATCCTTTCTGTTCAAATAGCTAGTTTCCTAAAGGCAAGGAATTTAATTCACCTTTTAATTATTTTCCTTCATTATTTTTTTTTTTTTTTGGTTATATTTTCGAATCTTTTTTCGCCTGAATATTTTTATTCTTTTTCTATCGAATACCTGCAAATCTTTTCTCAGTTTTTTTTTCTTCTTATCTCTTCGTTTTTTTGTTTGATTTTTTTTTTTGCTTGTTTCCCGTTTTTCTCTTTTATATCATTAATATTTATTCAATCAGCCTTGCCTATCCAGAACATCTTTCTGATATTTTATTCTCTTAGCTTGTTCCTGTCATTACGTTCTCTCCAATTAGATTATGGGCTCCTCATTAAATCACCCTAATTTATCGTTACTAATAGAGATTAATGTTTGATAAGCTCAGCTTATCCAATGAAAAACGCCATGGATAAAACACGGACGATATGGACAGTGTGTCGCACCAATATACTACCGTGAAAAAGCTGGGCGAAATGCCAGTCTTTAAAATCGATATTTGCAATATTCGCTTTCCTTAAATTATACTCATGTTTTATACAATGCAATTGAAATCTTCATAAACACAATCGTAACTGCAAACATTTTAATATGTGCTGAAATTTAATAAAAAGCATGTTTTCATGAGTTTAGAAATTCAATCGGATGTTTGAATGGCAATAAATATTAATTGAAACAATGTTATTTTAAAAATTTTATTACGATCTGTGAATTGTTTATCCCCTTTTGAATGTGAATACAGCATCTGACCTTCTTCTTTTATAAGTGTCATTCCATGTCAGGACGTGGGCGATCATGCCCCCCCGCCTATCTCTATCCCTTGCAGGTCTCAGCAATCTACTTCCCTCTATTTCCTCCCCCAGACCACGTTTTGTTATCCACTTGTTCAAGCACGTCACGTATGTCACGCGCCGCTTTCCTTATCTCACTTTCCCTCTATTTGTCCCGTGAGTATCAAATTCTCCAGGCCATCTTTCCTCATTTTCTGTCCAAGAATATTCAGCCGCCTCTTTCAGATGTTAAGTATAAGCCTTCTTCTTGTTTGTAAACTCCGAGTAGAGAGCTCAATATATCATAATAATAACAAATCATACGGAGTAATATAATTAATTAAGAAAAAATTAAAATAAGAAAACCTTTAATTTTCCAGTTATACACTTAAATTTCTTTCTGCAGTTGGTTTACACTGCATCTTCAAACTAGCTTCAATGCACCAAACGCAAGAATTAAATTGATTTAAAAAGGGCAGGCAGAAAAGATTAAAAAAAAAATATAGTAGCTGGAGGCGACAATTGAAGGAACGGGTAAAAATGAAGACATAAGGAAGATATCTTGATGGATGAAGCGGCCTGGGAGTTTTACGAGACTGTGCCAAACATATATTATGTCAAATATATATTCGACCAAATGCTGACCAATAATAGACTCTAGAACAGACCTGTTAAACTGCACATCTCCACTCGTCTTATATAGACTAAGATTTTTAGAATATCACCAAAAGGTGGGTTACTCGAGAGGTTTCTTAGATATATTTTATAATAGTATTGAGAGGTTTACATTAGTATGGGTGTTGTGATCAACACCGACAGGAGACAATCTGTTTCCTGCTTGAATGCATTCCTCAGACCATGTGAATTGGCTAGGAGCATGACTACAAATATAGGTTAGATATTAGCACATTTAATAAAAAATTAAAGAAATTTTTCTTGTCGTATGTATTTAATTAAAGATGTTTCAAAGAATGGTTGCTGTCTAAATATGAATTTATATATATATATATATATATATATATATATATATATATATATAGAGAGAGAGAGAGAGAGAGAGAGAAATGAGAGAGAGAGAGATAAAATATAGATAGATAGATTGATATTCACCCCAACCAATGTAATAAAACCATTAAATCCCAAGTGGTTATTGAGTGTGAAAGGATCAGAAAAAGAGAAATATTTATAAGCAAAGAGAAACATAAATGAGGTGAAATGCAAAAGACAGAATCTGACGATTGGCATTGCCTTTAAATTTAGATAGATGAAAGTAATTGGATAGCATTAAAACGGAAGCGTAGGCCACAATCGAAGAATGCAATAGACGAAAGTGTTAGCATACAATTCACGGTTGCATTTATTCATTTCCACTGTAAATTGATGAGACCTTGTTGACAATCTAGTACAGCATTTAAATTCATAAAATCTATGAACTCTATCGGAAAGTTCATCAGAAAGGTTGCCATGAAAATATTTATAAAAAGGTCACAAGGAGGTTACTTTAGGCTGTTGGGAAAATTACAGTAGCCAAGATGCTAGGTCAGGACCAATAATGTTGCAAAAGCTTCTTTGGATATTATCAAGTATGTCTAAATAGAAAACAGTAGCACCAGGCCATAATTGACAGCAATATTCAAAGCGAGGATAAATGATATACTTATAAATATGTTAAATATATTCTGGATACAAAACGTTGTCTAGTACGATTCAGTAAACATTCTTAGCAGTAGACCTTGCAATTGATTCAATGTAATATTTTCAATGAGTCACTTACATGGAGGTTAGCATCAGCTATGTTGATAGAATACAGAAAGTGCTTTCGCAGGTGGTCAAGTTTCGTTTTGGAAGCAATGAACAAGCCATTTCCTGCCCCAGTTAGCTAGTTTGACATTATCAAATCGATCAGATTTATTATCGAGGCAGGAGTAAATACTTGTGTTATAAGTACAGAGTTGAAAGCTATTATCATCAGGTTGGTCATTAATGAAAAAGGAAGAAAGTAAGTGCAAGTTTTTATCCTTGGGTGAATTTTTTATAAATACAAAAATATACTCAAGTGATTCCGTTGATGAAAAAAATCGTTTCGCGATTTGATAAGAAAGACTGAATCAATCCATTAAATACATTGAGAATTATCATAAACTTGTGAAGAAGACCTGTATTTCAAACCCTGTCAAATGCTTTCGAAATGTGCAAAGCAACAGCCTGAGCTTCATCACTCTTATCTGAAGATTGATAGGTTCTTTCAGTAATAATCGTTAATACGTTAGCAGTTGAAGTGAAAACCATATTACGTGTCTGAAGGCAGACCCTACAATGTGAAGTGCTTAAACAATTGGTTAGGGATTCTAGTAGCCTGCTAAAAACAGGTAGAAGGCTCATAGATAGGAGAATCAGAAGGTTCGCCTGAGGTCTAAATGACCGTAACTACTGAAGAGTATTTCCAAGTAACAGGAAAGCAAGAAGTAGCCTGGTTTATTATAGTGAGAACAGGATCTAGTTCAGGAGTACATTTCTTAATGGCTATGCAAGGAAGACCAAGCAAAAATATTCTATATGAATCAATACTAGAGTTTGAAGAGAATTAATTGGCGAGACATTCAGCTTTATAAGATGTTAACACCTGAAGTTGTGTGAAGTGAGGAGAAACAGAAGTCTTTTTTTTATTTAATGCACTATTACAGTGTCACTGGTATTCCAGCGATCCGAAGATATTAAAAACCTATACAGTACTTCATTCTATCAACGAGGATGCAGTCACAAATAGGCGTTGTTATCGAAACAGTAACTCTAGTATAGAAGGAAAACACTGATTTATATCGGATACAGAAGTAGAACACGCCTGTATGAGTCGTGGAAAAAATTCAGTTTCAACTGGTATTTTCGATAAGGCAAAAGGTCATTGATGCTGGCTTTAAGCTCAAAAGAAACCCGACTGGCACAATTCTCAATATTAAAGTTAAAAATCTGTCTATATTTCTGAGATGAGTTATTATGTACACTATTTACATTATTCGGAATATTGTCCTCATATCTGTTGCCATATTTATTACAACGTTTTAGCCACTCTACGCTCCAGGCTTCTTCAGGTGGTTGGAATGTCGAACTGAACCCTTCATTAAGGTAAGGCTTCAAGAACACCAGAAAGGGGAAGTGGAAAAATCAGGCTTGACTGACCTGATATTGGGAGAAAAGGGAGATTACCGTCCTCTGTGAGATCAGGTTGAGATCATAGACAAAGAAAACCATTGGAATATTCGTAACCCTAACAAATCAGCACATATGCTAGGCCACAAAAATCTCCTGAGCCGACCAAGCATAGAAATGAATATAATATAGGAACCAGTAATAAGGAGTGCCAGAGAAAAGCGATAATAACAATAGAAATTGCAATATGAGCTTTGTTAAAAACATGTAATGATAACAGCAAAAATTGCAATAAGAGCACTGGTAAAAAAATTATTGCAAAATTTCATACACAGATGTCCTCAAGGACACATGGCACAGTCGATAAAGGCGTTAGTTAATCCATTGACAGGACCCAAAGAGTGTGAGTTCAATACCCAGTTAAGGCGGTGGAGAGCATGGAGAAGGAATTAAGCAGAAGATAACTGATATCCAGTGAGCTAAATAAAGGGTTCAGTTCGAAATCCTAACCCCTTGAAGACGTCCGGAGCGTACAACGTACAAAGTCCAACCCTTACCTCACAGTCGGTGGGGGGGTGTAGGGCCACCAAGGCGGACAGGTCTGACACACACGCCGGCTAACAAGGGCTCTGGTGAAAATCCGGCGGCTTCTGGTCAGTGGGAACCCCGTGGCAAGCAAGAACGTTATCCGAGTAGGCCTGGGTACCCTACTTCTGTAATTTATCCCAAGAATCTTCTTCTCATAGCAGGAAGAAGCCGGCTCAATCCGTCCAGGGTGAATGCCGCATCATCATCATCATCATCATCTTGAAATAGCAAATTAATCCCGGTTAGCATGCTGGTAACAAAGAAACCTTGTGGATTGGAGTTTCTTGTCTAATAGACGACTGAAAAGATATATGAAGAGATAAGACAGCGTAACGTAAAAACAATCTAGGCATTGTGGTCAACACCCTCGGGTGACAGCCTGTATCATGCTTGAATGTTGCGTTCAAGCATGAAACATACTTTTGTGTTGACTTGACAGTGACGAATTTTATATTTACACATGAAACGCAGACTTCGTATTCATCAGATATCCAACAATATTGTTATCAGGAAGAAGCACACATACACATTTTATATATCTCTATAAATAAATGCGAATGTATCTCATTGCATCACACTTATTGAACCTTACCCCTAGAAGCCGTTGTCTAACCTATACCATTTTGGAACAAGCCGACTTCGTGGGCAAATTAAAACCATTCCCGGCCGGATTCGGCCCCGCAATACTAAAATTCTGGATTCCTAAATTTTGATTATTGCGATTGTTGACGTCGATCTTTTACGTATTTTTTTCCAGGAATTTGTCGTACGATAACAATTTTTATAATTTAGGAAAAAATTTAGGTAATAATCGAAATTAACTGCGAAAACCATTGAAAGTCATTCATGAAATAAAAATAATTCTTGTACGGAAAATAAGGACCTACCTACATCAAACTGTCCTTAAATTAAATAGCGTCAGAAGAAGTATCGTTGAACTTTTGAAAGGTAAACTTAAATATTAAAGCAATACTTAAATGCAGCGATCAATTTTGAGTTCTTCTGTAGTTTTTTGTTGCCTATTGCATCTACTCCTCCCTAGCTATTGTGATGAAGGCCCAATCAAGAGCCCTCCACAGTAGCTAGCGTAAATGATTTTAAGCTAGTTGATATATATATATATATATATATATATATATATGTCTGCATACGAATATATATATATATATATATATATATATATATATATGTCTCTAAAATATATAAAACAGACACACACACACACACATATATATATATATATATATATATATATATATATATATACAAATATATATGTATATATATAGAGAGAGAGAAAGAGAGAGAGAGTGAGAGAGATTTTGAAAGATAGATAGATAGATAGATAGATAGATAGATAGATAGATAGATAGATAACGGGAATAATTGATACATTTTTTCGGAATTGGAATACGTACGTGTAGCGTGGTGTATAGTTTAAAGTCTCTGGACGAGAAATCCGAGAGTCGAGTTCAAATTAGTTTCGGGTACGTTGCATCCGCTTCCGCACAATGCCCTTGGGTACTGTATGAATCTATCGATTCATCCGGCACCTATTAATTGAATGTCAGGTCAGACATTCTCTTATAGCCTTTTTGGAAACCAGTTTACCGCAGAAAGTACCTGTCGTCAGGAATAGAAAGAAACATGAAGTTGCAAGCGTGTATCACTTATGACACTTAACTGATTGATGTCATATGAGCTCATCCCAGAGATCTGTGTACAGGTCGACTTAAGGGCAATATCATGATTTACTATTCCGATCATTTGGTTTGGAATATAATTTTCACTTGGATTATTTGAATCTTTATATTTTAGAGTTATTAGAAGAACGATGTTTAATAATTAGATTGACAAATGGAAAATTGCACAGACTAATAGCTCGACTACTCTTCATTCCTTTCCAACAATGACAAGGAATTGTTTTGTGAGAACTGATCTTTACTACTGGGTTTGAACCGTACTGAGTGCTTGAGATATCCGGACACATCTAAGAATAGAATAATCGTAACAAATACATTATCGTCGCCTATGCTCTTTCCCTTTTCAAAACTTCCAAACAAACACAATACACACCTAAAAACACTTTCCTAAGAACATACAAATATTTTTTCGGTAACGATGTTTAAAGTCCGAATTCCCTTCTAAGACATTGGACAGATTACAATCAAATTATCCAAGTAAATATGAAAAAGAATCCAAACCGGAGAAAAAATGTCCATCTTAAACAATTTCCGTTCGCCTTCCTAAAACATGTATACATACAACACATAAAATATGTTGTAAAATTTTAGTCCAGTTGTTTTAAGGGAGATGGAAGATAAGCATTTGTAGATGTATTTACTTATTTATTATTAATGTTGCATGTATAAGTTACTTTCACTCGTATATGATAAGGAAGAGAGGAGGAAATTTTCGAATATTTAGAACAGGTATATAAGAAGATGACGTTTATTTTCTAATGTGTATTCTTCTAGTTGTTTATCTCTATCTATAAAAGGCAGGATGTGTGTGTGTGTTTGTGTAACGAATGCATGGCCGCAATTTTCGACGGATTTGCACCAAGGTTTACATGCACATGCTGCAAGTTAGCGAGAAGGCCAAGACCGACTTTGCATTTCCCAACTCCCATCGATAGTGGAAATAATCGATTTTTTCATGCTTCTACGGCAGTTTTCATGTAGTTTGCGGCCATTTTCTACTGGCCAGAGTGAGAGCCAATAGCCGGCTGCAACGAATAGGCAGGAAGATTCTATTGGCCAGCGTGACTGACACGAATGTTAACTAGCATGCTAGCATGCAAAAAAAATTGATAGCTGCATTCGTCACAAGTAGGAAAAAATTAAATCTGCATGGCACTTTACTACAATTGGCTCATTCGCTTGCTTAAACTCTACGTTGATTTTGATTCCGCAGAACTGGGTTGGGGTGTGAAAAAGTATTTGTTGTCAACTGTCTTTTTTCATTCGGTTTTTCCTATTACGAGTCTTTAGTATAGAGCTTAGAAAAAATTCGCAATGTGAGATAGGCAAGAAGTAAGGCATGTAGCAACATCAGCACGGCAAAGGGCACTCTTTTAAAGGCAAGGAAGGGCAAAAATATTTTAAGTCAAGTGATAGCGTACGATTTTTGAATCAAGCACGGGCAACACCGGGCCATTCTGCTAGTTTACATTATTTCTAACTTAAAATATTGGAATAATAATAATAATAATAATTTAAATATGGTAGCCCCTTCAGATTGTAATCTATCTTTGTTGATCTTCAAAAAATTATCAAAATACAAGAATCTTGAAAAGAAAATCTCAAAAATGTAGCACATGTGTACATCAATAATTCGAGTTGTAGCTGAAAACCTCGGATTGAGTTGAAACATTTCTGATAGACTCATTTAAAGGAATCCTGGTAGCCAGTGCGTTAAAGAAATGCAAAAAAGAATATACTCACAGTTACAGCTGTCGCATTACGAAGAGTTTTATCTATGTAAAATATGTGTGGTTTTATTATTTCTTTTCTTACAAAAATGATCGGTTAAAAATTTCATGAAGCGATTTCTGACCACAGGACTATGGTTGCGACTAGGACGGAAATGTGCATACAATGGAAATCAATAATAACAATAATAATAATAATAATAATAAACGCTTGTAATGGATTACTGAAGTTATTACATACCTCATACCAAAAACAACTGAAACAGACGACGCGAAAAATTATAGACCGATAACTTGTCTCTCCACAACGTATAAGTTGATCACGTCTGTACTCAAAAACCGTACTTATTCCTTTTTCGAAACAAACAGCATTCTTCCGCTGGAACAGAAGGGATGCAGAAGAGGTTCATATGGCAGCAAAGATCAACTTCTGATAAATAAAATGATCCTGAAAAAATGCAGGAGACGACGTAGAAATCTTAGTGCAGCGTGGATTGATTATCGTAAAGCCTTTGATAGTGTTCCACATTCTTGGATCCTTAAGACTTTGGAAATGTACAAAGTCTCCCCTGTGGTATTGAATTTCCTTAAGCACAGCATGGGAATGTGGAACACCAAACTATACCTTAGTCACACCGGGCGTACTGCCATATCCAACCGTCTGAATATCCGACGTGGATCTTTCAAGGAGACTTTCTGTCACCCCTTCTGTTTTGTTTATACTTAATCCCTCTTATACATGAAGTGAACAACAGTAGCTATGGTTACAAAATAAATAAGAAAATATTCAATCACCTACTCTACATGGATGATCTCAAACTCTTTGCCAAAGACGACAATGAGTTGAAAGGCCTCCTCAATATTGTAAAATACTTCAGTGACGACATAGGTATGGACTTCGGATTAGATAAATGTGCAAAAGTAACATACAAGAAAGGTAGAATTACAGAAAAACCCTTAATAGATTTAGATTTTGTCACAAAGATTAGGGAACTGGAGCATGATGAAGCTTATAAGTACCTAGGAATTAGCGAAGGAGATGGCATACAAGACCCCCAAATGAAGAAAAAAAAAGAAAAGTGTACTACAGGCGTGTACGTCTGGTACTAAATACTGAGCTAAACTCAAAAAACAGATTATCAGCCATAATCACATTGGCTGTCCCTGTGGTGCAATACAACTTTAATGTTCTTAACTAGACCGTAGCTGAAATTAAGCGAATGGACGCCAAAACGATAAAGCTTCTAAATTGCTACCGCACGCATCATCCCAAAGCTGATGTTGATCGTCTGTATGTGCCCACATTCGAAGGAGGCAGAGGATTAATTCAACTAGAACTGTCCTACAAAACTACAACAATTGGCCTCCAAAGATACTTGGAAACTACAGAAGACTGGATGATGGTATGCGTCAAGGAATATGAAAGTAGTAAGCATCTTTACTCCGTAATAAAAGAAGCCAACAAATTCAAAATGTAATTCCAAATGGGCGTAGAGATGCAACCACAGTACAATACACCGACTGAAACTGCAAAATACTTAAAAAAGACAACAAAGACGAATGCAACTGACCAGATACAGAAGCGATGGCAAGATAAACCGCTTCATGGCCAATACTCTGACGTAGACGAAATTATATATATATATATATATATATATATATATATATATATATATATATATATATATATATATATATAGCATAAAAAATTTATAGCCTTAACATATATCGCATTTATTTAATCTATTTATCTAAGCATCCCTAAATGTAGAAGCATAAACACCACGTCGAGGATGATTAGTGATCTAGTTAGCAGAAAACACACAACCTACACTGCACCAGATGTTTGGGATAGGTAATATTAAATGCCTGCATTTTCATAAGAGCAAAATAGGTGAAAATATCAGAATCCTAGATGCCCGCGTCTATGAACACGAGAGAAACTTGATTTAAAAAATACCGACCTAATAGAAAAAGAACATATTTCCTTCAGAAGAAAACTTTTACAAAGAATATTAATCAATAACTTTCTTTCGAAATGATATAATTCATTTCATAGTTCAGAATACTTACATTTGAAATGATATATCTTCTAATTTCCCTTACAATAGCTTATATTGTTTTCCTATATATTTTATAAAAAATAAATCAGAAAACCTGATTAAAGAATGGAGTCAATAAAAATGTTGAATTTAAATTCAAGAAAATATTGCAATTTATACAGGAGTAATTATATATATATATATATATATATATATATATATATATATATATATATATATATATATATATATATATGAGGTTATAGTAGTCCAACGAGTGAGTACTCTCACGATGGGAAACATCTCTCATCAACACATCTATCATCAGCACCTCTCAGACCAAACCTAATGGTTTCATTACTACTCACGCAGAAATTCACTTTTGCCAACAGTCCAGTAATAAGATAAAGGCTCTCAACAAATACAGAAAACGGACAATGAAATATTAAAAGAAATTAAGGAAAATGTATTCCTCTAAAAATGTATTCCTTTTATTTGCCTGAGGAAGATCACGAGACCGGAAACTCCTGTAGCAGAAATAGAAATAAAAAAAAAATAATATATACACTAAAACAAATCAAAATTATAACCAAAAACGTTTGCGCTTCTCTTTTAAGATACATATTATGTATATATATATATATATATGTGTGTGTGTGTGTGTGTGAGCCTCTGATTTTTTGCGTTATTCCGACTATTATCCTCATTTTCATTGTCATATTAACAACGTTCCGTCGGGCTTCTTCAGATGATTGGAATTTCGATCAAACCCTTTATTTCGGCCACCGTGGCAGATTTTTTTAATTCGACCTGTCATGCCTCTTCCTGATGTCTCAGGTACCAACTGTCCAAGTTTTAGTTCACCACTGCTGTGGACTGATATTGAACTCACAACTCTTTTTGTCTAGTCCCTGTACCTAACCAACGTCTTTATCCACTGGACCATTTGTCCTCATGAACCCGGACGAGCGAAATAAAATAATTAGTTTTTTCCTCTCTTTTCCTCACTTACAACCCCACCTCTTTTCCTGACTTACATTTTTGCCCTAAGCCAGATAGATGTATTAGAAACAAATGTATTCACAAGACACATCCATATTAGTCCACACGAAATAGTTTCATAATAGCTTGTGAAATTCGGCATTGCTCGGTCGATATTGTCCAAAACATTTTCTGATTCTCCCTTGTAACAATATAAATCGGTAGGATCGAATGAATGAGAAGAAAGCCCTTCCGTTTGTTTTCGTCTAAATATGCTCAAAAGAATATTGTTCACATTCACCCATTATTTACGTACAAAATAAAAAATCTCTATACCTTATTTAATAATCTTGATCGATTAACAAATAATCATCTATGCATGTTTAAAGATTTTCTATTATTATCTAATAATTAATTAAAATTATTTTATTTTTCGACTTGCAATCCATATTTTCTTTATTTAATTTTGCATTCCTTATATTTTCTCCTTTATATTTATTCCCCAGATTTCTTTATTATCAATTACCAATTCCGTTCTTTATATCCTTTTTTATTTATTTCTCTTTGTTTTCTATTACAATCTTGTTTTCTTTCTACTTTTTTATTTTTCTTTATTCTTCCTCTTTCATGTTTTGTACAGAGTGATCCAAAATTAGTAGCAACACGTGTTCACAAAATATATTTTCTTCATTACACAAATACATGAATAATAGCATCAATGATATATACCTACTTTTGTCAGAACCCTGTATATCTTTTTTCTTCTTTCTTACCTTATGTCTGACATTTTCGATTTAGCTATTTCTCCTTTCTATTTTCTTCTTTTTTTTATTTCTTGCAGGTTTGTTTCTGTTATTTACTCTTTCTTATTTTTGCTTCCATTAATCGCTTATCCGGACTTGTTTCCAGAAAAGATCTTGAAGCATTTCCATTATGGCGACGTTTCAATTCGAGGGACTTTCATATTCTGCCAAAAAAACTTTTCGAATTACTTGAAATTCCCATTGAAGGGAAAGGGGTCCGATGTTTCCGGAATGGCTCACTGTTTCCACCGCTGTTTCAATAAGTTTGTTGCTATTTAAACTGCACGTAAATTTCTAACAACTTTAGACTCATTTGTTTTTTTTTTTTGTTTTTTTTTTTGTTTTTTTGGGTGGGAGTGTTTGTTTTGCGGCGGGGAGTTGTAATAGAACCGACAATGTTTAAGCATTTAATAGCATAATATAAATGACACCTATTAACTTAAGTGAGCTTAAAGTAAATTAAATATTCCTTACATAAGCGTCTGTCGTTTTAGCCAAAATATATTTACAACAGGTCCCGGTATTTGTTATTATATCATTATCATTTATTCATTAGGAATGAATTTAATGACATTAATCTTCTTACGACGAGGAACGTTACAATATCATCAGAATTTACAATAAAAAATGTAAATTTCTCGATGTAATTTATAATAATATTCAACCTGTACAGGATCCAAAGGCCAATTGGTGGTAAAGACAGGAGTTAGCCATAGACTATTAGTGATTGGGTAAGCATACTCTTAGGAGCTTTTTCAACAAGGAGATATTCGTTGGAAGAAACTGAAATTTTTGAAAGTTCACCTTCCCAATGGAATATGAAGGTAATACACGTGGTTTTAACTGTGTAGCGATAATGTATTATGTTGGTGCAAAAATAATGACGTAATAATGTCGTTTTTTGACGTTAAAAATTACGTCAAAAAACGACATTATTACTTCATTATTTTTGCACCAACCTAATAGTTCGTCGGAAGACCTGCCATGAAAATAGCAATATATCCGTTTGAAACGGTTAGCTTTCTATAGGATATATTTAAAAAATAATAATATTTGTTTCGACAAAAACTCTTGATTTTCAAAAGCCAGTCAGTGCAATAGACTTTACTTAGGTGACTGTTGTAACCTAGGGAAGGTTATTGAATAGAATAATCGCACGCAGCTTGAAAATGAACGATAATACTTAGGACAAGAAAAAAACATATAAGATTCGCCAGCAGCGCGTAGAAGTAGTAGTCAACGGCTAGAAGTGAGTCAAGTGAATTCCACAACGAATCTCTAATTGCAGGATATCTACTAACCGCAATGCTGTCAGATGTGGCAAGCACGAATTTAATGTGGAGTATTCGAACTCGTAGTCTCGGTCAAAATTCCCTGTAGACCCCGTAAAAAACGCGGTGGGGTAGCTGTTTCCCGAGACGATACTCTCCTCCTCGACATGGCCTCGTCTGGGATCCTCTCTGCGCGGAGGCAAAGACTTTGACCAGCACAGCTGGAGACGAATCTCCTAATGCAGACAAACATAAAGTATTTACTACAGTATTTATGTGAATGAGGACATACACATTATTGTGGGTATTGTTACGGTTTTTCGTGTATATTATATGTAACTAGGGGATTTATTTGCGTAAAATACAAATTGATGCACAAGGCCGAAAAGGGGAGGGGTAAAGGCTGGTCAACACTAACTATCTTATGCCTAGCTAATCTGATTCACGACCCATTCATACATTACAATTCGCTCATGTACCACAAGAACTTATCCATCACCAATCAATCCTTCATGCACCATAATACCACATCCTCTCCAGGGGAACCTACCAAAACGCGCCCCAATCCATAAAAATTTGATGATACATAAATGATATACATAAAATTCTAATAATGATAGAATGAAAGGGGAGGGAGATGAACCCAATAATAACTAAAAATAAACACAAAATGCAAACTAAACATCATATATGTTAGTAGGGCCCGTCCAACCCTCAAAACAGAGAGGCCGCTGTATTCTGCCCAAGGGGCAGAATCAAGAAGGAGTGGGAAAAAGGATAAAATATTATACGGGCATGGGAAAATGTAAAGCTGACCCAGTCGAGATAAAAGGGGGCCAAAACAAACTGGGGAGGTTGGGAATCCCGACTTGGACCATAACCAAAGAGCAGCCGGGATACAGGCCAGGAACAACACTTACTAACATTAACTAGGTACACTTAAGCTTGTCTAACCTAACCAAGGGGAGGGTTCCAGAGGAAGCCACCCCGATGTGCACTAGTTGACATAGAAAAGAAAATCAAGGCTAGCCCTGGTCACACGAACCAAGCTCGCCTCTTTTACCCACCTTTCGCTAAAGACTGTCGAATGCAATCGTTTTCTATCAGATGTAATCTTCATCTTGAGCTGATGCTCAAAGAATTGGATTAGATGCTGATAAGAAAGACGGTTGCCCTGCAAGACTTCCTCCATGCGCGTCGTCCAAATCACCATTCGAGCCGTGGCCATCAACATCAGAAACACCATTCGTTTCCCCCGGAATACAGGGGCGACACGTGTCACACGCGTATGCGCGATCAATGGACACAACCTGTTCGGGGAGCGAGACGAGCCGTCAGCTCGCCGACATGGTCCCATAAGGGGCGGACCCGGGGGCAATGGTAGAAGGCGTGCGAAGCCGTTTCTTCTAAACCAAGACCACACCGTTCACAGTCTGGCAAATCCGCCAAACCCCATATGAAAGCCTTGTCATTGAGAGGCAGCCGATTCCGAGCCAATCGCCAGGTAAGCGAAAACTCAGGGTTACTGAGGTAATCCGCCGCTGGCGCCCAAGACCAGTAGGAGCGATACTCCTCCTCCGAAAAGCCGAGCGTATCTCGTAGAGAATCCTTCGCGCGACCCTCCACTAACCCACGATAGAAGACCTTCCTAGGCCGAGAAAGGTCACTGGACCGGGAAATGGCCTTCAAGGCCAACCGACACTAGCGGAGGAAATCCGACTCACCCCGGGGTTTACAACGGCGCTCAACCCGCGAGATGGGGGACTGATGGTAAGGCTAGGAAGGCGTCCCTAACAATCCTCCAGAATCGGATCTCCTCTAGTCAATGCGCGGCGTAGGAAAGCCAACCCAGAGGCACGGATGTGACTCAAAAGGTGCGGCATTCCCAGCCCCCCATGACACGGACGTTTGGTGCAGACTCGTCTGTCGACCCTGTTCACGCGTCCTCTCCATAAAATAGAGGATAGCGATCGCTCGAGCGCCTTCCTACGGTCTTTACAGAGAGGAAGTACGGACAATCGATAAAGAATAAGGGGGGAAATGTATGTAACACACACCTCCGCCCGGCCCTTCACGGACAACCGCCGTCGATTCCAAGTCTGACCGGCAGAATCGACCTTTGCACGTACTTCAGACCTATTCTTCTCCAGCTGGAGGTCGGGCCCGAACCACATTCCAAGAATGCGGACAGGACCGTCCGTCCAACCGAAGCGGCCCGGAAGAGCGACCCACTTCCAGGCACCTAACCGCAAGCCGGACGACTTGTCGCGGTTTATCTTGGCCCCTGTCACCTTCTCGTACATATCAAGCGCCTTCTGTACCGCCTCAATATCGCTGCGGGACGACACGAAAGCAGATACGTCATCGGCGTACGTGGAAACCCTGGCTCGAGACCCTCCAGGCACGGCAATTCCATGTAGGGTCGGACTGCCGGTCTCGTCCTTCAGCCGGCGAAGGAGAGGCTCCAACGCCAAAGCATAAAGGAGAGGCGACAGCGGACACCCCTGACGAACCGACCTAGACAACACGAACGCGTCCGACAACCTTCCGTTCACCTGTACCACAGCACTGGGGGAGCGATACAGGAGGCTAATCCAGCGGCAGAAGTTGGGTGCGAATCCAGCGGCCTGCAGGACAGCAGCAAGGTAGCGATGGTCGACCCTATCAAATGCCTTGGACTGATCCAAATTGATCAGCGCGGCTTCTTCGTCGTCTTTTACACCCTCTATGATCGTGCGGTTCAGATGCAGGTTGCTCTGAATTGTTCGGCCCCTCACAGAACAAGCCTGCTCAGGTCCCAACAGAGACTCGGCAACTGACTGCAAACGCTCCTGCAGGATCTTAGCCATAATCTTTAACTCTGTGTTTAGCAGAGTTATGAGCCTGTAATCATCTAGCTTCCCCTCACCATCTTTGCCCTTTTTCAACAGAGTGATCACGCCCCTGGTGATCCGATTGGGGATGGACCCCGACCGAAACCAGTTGGTGAACACTGCTGTCAAAATCGGAACAAAGATGTGCGACATCCTCAAGTAAAATTCATAGGGCAAACCACCCAGAGCGGGCGACTTGCTTCTGCCGACCTTCTTCAATACCGCGTAGACTTCGCCCTCCGTGATCTCTCCCTCGCAGCTAGCCGCTTCAGTCGGCGAAAGCCGAAGAAAGTCAGCCAAATATCTGCGAAACTCCTCCACACGGAGACCAGGCACCTTGGTAAACCGGTTCTCGAAATGGCGCCGAAACGCCTCGCACATGTCGTCAGTGGCCCGAAGAGTATGCCCCTCCGGGGACTTGACTTCACGAATATAACGATCGCCACCTCGACGGACCTCTTCCCTGCGCAGATCTGCGCCCAAGTTCACGGCTTCAGAAGACATCTTACTTATGTCTAATTACCTGGCCCATGTACCACTCGATATTCAAACGATCCAGGGCCGCCCTAGCTAAGGCTATCTCTAGGGGACCCCCAGCCACCGCCCAAATAACTAGCTTTAAGTGTCTTCACCTTATCAGCTCTATCTAGAGCGAGCCGTTTGCTGAAATCAGTGGTGAACGACCTAATCCTACACTTAAGTTGCTCCCACCACTTATTCCCGATAACCGCCCCCACTAGCTCCCGCTGCACTAATCTAGTTAGCTGTTCCTGGAAGTCCCGCCTGTCCAGTAAAGACAGATTGAACTTCCAGTACCCAGCCATTCTAGGCCTATGGTCTAACGCCACCCGGGCACAAACGAGTTTGTGGTCCGCGTAGCCTACCCAGTAGAACGTAGGGAAATCTAGTAGATCTATGTTGGCTCTTCTAACTAACATTCTGTCAAGGTAGCTAACCACCTTGTCAGAAGGCCAACTAAGAGCTCACGTCCACATTCTCCGCCCCGGGATGATCGACACGGTATCTATCGAAGAGACCATAATCGTCGATCAGATCAACCAGGCTACGATCGTCCCTTCTCCCATTAGCAGCCCGTCCCCTTTCTAACTTGGGATCCAGGATGGCATTCCAGTCCCCCATTAAAACTAGGCGCGTTGAATCAACTAGGAACGGCCCCAACTGCTGAAAAAACGAGACCCGCTCCTCCTGGTCATTGGGCGCATAAACCGCAACGACTCGGAACGAACTACTTTTCACGGCAATATCGGCCACGATCAACCGGCCCTCGGCATCGGTATGCACAAGGTCCACCTTCGCATCAAGAGTCCGTCTGACAAGCAAAGAAACTCCTCTGGAAAACCGGTCCCCATATGCTGAATAGACAACAAAGTCATCCTCCAGCACACACGCATCGGCACTGCAAACAAAGTGGGTCTCTTCGATCGCGGCAACATCCACATCCAGGGACAGAAGGTCCCGGAGCAGGCGGGCAGCCTTACCCCGATCCCTTAAGCCCCTCACATTCAACGTAGATATCTTGGTTTCCATTTTCTAGGCCTGCAAAGAAAAAAGAATAGACGCAAAACCTTAGTCACATACGGGGCGAAAATCTGTGTTAAGCAGGACCCCAACGGATTGTCCCAGACTACCAGTACCCAATTCCGTCGTCATACGACCGTCCGAGACAATGCCGCCGACGTCCGTTGGGTACATTAGTTTGATTGCCCTATATAAGGAGGGGTGAACTAAAGCAGGGACCCTTCCAGAGCAAAAGTTTCTTAATTTCTTTAAGTTGGGGTTGTCCAACTCACACACCCTCAAGTCCGGAAAGGCCTCCTTGGCCTCAAATATGTGGCTCCAGACTTTTAGATAACCACCCGTGTCCCTGACACAGGTAATTACACCTGGAGCCTTTGGAAAGTTCCGGGGATCTTCAACACTCTTGCCGTCCACCTCCGACATCCTATATAATACCCCCAACAGGGCCTTCCTTTGCTTGGATAGGCCCCTTTTATACTCTTCTTTGTCAATTTTACAAATTGACTCGGGGCCCTCGAACATGATCGGAGGGGAGGAGGTGGACGTATGTGGTGGTATGTCCAGAGTTTTTAGGGATGAGGTGGAGGGAGAGGGGGATATAGCACGGGAAGGTGAGGAAGGGAAGCTCCTACTGCTGGGAGAGCCAGACGATCTAATCGGTGACGCAGGGAAGGAGCGCCGCCTGGTTATATCCACGCTGCTCTCCGCCCTGCTACGACCACTTTCTTGTTTTTCTTCTTCTTCCTCTTCCTCCTCTCTGCACCTCTTCAAGGAGGCAGCACGAGGTGGAGGCATGCTCTCCACTTCCATGGGCATCTCCTCTTGTTCCTTTTGTTGATGTTTCTTTTGATGGAGTTTCTCCTCTTCTTTATTCTGACTCTGTTGCTGCTGCTGTTTCAGCTGCTGTTTTTTGGGGAGTTTCTCCTCCTCCTCTTTGTGCTGTTTCTGTTTCTGCTGCTGCTTCTGCTTCCGCTCTTGCTGGAGTTTCTCCTCCGGTATCAGCGGTTTCTGCTGCTTTTGTTGTTGTTGTTGCTGGGGCTTTGGTTTTTCGAAAGCTTTCTCCTTCTGGGGTGGGGGTACGGGATGTTTGAAGGTTTCCGCCCTCTGGACACTTCCTTCCAGTCTCCACTTTTGGAAGTCCCTTCCCCAGGTTGAGACGCTGCCACTGCTGATGCTTCCTCCGCCACAACAGGTCGTGCTGGCGGTTGAACCGCTTTTTTCCCGGGGCATACATTTGCCATATGCCCCATGACTCCACATGCCCAACAGTATGGCTTACGTCCCTCCACGACTACCAGCATTCTTCTCACTCGACAATTCAGAATATTGGGCATGTCGCGGAAATTATCCCGGTCCACTGTTATTAACACCTCCATATCCCCCGGTGGCAATACCCGCCTTGCTCCTAAGGACCTCCACGCTGTTGACTTCCCCAAACCTCGTGAAAAATGCCCCATTCTGTCTGGGCATATGTCTACCGGCACCCCATGCACAGTCACCTTCGTCCTTCAGGTGCCCAAATACTCCGTTTGAAGGCGGAGAGACTTGGTATTCAGGATCTTCCCCATTTAGCTCCTTCGCCTCCTGTTCATTTTGCAAGAGAATGTCCCAAAGACATTTGTCCTCCTTGCCAGGACCTTTGGGCATATTTTGAGAGTTTTTAGATTCTCCTCCATTGTATCCCTGCTGACACCAATGAGCTTCCTGAGTCTTAATATCGGAAGTCAGCAGGATATTGTTCTTGTTTTAACCGCTTCGAATGCCTCCTCTATAGTTAGAAAGTCATTTCCGTCAAAGGAGCTTTCAATTTTTGTTTTTGGCTTACATAGTACGGCGAATCTTTCAATGTTGGCCTATTGTTGGCCCAGGCATTTTTCTCCCCTGACTCCGTCGGTGCTATATCAGGCGAAGACATGATTATGTTTGAGCCGTCGGTCATTTTGACCGCGACCAAACGAACGTTTAGTCTTTTATGCTATTATTTTTAAAATTGTTTTGACGAACATGAAAAGAAAAAGAAAAAACGGAAGCACAAAACAAGGACAACAAAAAAGATAATTCAAACAAATAAATACAATACAAACAAAAAAACAGTGGGAGGGTCAAAAAATAGCAGAGAGGAAAGAAATCAAATAAAAAAGCAAATAAATAAAAAAAAACAAATCAAGCAAAACTAAACTTGAAAAAGGTTTTTAGAAAATAAAAATCAAAAACTTAACCGTTCGTCCAATTGATATTCCCACCAAACTAGTTCAATCAACAACAATCCTCCAAAACTGGGGGGTATATTATATGTAACTAGGGTATTTATTATGTATCAATACATAATTGTGGCACAAGGCCGAAAGGGGAGGGAGTAGAGGCTGGTCTTCACTAACTATCTTATACCTAGCTAATCTGATTCACGACCCATTCATACGTTACAATTTACTCATTCACCACAAGAACTTGTCCATCACCACTCAATCCTTCATGCACCATAATACCGGATTCTCACGAGGGGGACCTACCAAAACGCGCCCCAAACCATAAAAATTGGATGATGAAAAACATTCTATACATAAAAATCTAATAATGATACAATGAGAGGGGAGGGAGATGAACCCCGAAAATAACTAAAAATATACACAAAATACAAAATAAACATAACGTATGTTAGTAGGGACCGTCCAACCCTCAAAACAGAGAGGCCGCTGTATTCTGCCCAGAGGACAAAATCAAGAAGCACTCTCGCTAAGGGAGTGGGAAAAGAGGATAAAATATTATACGGACATGGGAAAATGTAAAGCTGATCCAATCGAGATGAAAGGGGGACCAAAACAAACTGGGGAGGCTGGGAATCTCGACTTGGACCATAACCAAAGAGCAGCCGGGATACAGGCCAGGAACGACACTTACTCACATTAACTAGGTACACTGAAGCTTGTCTAACCTAACCAAGGGGAGGGTTCCACAGGAAGCCACCCCGATGTGCTATAGGTTGACTTAAAAAAGAAAATCAAGGCTAGCCCCGGTCACACGAACCAGGCTTGCTACTTTTACCCACCTTTCGCTGAAGACTGTCGAATGCAATCGTTTTCTATCAGATCTAATCTTCATCTTGAGCTGATGCTCAAAGAATTGATTAGATGCTGATAAGAAAGACGGTTGCCCCTGCAAGACTTCCTCCATTCGCGTCGTCCAAATCACCATTCGAGCCGTGGCCATCAGCATCAGAAACACCATTCGTTTCTCCCCGGAATACGGGGGCGACACATTGTCACACGCGTATGCGCGATCCATGGACACTAGCTGTTCGGGGAGCGAGACGAGCCGTCAGCTCGCCGACATGGTCCCATAAGGGGCGGACCGGGGGCAATGGTAGAAGGCGTGCGCAGCCCTTTCCTCTAAACCAAGACCACACCGTTCACAGTCTGGCAAATCCGCCAAACCCCATATGAAAGCCTTGTCATTGAGAGGCAGCCGATTCCGAGCCAATCGCCAGGTAAGCGAAAACTCAGGGTTACTGAGGTAATCCGCCGCTGGCGCCCAAGACCAATAGGGAGCGATACTCCTCCTCCGACAAGCCGAGCGTATCACGTAGTTTATCCTTCGCGCGACCCTCCACTAAACTACGATAGAAGACCTTCCTAGGCCGTGAAAGGTCACTGGACCGGGAATGGCCCTCAAGGCCAACCGACACTCGTGGATGAAATCCGACTCATCCCGGAGCCTACAACGGCGCTCGGCCCTCGAGATGGGGGACTGATAGTAAGGCTAGGGAAGGCGTCCCTAACAATCCCCTCCAGAATCGGATCTCCCCTAGTCAATGCGCGGCGTAGGAAAGCCAACCTAGAGGCACGGATGTGACTCATAAGTTGCGGCATTCCCAGCCCCCCATGACACGGACGTTTGGTGCAGACTCGTCTGTCGACCCTGTTCACGCGTCCCTCCATAAAATGGAGGATAGCGATCGCTCGAGCACCTTCCTGCGGTCTTTACAGAGAGGAAGTACGGACAACCGATAAAGAATCAGGGGAAAATGTATGTAACACACACCTCCGCCCTGCCCTTTCACGGACAACCGCCGTCGATTCCAAGTCTGACCGGCAGAATCGACCTTTGCACGTACTTCAGACCAATTCTTCTCCAGCTGGAGGTCGGGCCCAAACCACACTCCAAGAATGCGGACAGGACCGTCCGTCCAACCGAAGCGGCCCGGAAGATCGACCCCCTTCCAGGCACCTAACCGCAAGCCGGACGACTTGTCGCGGTTTATCTTGGCCCCTGTCACCTTCTCGTACCGATCAAGCGCCTTCTGTACCGCCTCAATGTCGCTGCGGGACGACACGAAAGCAGATACGTCATCGGCGTACGCGGAAACCCTGGCTCGAGACCCTCCAGGCACGGCAATTCCACGTAGGGCCGGACTGCCGGTCTCGTCCTTCAGCCGACGAAGGAGAGGCTCCAACGCCAAAGCATAAAGGAGAGGCGACAGCGGACAACCCTGACGAACCGACCTAGACAGCACGAAAGCGTCCGACAACCTTCCGTTCACCTGTACCACAGCACTGGGGGAGCGATACAGGAGGCCAATCCAGCGGCAGAAGTTGGCTTCGAATCCAGCGGCCTGCAGGACAGTAGCAAGGTAGCGATGGTCAACCCTATCAAATGCCTTGGACTGATCCAAATTGATCAGCGCGGCTTCTTCGTCGTCTTTTTTACACCCTCTATGATCGTGCGGATCAGATGCAGGTTGTCTGAATTGTTCGGCCCCTCACAGAACAAGTCTGCTCAGGTCCCAACAGAGACTCGGCAACTGACTGCAAACGCTCCTGCAGGATCTTGGCCATAATCTTTAACTCTGTGTTTAGCAGAGTTATGGGCCTGTAATCATCTAGCTTCCCCCCACCAAATTTGCCCATTTTTCAACAGAGTGATCACGCCCCTGGTAATCCGATTGGGGATGGACCCCGACCGAAACCAGTTGTTGAACACTGCTGTCAAAATCGGAACAAAGATGTGCGACAGCCTCAAGTACAATTCATAGGGCAAACCATGCAGACCGGGCGACTTTCTTCTGCCGACCTTCTTCAAAACCACGTAGACTTCGCCCTCCGTAATCTCTCCCTCGCAGCTAGCCGCTTCAGTCGGCGAAAGCCGAGGAAAGTCAGCCAAATAGCTGCGAAACTCCTCCTCACCGAGACCAGGCTCCTTGGTAAACCGGTTCCCGAAATGGCGCCGAAACGCCTCGCACATGTCGTCAGTGGCCCGAAGAGTGTGCCCCTCGGGGATTTGACTTCACGAATGAAACGATCGCCACCTCGACGGACCTCTTCCCTGCGCAGATCTGCGCCCAAGTTCACAGCTTCGGAAGACATCTTACTTAACTTATGTCTAATTACCTGGCCCATGTACCGCTCGCTATTCAAACGATCCAGGGCCGCCCTAGCTGAGGCTATCTCTAGGGGATCCCCCAGCCACCGCCCGGGTGTAACTAGCTTTAAAGTGTCTTCACCTTTTCAGCTCTATCTAGAGCGAGCCGTTTGCTGAAATCAGTGGTGAAAGACCTAATCCTAGACTTAAGGCGTTCCCACCACTTATTCCCGATAACCGCCCCCACTAATTCCCGCTGCACTAATCTAGTTAGCTGCTCCCGGAAGTCCTGCCTGTCCAGTAAAGACAGATTGAACTTCCAGTAGCCAGCCATTCTAGGCCTATGATCTAACGCCACCCGGGCACAAACGAGTTTGTGGTCCGTGTAGCCTACCCAGTGGAACGTAGGGCAATCTAACAGATCTATGTCGGCTCTTCACTAACATTCTGTCAAGGTAGCTAACTACCTTTTCAGAAGGCCAACTAAGAGCCCACGTCCACATAAAATTCCCCCAGGATGATCGACCCGGTATCTATCGACGAGACCATAATCGTCGATCAGATCAACCAGGCTACGATCGTCCCTTCTCCCACTAGCACCCCGCCCCCTGTCTAAGTCGGGGTCCAGAATGGCATTCCAGTCCCCCATTGAAACTAGGCGCGTTGAATCAACCAGGAACGGCCCCAACCGCCGAAAAAACGAGACCCGCTCCTCCTGGTCGTTGGGCGCATAAACCGCAACGACTCGGAACGAACCACTTTTCACGGCAATATCGGCCACGATCAACCGGCCCTCGGCATCGGTATGCACAAGGTCCACCTTCGCATCAAGAGTCCGTCTGACAAGCAAAGAAACTCCTCTGGCAAACCGGTCCCCATATGCTGAATAGACAACAAAGTCATCCTCCAGCACACACGCTTCGGCACTGCAAACAAAGTGGGTCTCTTCGATCGCGGCGACATCCACATCCAGGGACAGAAGGTCCCGGAGCAGGCGGGCAGCCTTACCCCGATCCCTTAAGCCCCTCACATTCAACGTAGATATCTTGGTTTCCATTTTCTAGGCCTGCAAAGAAAAAGAATAGACGCAAAACCTTAGTCACATACGGGGCGAAAATCTGTGTTAAGCAGGACCCCAACGGATTGTCCCAGACTACCAGTACCCAATTCCGTCGTCATACGACCGTCCGAGACAATGCCGCCGACGTCCGTTGGGTACATTAGTTTGATTGCCCTATATAAGGAGGGTGAACTAAAGCAGGGACCCTTCCAGAGCAAAAAGTTTCTTAATTTCTTTAAGTTGGGGTTGTCCAACTCACACACCCTCAAGTCCGGAAAGGCCTCCTTGGCCTCAAATATGTGGCTCAGACTTTTTAGATAACCACCCGTGTCCCTGACACAGGTAATTACACCTGGAGCCTTTGGAAAGTTCCGGGGTCTTCAACACTCTTGCCGTCCACCTCCGACATCCTATATAATACCCCAACAGGGCCTTCCTTTGCTTGGATAGGCCCCTTTTATACTCTTCTTTGTCAATTTTACAATTGACTCGGGGGGGCCCGAACATGATCGGAGGGGGGGGGAGGTGGACGTATGTGGTGGTATGTCCAGAGTTTTTAGGGATGAGGTGGAGGGAGGGGGATATAGCACGGGAAGGTGAGGAAGGAAGCCCTACTGCTGGGAGAGCCAGACGATCTAATCAGTGACGCAGGGAAGGAGCGCCGCCTGGTTATATCGCTGCTCTCCGCCCTGCTACGACCACTTTCTTGTTTTTCTTCTTCTTCCTCTTCCTCCTCTCTGCACCTCTTCAAGGAGGCAGCACGAGGTGGAGGCATGCTCTCCACTTCCATGGGCATCTCCTCTTGTTCCTTTTGTTGATGTTTCTTTTGATGGAGTTTCTCCTCTTCTTTATTCTGACTCTGTTGCTGCTGCTGTTTCAGCTGCTGTTTTTTGGGGAGTTTCTCCTCCTCCTCTTTGTGCTGTTTCTGTTTCTGCTGCTGCTTCTGCTTCCGCTCTTGCTGGAGTTTCTCCTCCGGTATCAGCGGTTTCTGCTGCTTTTGTTGTTGTTGTTGCTGGGGCTTTGGTTTTTCCGAAGCTTTCTCCTTCTGGGGTGGGGTACGGGATGTTTGAAGGTTTCCGCCCTCTGGACACTTCCTTCCAGTCTCCACTTTTGGAAGTCCCTTCCCCAGGTTGAGACGCTGCCACTGCTGATGCTTCCTCCGCCACAACAGGTCGTGCTGGCGGTTGAACCGCTTTTTTCCCGGGGCATA
Source organism: Acanthosepion pharaonis (assembly GCA_903632075.3). Lineage (NCBI taxonomy): Eukaryota > Metazoa > Mollusca > Cephalopoda > Sepiida > Sepiidae > Acanthosepion > Acanthosepion pharaonis. The sequence continues at coordinate 2,613,593 of CAHIKZ030000355.1, read as the reverse complement.
CATTTGCCATATGCCCCATGACTCCACATGCCCAACAGTATGGCTTACGTCCCTCCACGACTACCAGCATTCTTCTCACTCGACAATTCAGAATATTGGGCATGTCGCGGAAATTATCCCGGTCCACTGTTATTAACACCTCCATATCCCCGGTGGCAATACCCGCCTTGCTCCTAAGGACCTCCACGCTGTTGACTTCCCCAAACCTCGTGAAAAATGCCCCCATTCTGTCTGGGCATATGTCTACCGGCACCCCAATGCACAGTCACCTTCGTCCTTCGGGTGCCCAAATACTCCGTTTGAAGGCGGAGAGACTTGGTATTCAGGATCTTCCCGGCCAGCTCCTTCGCCTCCTGTTCATTTTGCAAGAGAATGTCCCACAAGACATTTGTCCTCCTTGCCAGGACCTTTGGGCATATTTTGAGAGTTTTTAGATTCTCCTCCATTGTATCCCTGCTGACACCAATGAGCTTCCGAGTCTTAATATCGGAAGTCAGCAGGGATATTGTTCTTGTTTTAACCGCTTCGAATGCCTCCTCTATAGTTAGAAAGTCATTTCCGTCAAAGGAGCTTTCGAATTTTTGTTTTTGGCTTACATAGTACGGCGAATCTTTCAATGTTGGCCTATTGTTGGCCCAGGCATTTTTCTCCCCTGACTCCGTCGGTGCTATATCAGGCGAAGACATGATTATGTTTGAGCCGTCGGTCATTTTGACCGCGACCAAACGAACGTTTAGTCTTTTATGCTATTATTTTTAAAATTGTTTTGACGAACATGAAAAGAAAAGAAAAAACGGAAGCACAAAACAAGGACAACAAAAAGATAATTCAAACAAATAAATACAATACAAACAAAAACAGTGGGGAGGGTCAAAAAATAGCAGAGAGGAAAGAAATCAAATAAAAAGCAAATAAATAAAAAGCAAACAAATCAAGCAAAACTAAACTTGAAAAAGGTTTTTAGAAAAATAAAAATCAAAAACTTAACCGTTCGTCCAATTGATATTCCCACCAAACTAGTTCAATCAACAACAATCCTCCAAAACTGGGGGGTATATTATATGTAACTAGTGAGCGAGTCAAAGTGACATAATTCCCTTTATAGTCTACCAATAGAAGATTAACCAATCAGGAGCCGCAGAACACTGGATCCGTCGTGTATAAAGGCGGCCATCTTTGTTTTCCTACCCGGAAGGACCAGAGGCGAACATGACAGACGGAAGAACTACGCTCTGCTACTTTGCTGCGATATCTACTGTGAACCTGCACTACGCTTTCCTACTGCCTCCGAAATACTCACTGCCAACCTCTGGATTCTATACTCGAAGACGACCGTCATGGAAATGTCTAGTTTTTTTAATTGCTCTTTTATGGTGAACAGTACAGAGACCTATTGCTCTCACGTAGCACTGATCTTACCTATAACTGTTTGTCCACTCAAAAGTTAAAGTAAACATCGTTCCCTTTTACCTGGAGCATACCCAGGCCGGCTGGAGCTGCCCAATTCTCACTTTTCTGCCATGACAGTTTTCAAAACTTATCTAATTGGCATGAATATGCGTGAAGTGTAACCCACTGGTGTTGAAAAAACCCGTTACCGCTAACACTTCTAACAACGCACATCACTTCTTAAAATGCACACCACACTCCCTCGGCTTCGTCTCTTTTTTTTCATATCAGCTGCAAGGCTCTATCTCCACTAGCTTTGTTGAATAATACCAACCTTACAGGTCATCCGATTTTTCTTTCCATCGTCTTTTCGGTTTGGTGTGTCGTCAAGATAGGGTTGATTCGGGCATTAGAAAATCCTACGATATTTGAATTGACGTTGAATTCTAGTGTGATCTCCTTATATACGCCGTGTACAATGGATAATATTGCATAATTCCACCCAGTGAACGTGGTAAACATTCATCTCTGATGTAATAATGCAGATTCTGAAGTCAGGCTGGAATAAGATGTCATTTTGACAATTTTAACAATAGGCCTATTGAATATAAAGAAAAAATGGTTCAATAAAATGTTCTTATTAGCTATTTCTATTCGAGAAATCTTATTAGAAAAATATGCCCTCTCCGTTCCTTTAGGGGAAACCGTCATAGAGCACATATTTTTCTAATAATATTTCTCAAGTTTTCAGGCCAGTGGATGAAAATAAATATTGTTTAATAAATAAACGGAATGTCTACTCAAATACGAATACCTTGTACAAATAACGTTTAAGTAAAAAAAATCAGTCGGATTAATAAATTAAAAAACCCATCCATTTCTTAAAAATACATGCATACATATACGATGCGATGAGTAAATATTCGACATTTTATATTTGTGATATCGCGTATGCGCGTTGCTGTTTTTTATTATTCGACTGCACCGTATCGTAGGGTCAGTTGGGCACCCGTAGTTAGAAAAAGAGCATCATGAATCAATTCACTCCCCAAGAAATTTGAAAACGACATGCTGTACTGCTTGGCATTAACCTTGAAAGTTCCTATACGAACATTTCTGAATGTTTCGGTGTCATTCTAAGGACTGTGCAGAAGATTCAGTTAAAGTTAAATGAGTCTGATGGTGATTACAAAGTGGTTTGAAGAGATCACTAGTGACTGCGTTGTTATGCCTCTTTTCATACTCACACAGTGCCTCAGACTCACCACAGTGGTCGATATCAAGTGCCTTGAGAAGGTAGGTGAAAGGGGTGGCTGCAGGATAACAACACACTGAAGCTTGCCACACAAGCAGGAGAAACCTGTCGTGGTTGTCAGCCAATTTCTGCGGCCACATCACCTCTTACATCTGGCCACCTAACTCTAACAATCCCCTTGATTATTATGTGTGAACGTTAGGTGAGCGAGAGACCAAAAAACAACTTGTTACACCAACTATAAACTGAAGGTAAAAAGTATGGCTGCATTCAACAATTTAAACAAGAAGACTCTTCTGAAGAGTAGGTAGAGATTCCGAAGTCATATGGAGGCTGTCGTTGAAGGCAATGGTGATTTTGTGGAATAAATGTACTCTTTAGTATTTCAAGATATTTTGTGCAATTCTGGTAAATATAACTGTTAAAATGAGATGTCACTGTTAATTTTATTTCATTTTTGCGGTATTTGATGGACAATTTATCCATCGCACCCGGTGTACACATACATCTACACAATATATATATATATATATATATATATATATAGAGTTTATCTGGAGCATATCCACCAATTTTGAATATTTCGTAAATGAAGCCTCGATATAGCTGGACATGTCTAAACAATCATATATAGGAAAATCATTGAATAACACACAATAAATTAAGTTGTCTATGATTTCCCAAATGATTTTGAACAATTTATCACAACTGAATCCAAAAATCTCTCGATCAACTCCTGTTTTTGTGCTAATTTTATCTAAATCAATTACATTTGTGACATTATCGATTGACTTTATTTAATATTTTTCATACGAAATAATATTTAAGAGAAAAGAATTGTTTTTGTTGAGATGTTGGGAGTGTTCCCGCGTGTGTGTATTCGAACAAAGACAAACACAGTTGTAGGGATAAATACTGGTATATTTGTAAGAGGTAATTAACAACAGAGTGATTAGTAATAAGGAACGCCGATTAGTAAGTAACAATAGCAAATGTCTACAGTCCAACGGTATGTAATGGTAACCTGATCCTTCACGCAACACAACTACTCTCTCTCTAGCACTGACTTATATCGTAGAGGGATAAGTCCATTATCAGTCAGAAGGTGGGTGCGCCCCAACACCCCTCCCATAAAATCGTTTTTTACATTGTGAAAAAAAAAAATTTTTTTTTTCAATATTTTTCATTTTCGGGTCCAGTATAAATTGTTGCGTCGCTTTTCGCTTTCTACCAGATCGGCGCTGTTTTTGCTCTGTCTGTGGTATTTGTAGATCAAAGTATCATATAGTTCGTATAATTCATCTTCTTGCGGAGTTTCTTCCGATTCTTCGGTACTCCTTTTCTTTAGCTGGTTGATGTGCCTTTTATGTGTAAATTTTTTCCCTTGTACAATATATACCATATTCCCAATCCGCTTTTGTATGACTCCTGGTTCCCACGATGTCGCATTATTTTTTATAATTCTTGAAAAAAAAACTTTCATTTATGTGAAATTTTCGCTTAGGAACCATAGCGACTGGTGTGTGTATCTTATTTTCCGGTATCAATTTGTCAAATGCAGATCTGATCTTCCTTGCAAACATTAGCTCCGCAGGTGATAGGCTTGATGGGGCAGATTTATTCGTAGTAATGCGGTATACTTGCAGGAATAGCTGTAACGCCTTTCTAGTCGGGGTACCCGTTGCTTTTCTAAGAGCCCTTTTTAGCGTATCGACGAACCTTTCGGCTAGTCCGTTGCTACGTGGGTGATACGGAGGAATCCTCACGTGATCCACTTGGAAATTCTGGCAGAATTCTGCGAATTCTTTGCTCGTGAACTGAGTACCGTTGTCACTAACCACAATATCTACCACTCCAAACCTTGCAAATAATCCATGGAATTTATTTGTTGCATTTTGAGATGTTGGCCTTTTGATTTGGAAAACTTCGGGCCATTTACTAAAGCTGTCGACTACGACCAAATAATTCCACCCGTCAATTGGACCCGCAAAATCAATATGAATCCTTGACCATGGCCTGTCGGTTTTTGGCCATGGCTTCTGTAGAATTTGTGGTGATTTTGATGCCAAAATGCAGCCTTTACATCTGCCGACCATAGACGCGATTTCGTTGTCCACACCTGGACAGTAGACGTATGCTCTCATGAGGCTCTTCATTCTATTTATGCCCGGGTGACCAGCATGAAAATCTTTCAGTATTCTTTTTTGGAGTGTGCTAGTGATTACTACCCTTTCACTGTATATTAGCACATTATCACACAGAGAGAATGTCTCTTGAATTTTTTCATCTTTACTAGCTAGCTTATCTTTTATTTCTATTATATACTTGTCCTTTTCTGCCTCTTTTTTGATGTCCTTAAGCGATACTGGTAATTCTCGAATTGCGTTCGCCAAATTTTCTTCAACCTCGACCTCTGCTCTGAGGGATGCGATTACCGTATCCTCTAAAGGTTCTGTTGCTTTTGGAATGAGTCTTGATAGACCATCTGCGTGACCAATTTTGTGGGTGGACAAATATTGTATTCTAAAATTATAATTTAACAAAATTGTTCCCCACCTAAGCAATCTATTTGCAGGGTATGTTGGCAGACTCTTCTTTGAACAGAATATCGTTACTAGAGGCTTGTTGTCTGTCTGTAGCGTAAAATACCGTCCATGTATGTATCGATGGAATTTTGTTACAGCGAAGATAATCGCCAATGCCTCTTTTTCAGTTTGTGAATAGTTTCGCTCAGCAGGTAGTAGCGATTTGCTTGCATGAGCGATCGGTCGAACTTTACCATTCTTCCACTTGTGCAATATGCGCGCACCTACGCCGTGTGTACTGGCATCGCTCGCCACGATGATATCTACCTTTGGATCAAAATGTACAAGAAATAAATCTGATGTTAATTTTTCTTTTATATCCTTAAATGCTTTCTCGCATTCTTTTGTCCATATCCAAGGTTTTTCTTTTTTTTAGTAGATCGTTAAGGGGAGCTCGTAGAATGTGGAGGTCTGGGATAAAATCCTGGTAATATGACACCAAGCCTAAAAAAATTTTGTAGGGATTTAATATCCTTTGGCTCAGGCATATCTTTTACTGCTGATGCTAGACTTTTATCTGGCTTTTTCCCTTCTTTATTCACTATATGTCCCAGATACTTGATCTCCAGAACAAAATCGCATTTGTTTTCTTTCACTCGAAATCCATAGCTTCTTAACTTTTCGAAGACTTTACGTAAATGGTGTTTGTGTTCATCCACCGATTCACTTTTCACGTGTATATCCTTGAGATATGCTATCGTGTAGTCTAACCAGGATAACATAGTATCCATAATTTTCTGGAATATTGCCGGTGCTGTCTTCACCCCGAACGGTAATCGTTCGTATCTGGACAAGCCTTTATGCGTGTTAATACATAGCAACTTTCGTTATCCATGGGTACTTGCAAGCATGCCTCGCTAAGATCTATTTTCGAAAAGATTTTTCCCCCATTTAACTTTGCGAACACTTCTTCGGGACTTGGTAGTGGATAGTGGTACTCTTCTATTGCGTCGTTTAACCCGGTTGAAAAATCGGCGCAGACGCGAATTTCGTCCGACTTCTTTACGTAGACAGCCGGAGCTGCCCAGTCACTGTATTCCGTTTTCACAGCAATTCTCGTTAGTCTTTCGAGTTCTTGGTCATTTTTTTCTAATGCGACAAAAGGGATGCTACGCTTTTTAAAAAAAATTGGTTGAATATCTTTCTTCAGCTCTATTTTTGCTGAGGCTTCCGTGCAACGTCCAAGTCCTTCAGCGAAAATTTCGGGGAATGCTATTTTCAATTCTGTTTGTAAATTTTTTATATTGTCTTTGCTTTCACTAATGTTGTTACAAAAAGAACTAATGGGCACGTCCCATAGATTGAACTTAGTGATTGCGTCAGTCCCAAACAGGTTGTTCGTATTTTTCATTACAAAAATTTTCATTTTTATAGACTTCTTGTTGAAGGTTATATTCACCCATATTTCACCTTCAAATTTTATCTTTTTTCCAGTTACCGTCCTGGCTATTTTGTTGGACTTTAGCAGAGTTGGCTTTCCTAGATTTTTCCATGTTTGTGTGTTAATAATCGAAATGTCAGATCCTGAATCTAGTTGCATTTTTACCTTGTTGTACATTTTTACATGTAGGCATTTTCGAATATTCAGGTCTTGATCTTCGTCTGACTAGTAACTTTTACTCGACTTCTGTTTAATTTTCTACACTTGGACATCTTATGTCCTATTTTCTTGCAATTTCTGCAAGCTTTCTTTTTATATGGACAGTCATTGTACCAGTACCACTGGCCGCATCCGAAACATGCACTCGGGAGTTTTTTTGTTCTTTCTTGTAGTAGGATACCACTTCCGTTCAGACGATGGAGAACTGAAACGAGTCTTCCTATCTACTTTCTTCACATTTGCGATAGCAGTTTCTTCCATTTTTTCTGAATCTTGCTTAATGCTTACGCCTTGCTGACAGTACTCGGTTAGCTTTTGTAGTGTCATGTTTTAATCATTTTCTTGCTCTGCTAAAATGCGCCATTGCATTTCGCTATCTTTTTTAGACACTAAGCCTAGCACGAATATTAGACACTTGAAATTGTCCGCCGATAATTTGGACAAGCGAAAATCGCCACACGTCTTATTTACGATTGACGCGAAAGTCGTGTAGTCTTCCTGCTCGTTTTTTTTTAATATTAAGGCATTTCCACCTTTTGTGAAATAATGATAATCTGGGGTTGAAGAGCTCTTTTAGTAATTCAATTGCTTCGTCGAATTTGAAATCTCTTGTCTTTTTAGGTAATATAAAATCCGTAAATTTGTTATGTTCTGCCGTTCCCAGTTTCCGTAGCAACGATCTTATCTTTTTCTCGTCAGCCCATGTTTGGCAATCGACTTCATAAAAGTCCTGATATCTATGAGAATATCTTTCGAAAGACTTTTCCTCTTCTGGGTTATAGGTATAACTTTCGATCGCCGGCCATATTGTGTCTTGAGAAAAATACTTTCATCTGAGTCTTTCTGCTTGGACAATATAGCTTTATGTATAAGTGTTGCTAACTGTTTTTCATTTTCTTGTATTTTGTTTTGTTTTTCGTGTAGCTCCAGAAATCGTTTTGCGTTTTCTTCCTTTTGCTCTTTCTGAAATTTAAGTTGTTCTTCCTGAAATTTAAGTTGCTCTTTCTGAAAACGTTCTTCACTCACTTGTTGTCTTTGCATCTGATACTTAATGAGTTCCAGCATAGATGATTGAAATTGCTCCATGATTATGTAAGTGTAGAGAAAAAAGAAAACGAAATTATGTGTTTTTTTTCTCTCTGAGGGGGGAAAAATTAATCAATTCTCTGGTACGACAATATTTTTTAGCACAAACAATTGGTTATTATAGATTCCAATTTAATCAATAAGTTAATGTCTAACTTACAGTTTTTTCTTTTTGTCGATAACTTGCAATCCTTTGCTGTTAAAAAATGCTTGAACTCTTAAATTTTTCCGTGTTGAAAATCGTTTCTTTCGCTGTTGCGATATTTATTTTTCAACGTAGGTTCTAACCGTTCGAAGCCTCGTCGCCACTGTTGATTTGTTGGGAGTGTTCCCACGTGTGTGTATTCGAATAAAGACAAACACAGTTGTAGGGATAAATACTGGTATATTTGTAAGAGGTAATTAAAAACAGAGAGATTAGTAATAAGGAACGCCGGTTAGTAAGTAACAATAGCAAAAGTCTACAGTCCAACGGTATGTAATGGTAAGCTGATCCTTCACACAACACAACTACTCTCTCTCTAGCACTGACTTATATCGTAGAGGGATAAGTCCATTATCAGTCAGAAGGTGGGTGCGCCCCAACAGTTTTCTAACACAATTTGTTAATTAAATGTTAAAAAAATCAATTACTATAAAGTGAATTGTCTACAATGATAAATACAAGTGCATGTGAGTTGCAGGTTACGTCACCATTGTTCAAAATTTAAGGCTCGATATATGTGAGAAGAAATAATGAATTTGGTGCTCATGTTGTATCCGAAGCCAATCAGGATATTGATGACAAGTTCTGCATAGTTTTTGGCCTTCTTTTTGTGAAGAAATTTCACCACGACGAGAACAAAAACCTTCCATGCTTCCAGTTCCACATCGTACATTGAGTTTTCAAACTCTGTATCTCTGATCAGCTGACGGATTTGGGGACCATAAAAAATTCAAGCTTTCAACTTCTCCATCGTCAATCCTGAAAAAAAACCTGGCAGAAGTAAGTGAAGAGCTTTGTTGAACTGTTTGATCAAACCGAACTTAATGTTCATTGGTGGGAAAAGTATCCTGTCTCTGTTCACCAGAGGCTTATTGATGACGTTTGTTGCTCTACAAGGGATCAGTTCCTTCCGATCAGGCCAGTCCTTTTTTCGTGTCACTGTGATTTAGTGTACCCGGACTGTTATCCCCAACAAAAAGTTCACCACCTTCAGGCCAACGCAGATAGACCACTCATGCTGATCATAATGATTTTTCCCCAGCACATATTTCACTACTTCATATTTCTCCTTCAGTTTTGTCGAGTAAAGGAAGGGTACAGACGCAAATTTATTGTCATTGTGCAGCATAATATTTTTTATTGACCACTTGCTGCTCCCATGAACAGTTTCCAATCTCTGGATTCATACTGTGAAACTCCAATTTTGTGTAGAAGCTGCGCAATATCTGTACAGTACACCAATTATTTCTCTTCAGAGAAGAACGGAAGTAATCTTAATGCCTCTTACGGTAGGAGGCGATGCGAACTCTGTCAGTGAGGAGGTTTTTCTCCTTCAATCTGGATGGCTACAGATTGCGAGAGGATATTGAAAAGTTGAGATCATAACCTAGATCAATTAGTTCCTTTTAGGGAAAAAGCATGTGGAGCATCAACATCAAAATCCACTTTTCCTTCTTCTGGAGAATACCTCCTTACTAATGTCAAACAGTTCGCGAAAGAGAGGTAGTTACATCACAATAAGCCCCGGTTCTTTCTGTTGATCCTAATCATATTAATAGCACAGAAGTAGAACTCAGTGCTAGGGTTTGTTGCCCCCCTCCAAACCATGGGAATTCCAACATTCAGGCAACACTTCTTGCCCTTGATCCACCGACACGATACTTGGTACATGTCTTACATACCATGTGTGGCACCCAGTCTTTACCCTGGTAACCAAGTTTAATACCAAAATAAACAAAGTACCTACGCTGTATGAAATTGTGACTAGATTCTTGTTAGAATCAATGGTGTCTTCGCCGCCGATGTAACAGAATACATCGGGCTTCAATGTTCATTTATTTAAAGAAATAAAATGGAGAATTTGCATCAAATAAAGCGGAAATACCTGTGCATGTTGTCGGAATCGTTCAGTTCGGGTTTTAGTTAAACATTAAAAAAACAGAATGTCCGGAATCGATACGATAATATAAAATGTTGCGGGACCGCTTGTAATTTAACATTTTAAAACAATCACACGGCATTCATTAAAAAAAATAAATTCATATATATTTATTGGTTGTTAAAAGAGTTCTTCTGTATAGTACAAACTGTATTCTGCACGCATGGGAAAAAAATGAAATGTCATTAATAGTAGGTTTGTGTGAGATAGTATGTGTATACGTACGTAGTAGCAATGGGTATAAAAGTGATAGAGTTAAGCTCTTACCGTTAAAACGGTGTCGGAAGAGGGTCCTTTTGAGGTTGGATCAGTGCTGCTGAGTCTTTTCTGGATTGAGTGTGTAGAAGAGAATGAGAGCTTGAATACCAGCCCTTATTAGAATCTGAGAGAGTCCGTCGTTGACGTCAAACACCGTGATTTTTATACTGATATACGTGAGCAATTGGCTTCTGAATTATATCATTTTACTTATTCATATTAAACCATAAATTCACGTGGTATTCTTACTACTACGTTCACGAGATATTTTGGCGGTATACCTAAATTATAATGACTAATAAAACAACATTTCTGATTTGTACTCTATGGTCTTAGATTGTACATTATAATTAGTGTCTTTTGATATGTAAGTACTTTATCGCCTGTTATTGGCTTATAAATATTTTGGAGTCATCTTTCAATATTTATGTAACTATTGTTGGTTTAAAATCCTTCTGATGGGTTAATATTAATAAGTTTATAATTAACATAATAATTAATTTTATTGTGTGAAAGTTGCATAGTTAGATATTTTAATGAACATGGCCATGTAAACAAAAATGTAAAAAAATATGCGGCTATGGATAAGAAGTTGATCTAATTATGCAAAACTAATGTGATTTTTGGATTCAGCACATCAAAATTGTCTTACATCAGCTAGAATCCTTGAACAATAAATCACTCTATAGTCAGACGCCACTGCGGAAGTTAAAATGTATGTAATCATCTCCTACACAGTAATATGTCTCATAGTTTCTTAGATCTTTAAAATTTTT
>CAHIKZ030000355.1:2535000-2597500 GCA_903632075.3 Acanthosepion pharaonis | reverse complement strand
TATTTAAGACTAAAGAAGAATTCTTTTTCCAACAGATATGGCCGGAATTTCTTTTCAATTTTAATCTTCGTGTCTCCAACAATGTATTAGGGAAATGGTATAAAGAATCTGCAAAGTTTTAGCTGTGATAGGAATTGCAGAGCATTGGATGAATTGTAATATAAACGGAGATTACAAGAGAGTTTCTACAGTTAGAACAAGTAAAGAATCATGAAGATTGGATTTCTAACATCCATTATGAAAGATATGAAGGCATTATCATTGGAGGAACTGAATATTCAGGGATTTACAGGCACAATGTGGATCAAGGTGTCTGAGATTGTCTGACGAAACAATAGGAAATTTAAAGAGAAATCTTGTGATTCCTACATGTGTATTTAAATGTTTGACATATGTTGCATGAAAAATAAATAATGATGCAAACTCTTGCTATTAGATCAAATTAGATGTTAACATAAAACAAGACTGTTTCATAAATTAAAATAGAATCTTGAGATCAAAATAAATAAAAAATACCCAGGAGCTTAACCCATTGCTGAGACGATACAGATAATGGTGTTATGCTGTGAAAAACGGTGGATATTTTAAAAGATTTCTTCTCGTTCAATCTCCAGCTATAATCACGAAATCCTTTGGACAAATATTCACATCTCGGAACGGAAATAAGTACCATAATAATCAGGACTTCGGATGTGAGTGTAGATCGTTGGATCTGAGAGCATTCATATTCGGTGCACTGGGAAAAGAGGAAAAATACACTAAAAGAACTGCAATAGGAATTTGTTGAAAATGATTCAAATGGTATACATTAAGCTTGCTTCCAAGAATATTCAAGGGTTTTCATTTGATATCAGACGAGTTTGCATCGACAATCAGCAGATAATTAGCACGGATATACATATATATTGTAATAAAAAAAACTGACCATAATAAAAGTATTAAAAGCACAAATTGTACCTGTAATAACTAACTGATGTTAGATAATGTAAAACTAAACAAACCTTATCCAACCGATTTACCTATAAACAAAGTAAGAACATTTTATGAGAATGTATGTTTTCAGTTAAGAATAAATGGTATGATATCAATTATAATGATTACTGTTAATCCTTTACTTGTCCTGCGCATCATTCACAGGAAATGTGATTTCCATGTCCGAGCATCCTAAGACGTCCACACGAGCCATGGTTTTAAAATAGTGGTAGAACTAAGAACACTCTAGTAGAGTGTATACTATTTACCAAGACGTCTGAGAAAAGGCCTAATCTAATAATTTGTAACTGCAGCAAAGCAATTCAGAGCGTAGTATATATAATGATTTGTACGTTTTGTGTATCACATGTAATACCATGAGTTTTATTATGTGAAACATTATATATCAGCAGATTGTATTTGCTGGATAAGAGGAATTGTCTTACAAGAGATATAAATCTGAAAAAAAGAAATTACTGTTTGGATAGTATACACGAAAAATGTCATTGACAGGCAAATAGTTAATATATATATATATATATATATATATATATATATATATATATATATATATATATATATATATGTGTGTGTGTGTGTGTGTGTGTGTGTGTGTGTGTGTGTGTGTGTGCGTGTGTGTGTTTTATATATATATATATATATATATATATAAAAGAAAGAGGTTATAGTGCTTCCAACGAGAAAAAATGTGTATATTAAAAAGAAGAGAGGTTCCGCAAACGTTTTTGGTTGTAAAAAATATTATACTTTATTTTTCATAATTTTACTACACGTGTTTCTGGTCCCGCGACCGTCTTCACGTAAAAGGCGGAGATTTCCACATATTATTAAAAGTAATTATTTTTTTACCTTTATATTTTTCGATGTTAAATATTCTCGATATGAGACATTCTCTGATTTTGTGTTAGTAATCCGAATGTTTTTCTTGAATTGGCAATGAAGTGTTCTGCGCGAAGGGTCATAAAACAATTAAGGTTGGTCCAAGAGAAATGATGAATTACTTATCGGCATTTTATCTTTTAATGTTTTACTGACACCTGTGTGTTCTTAGAATCTATTTCCATTTTCGTGTGTTTCTGTCAGCGTGCGTGTATATATGCGTGTGTATATTCCCCCTCCATACATACACTGTCTCACTACCAGGAATGAGTAAACACATTTGTACACATACACGCATACACACACACACACACACACCGTCCCACCACAAGGAATCAATAAATACACATATACATGCATACATACACATATACACACACATACTTCCCAAGTTACATGGAACCAGTATACGCATACACACACATATACACACATAAATACGTACATACATACGCACGTACTTCCTAAGTTGTGTGGGGTTTGTGTGCATGCCCGTGAGTAGTTCCCCTGCTTTTGTCAATATGTGTATATATATATATATATATATATATATATATATATATATATATATATATACATACATATTTTCGTGCTCCACAGATACCCGCATGTGTGGGTGCGTGCATGTATGTGAATGATTTGATCACTGTATTTGGTCGCTTTGTGTGTATGTTGTGTGCTTTAGAGTGTGGGCTTATGATCTATTTAGTTTCGGTTTAAATGAAGGTTTTTTTTCTTGTATTTGTAGGTAAGAATAATTGTCTGTTTGATATATTGGCATAATTTTAAATTTACCCTTGTTACATTTGAAGATGTGTTATGATACAAAAAGTTTTCTCTTGTCTGGTAATTTTAAGTTGCTTTTGTGTAGGAAGACCGTGTTGTTCAGCTGTTGGCTGATGCCTATATGACTTCTTACATTTTGTGCATTTAAATACATAAATCACATTTTTGGAGTTGCAGTTGCACTTTACTTTCGCATTTTAAGTTTTTATTTTTACTTTTTTTTATATATATATATATATATATATATATATATATATATATATATATATTAACGGAAATTATAAATATGTAATTACCATTTGTATGGTTTCGATGCTTCCCTACAAATGATAATGAAAGAGTAAAAGTATATTTTATAAGAAAGGCAATTTCTGAATTTACCTCGTTATTATAAGAGATTTAAGAAAAATATTACATTTTATGTCGTGTATAAAATTATTTTCTTCCGCCACCAAAAGATAAGATTTGAGGGAGACAATTTTAGAAGCGTTTAAAGTTAATTATTATTTCGCTTATGAAAGTATTTCTGAACAACGATGTATTTAGTAAATATAAGAAGCAAAAGAATAGCCATATAAAAAAAATTACAATCTCCCATTAGGCAAAATTCTTTTTTGTTGTCATATGGATTATTTATAATGTTTGAAAGTCCGCCAGAAGCAAAATCCGTCATCATTCAAAGTTCAGATTTATAATTTCATAAGAATCTAACTCAGGGATGCATTTTGGTAGCCATTTTGTATTTATACAGGTTTGTTTAAAGACAAAGGAAACTTCTTTGTTTAAGATTTTTAGTAATTTTTTCTAATGTTCACTCCCTTTTTTCGTGTGAAGACATGACACGTTAAAAAAACCGATATGACACCCGCTGACACGTGAAAACGCGACACTAAAATCAACCAAACAAAAAAAAAAACACCGACACAAGCCTAAGAACAAAGAAATAAAAACTTATTTGATTAAAAATTAATATCTACTATAACACTTGTGCACACTAAATGTAATTTTTAGTGTAATAAATGTTAAATATATTAATCATATGTAGAAATATTTGGCATTTATTGACCGAGCAACCAGTAATGTTTTTGGCTATGACGTTTAAATAATCAGTTGTTATCGCTCCTTCTAGTTTCCTTCCTAACCTTTTATTTGAAGTAGTGTAGAAAGACATCATGGATATATCCGCAATATACATGTGATATACACTTTAATTGTTGTTGCTGTTGATAATACTCAAGTGATAGGTTTTCATTATTTGGGCTTGTACTTTGTGATTGTGTAGCGCCAGTACACAATGTTCAAAGAAGAATAAACATTGCCAAGCCCCCAGGCTTCACTCGCTCAATTCTACGTTCAATTTCGTTATCTCCTATGCTACATTTACTATAACTGATCCATACAGCGATGTATTTGAAGTTTTTGTTTTTTTTCTTGATTCTACATTCAGTTGTAGGCGTCATCACAACATTCAATATATTTAATATATTTAAAAGAGAGTTCAATATATAGTAGAACAATATTAGTTCTAATAATCTTGGCTATGACACATTTCTAAGATAATAATTTCTATTTATTTTTCGCTTAGTTTGAATTTAACGTAGGATTCGATTGGTAGGTCAAGGTAAACCCCTCAAGCCTTATATTTTTTTCCCCAAAAATGAGGATGTAGTTTGCTTTTGAAACCAAATTTTATCGTTGAAACACATATGCATTTGTGCACCGATTCTTATATGTTTTTACTAATGTCCTAATATATCATATATATATATATATATATATATATATATATATATATATATATATATATATATATATATATATATATATAGTGCAGGTAATCGATGCGTTGGTATATAATCTGGGTGGGTCATAGTTATATTAATTATTAAAACTGATCCACAGAGAGCTCGATTCATTTATTATAACAGAGCATATGTATTTTTTACAGCAAAATAACAAAAATTACCCCAAATGTAGTTTGATACCAGTTCCTACAATTTAGCGTTTCTTATACAAGAACAAAGTGTGTTTGTCTGGGATTCACAGTAAATAGTTGTTGTACTACAGGTGTCCACTATTATTAATATGGGATGGGGGATTTGAACTGTTTATAAAATCAACCCTTCCTCCCCGAGAACTCAATTGAATTATTTCGAGAGCATAAATAGTCATTCACAAACAGATTGTTTCTCTATAACACACACACACACACACACACACACACACACACACACACACACATATATATATATATATATATATATATACCCTACATTTTAATTTGATGCCATCCACATAATTAGCAATGGATGTACTTGATAGAAAAGTGACAGAAAATGTAAAAAAGGTCTTAGATTCACTGAAAAAAAATGTAATCAATTATCAAACTGACATCAGAGAAACTTTTGTAACGAATGTTAAAAATTTGTGCTGCAGTAATCAACTCTAAAGGATGAATAGATATAATGAAAATCGTGTATGTATGTATGTATGTACATATATATACATACATACATATATATATATATATATATATATATATATATATATATATATTGAGAGAGAGAGAGAGGTACATAGATCGATAGATAGATATATAAGATAAGATAATAGGAATCCATCTATTTATCGATACGCAAGACTTATTCGTAAGTGATTCATGTTTCTAATAGGTTTCCTTGTAAATACGCATTCAATATTGAAATGGCATGAATGACGTCTTACGTTAAATATTTGGATCATTGATGTTTTCAAAGAATTAGATCAGATTAAAGGATGTTTTTCAAAATAAAGAATCATAAGCGGATTTTCCTTTTTAATCCATATCCTATGCATTCTTCAAATAGGCACTAACGGAAAATAAAATTGCAAAACCCCAATTATATATATATATATATATATATGATTTTTCAAGGTTAAATTACAGAAGCATACAAGATTTGATTAAATCGTAATGACATAAGATATACATTTAATTCTGTATTGATAGCAGGCACAGAAATTCCACTCCTCGAAAATGTCATAAAGGAAACCGCTAATACAGGACTATCCACTATTTGTAATAGGTCTTAAATTCGAGCCACTATTTTTTTAAACTCCTGAAGGACCAGCTATTATCTTAAGAGGTCTGAAGAAATATCCATCATTTATAAGAGGACAGTCTATGTGATATTTAATACGTTGGTAGTCCAAGAAGCAAGTTCCGAACTGGAGAAGCAACTACAAATAATTAAGTATCTGAGAAGTGGTTTAGCAATGGGAAGTGCTGCCCCAAAACACAAAAGCGACTTAGAATGGCGAAATATATCTTTCAAAATCTAAACAACGCATGGTAAACAGGAAATTTCCGTTTCAAACAAAGATGAGAGTAGGAAACTGAAAGCTGGACAATACCCAGAAGATGAAGAGGTAACTTTAAGCTAGAGAATGCTGAGATTACTGTACACAGGACAGAAAATGTAGAAACAAAAGTACCGGATGAGGAAAGAAGGCTTGGAAAAGATGACGCAAACAGAACATATTGAATGCAATAAGGCCAGGTGGAGCAACAAATAATCAAAGTGAGGAGCTACAGCTATAGCACATCGGATCAAACGTTGGTTTTCGCTATAAAGAGGGCGCAGGTTCGATACCTGCCTAACAATAGAGTTATTTTTTTTTTCGTTTTTTTTTTTTAGATTTCTCCAATGTACGTAATACATACTCTTTAATAAATTAAGATCGAGCCCCTATTTTAAATACGAAGTATCCGCTTTCGAAATAAGAAAAATATATATTAAAAAATGAACCCATTAATGTGGAATGTCCCAATGGATATTAAACCCGTGTTACTACATTCAAACAACATCAAAGGAAATATAAGTGTTTTATGTATCAGCCTATAAGTTATTTCGTGCATTTTAATATTCTTCAGGATGCATGTAATTATTTCACTTTGTAAATAGAGTTTCTTTATTATTTAAAAATCGTCATACCGGATTTCAAAAGAAAACGCAGTGATCTCTCTTTGTATTCTTCACCGTTTTGAATTCGGAATCGTCATTAACAATTGAATGCTTGGTAAACATGCGTTTATAGAACCAAATCTTATCTTTTATTTTCCCAATAGATGGTGGGAGGGAAATATAGATTTGGACGATTCCAGAAGATTAGTACGAAGATGAATGCTGCACAATAGACAGAAAAATAAACCCATCTCTCAGATTTCACTTTCCCCGACACTGTTATATATATTGGGCATCTCTTCTTCAGTTATCGGAAATATGAACAAAAACTTTTATTCCATGGATGGAGGTTGAGTATCATCATTCTGTTGTGATATTTCGTATCAGTTCATGGGAAATATACTTCCGACAAAAGAATGAGGCTTCTCTCTAATTGCCTTTTTGTCGCTTGTTTCTTTCCTTCACTGACACAGATTAGAGATGTATCCGTGCGCGTATGACCACAACATATTGTTTCAATGTAGGCTATCGGCAAAACTGAAGAAAATTTACTCCTTTTGGCGATACATCGGGCCTCGGTTAATGACACCAGACAAGAAGAAGTACTTTCTATGGTTTATGATAATATTATTTTCAAACGCCCCAGCAGCAGTAAACACCGGCTCGGGGGAAATATTAATTTCACTGACAGTGTATACACACTTTATCCTCTACTTAAGTCAAGACCGAACTCCCAGATAACAGGATATTTATAAACAACGCTTTAATCCGCTAATCTATGTATAACTTGGATCGTATAGCGTTGCAATTTGAGAAGCCAATGTATATTTTATTATCATTTCGTTCCTAGACAGAAACGCTGATATTATACTGATTCCTATGTTAGAATTTCCATATTGTTTTCCCTTTCATTGAATCAAATAACAATGACACATGCAGCGATATCTCACTTTAAGGAGACATTGTAATTCATTTAGTCGAAGAAAATAATATTGTTTTTTCGTTTTCGCTTTTTAAAAGTATTTCACCACAAAGCAAAGCAGAATCCCACTAGCATGCGAGGGAGGTACAGAGAGTGAGAGCAGGAGTAAAGAAGGGTGTTTGAGGAAAGGATATAGAGTAGGACGGGAATCAGAATCAAGGCATTAGAAGATGTCGATTGACATTACATCTGAATATTTGGATATTATAGCCATCAAGGAAACAAGTAGAAGGAAGTGAGTTCCACACTCGGGAAGTGCGAGAGTAGAAACTGTTAGGGTAGAAGAGGCGGTTATATTTAACTATTTCGGCAGTGAAAGGTGGGGTGAGATGCCAAACTAGTAGCACGCCTGAATGCATGCAGATGGGGTACCAGTGAAAGTAGCTTGCCATGAAAATATTTGTAGAAAAGACAGAGGGAAAGCACATAATGTTGGTGAGAAAGTGACTTTAGACGAGATGCCAGATCTGGACCTATCGCATTGCATATCCGTTTCAGGATTTTTGTCTAGGACCGTGAGAGGAACAGCGGGGGCACCAGATTATATATAGCAACAGTATGGTGGGAATAAAAAAAATAACGGTGATAATAAGGATAAAGTTAGTGATAAACATTTTAAAAATAATTAAAACTTTGTAATCAAGAATGTGCATAAAATAACACAAAAGATGATGTCAAACCAGATACGCAATTTATGAGGAAAGTCAGTAATATAATTACGTTTTTACCTTTGACGTCAATACAAAATTATTTTTTCGTTATTGTTATATTAAATGGAATGAATCTTCAGACCTAAGATGCTAAACAAATCACTAATCTAAATTATTGAGTCAAGTCCTGAAATAAGCCCCTCAGACTTTTTCTTCTGGATCTCAAGTCATCCAACCCTTTCAGAAATATCTAAATCAGCGTTTTCCAACCTTTTCTCAAACAGCGCCCCCTTTAGTCACAAACGTTTTGTCAACGCCCTCCTGTCAAATTAAATTTCGAATATTATACTGAATTCATCTTTCATAGCAAGATAGCACATAATTTTAATATTGTTTTCATTTCTATTAGAAATGCCAATGATTAAAATCCCCCAAAATACAACATTTATTTGATAGCTTATCTCAATATTTTCAATGCGATGGTTGAGTCTGGCGCTTACTGGCTAAGGCTCTTACTCTAGGTACATTTGATAGCTTATCACAATGTTTTCTACTCGATGGTTGACTTTGGTGCTTACTGGCTAAGGCTCTTACTCTAGGTTCATTTGATAGCTTATCTCAATATTTTCAATGCGATGGTTGACTTTGTTGCTGACTGGTTAAGGCTCTTACTCTAGGTTCATTTGATAACTTATTTGAATGTTGACAATGCAAATGTTGACTTTGGCGTTTACTGGCTAAGGCTCTTACTCTAGGTTCATTTGATAGCTTATCTCAATGTTTACAATGCGATGGTTGACTTTGGTGCTTACTGGCAAAGGCTCTTACTCTAGGCTCAATTTAAAGCTTATCTCAATGTTTTCAATTCGATGGTTAAGTTTGGTGGTTACTGACTAAAGCTCTTACACTTGGTTCCTTTTCAATGATTCTTTTGGTGCTTACTGGCAAAGGCTAATCGTAAATCAATTTGTTTTTGTAATTTGCAAAGCGGTTCCTTTTTTAGTAAAAAATCTGTAACGGTTCCTTTTTAGTAAGAAACCAACATTCAGCCATATAGGATATTTGAAAAAGTAATGAAGAAAAGTTTGATATCTTTCCACAATACTTTCAGAAATTTCCTTTTGTAGCTAACACTGAATAATTTTTGAAAATCTAAAAAATGGATACATACACACCGCCACCTGATTATGTTCACCGCCACCCAAATGAAATAAAAAAAATCTCAGTGTTCCGTTTCAACATAACAGAGCCCACAAGGGGGTGTTATCGCCTACTTTGGGAAACACTGGTCTAAATTATCAAGTGTATAATAATGCTTCCTCAGATAAATTAAAGTCACTTCGAAAAAAAAAAATCAGAAACCTAGAGCCAATAAGCGCATAAATTTCTTCGAAACTCGTGGATTGGCACTCCACATCACAAAGAAACAAATTTACCAAATAACAGGAACAAAATCTCTTGAAGACTTTCAAGAACGGTAACAACTAAAATGAATAGCAGATGTAACTCGAAGAAAGAATAATAACATAAAGAAGTTTAGGACATTTGACAAGAAAATGTTAGGAAGAAAGTACTCGGCTCTCAGTATTGGAGAGAAAATAAGTTAGAGCAGACATAAGAAAACATTTTCCCGGTTGAATTAGTAAACAAATATACGACATTTCAAGCTTCAATATATCAAAATTCAAACCTCTGGTATTATTATTTGGTAGTTTATTGAATGTCTTCTTCTTCTTCTGATGCTGCTACTGATTTTCTTCTCCTCTGTGACATGTCTCTTCAAGAGGAGTGTTATTTTTGCTCTCCATAACTTCTCATCATTTGTAGTTCTTAGTAAATATTGTTTTTTTTATTATCCTTCCAAATGCCTTTTCTGCCATTCATATACACAAGTTGTCTCTTTTTCTTTCAATACACCCTGTGAGTGTCATATTTCCCTCTCTTTCTCCGTATTTGCCCAAGAAATCTCAATTGCCTCTTCCTGATTCTATGCGCAAGCATATTCCAACATACTCCAAATCCCTTGTTATTCCCATATCTTTCATATATCAATATCCTCAGCGCCCTTCTACAGAACCACATTCCTCTCAGCTTCATCTGTGAAGTGAATACTCAGCATTCCCTCTCATAGAGAATTAGCGATGCGACATTGAAATATGAATTTTACTCTAGAATCCATTTTTCACATTTTGAAACATAATGCTGCTCTATCATGGGTCTTTTAAGTTCATCACGTGGTACACTCGTGTGCCGCGTGTTACGTTTTGTGAAACACTGGCCTCCAATAATAATAACAATAATAATAATAATAATCATATTAATAATAATAATCATATTAATAATAATAGTAATCATGATCATCTCACAGACTATTGTCGATATACTGAGATTGAACCTTACCGGGTTGCTCACTTCTGTAAACCTGCATTTGACGTAGATAGGTTTTAAAGATATCTAAGCTACTTGAGTACAGGGGTCATCGAGTCAATGCCAAAGCTGCATCGTATGTGCTGCATCATGTGTGTTTCTCTAGGGCTACATTCAGCTTTGAATTGGGAGTTTTCCTTCTCCTAGACTGATTGCCACCCAAGCCTACATAACACAGTATGTCCTACTATATCCCCATAACTGCGAAGAGAAAAGTTGATTTATGCCTTTCCCAACAATATTAGCACGTAATTTTCGCACCGTTAGGCAATAAGTCGTCAGTATTACTAACCAATTTGCTAGTGTGTCACTTTACTCACAGTCATTTATACATCTTGCCTCTCAAACGTGATTAGTTTTAATATCACAATGAAATACGTTTTCATTCCTTTATTCTACAAGAATTTAAAAATATCTTTCTATCCTTATTCGGAAATTACATATGTGTGAGGTAATATTTTAATCTGCCGTGAGAATGATTTTAGTGTTCAGTGTTTTGATTTTTCTGTTCACCGAATGGGTGTTCAACAATCTGAAAATGGCTGCTAGTTAAATTGCCTGCGGACTGAAAATGACTCCGAGTATGCTCTAGAAATTGTTGAATTATAAGGCAAGTCGTGTACAAGTAAATAAATATAGCTGATATTATGTTTTGTTTTTTTTTTTTGTTTTTTTACCAGAGTGAGTGCGCAGTATTAAATCCCAGATAAAAAAAAAATCAAGCAATAATTATTTTGAGGATTAAATAACATATTTTTCCCTATTTCATTTGGTCATGTGCTAGACTAAGTAAAAAATTAAAGCACCGGTCTATTATACGTGTTTTTTTGTTTTTTTTTCTTCTTCTTTTTCTTCTTCTTCTCGTGAAAACCTGTGGTTATTAAAGAAGAAATAAGTACATCTCATACCACAGCGGACGGGGCTGATAATCGATCCAGGATACACAGGCGATTCTTCTTCATTCGCTGCGCATTCTTTCTCATTTCGTTTCGTATCGTAAACTCATGAGACTGCAGTCCAAACGCTTTTTAAGATCAATGATTAAAAATGGATTTGAACCAGTGAAGCCTGTTGGCTTCGGTAAAAGTCACACTTCTTCAAACATTGTGGACTGGCGCTACATACTCGCATACAAAATATGAGCCAATTAACAGCATTTGAAACTGTAGCAATAGCTAAAATGATTTCTCTAAGAAGAGAAAAAAAGATAACATAATTAAGATCTACTTCAAATAAAAAAAGTATGAAGAAAACCCCATCATCACTGGAAAGATGGATAAGAGCTAATAGATTTGAAAATCTATTTTCCCGAAAAAAAAAAAAAATAAGATAGTGATTTTATAAATTTTACCCAAAAGCAGTACCGGCTTTTCAGTTAATAAATGACACATATTTCCTTATAAAAATACTCATAACAATACTTGCATTATTTACATTAGTCGGAATGTTATCTTAATCTTCATTTCCACATTCACAACTTTTCGAACGTTCTAGGCTCCGATCTTCTTCAGGGGATTGTAATTTCGAACCGAGCCCTTTATTTCGTCTACCGGGAAAGATTTTCCTAGTTCCACGTACCATGCCTCTTCACTTTAAAACTACTCCCCAAGTGTTTAGATCAGCACTGCCGCGGACTGGAATTGAACTCACAACTCATTTGGTCTAGTCACTGGATCTAACCAACGAATTTATCCACGGCCGTAATTTCGCAAATATGGCAATGAAGATGAGGAAAAAAGTCCGAAGATTGCAAATTATGCATTTAATCATAATACCTCATCCCAGAGATGTAGATAGATATCGGATATTAGCATTACTATTGGCTTTTTTTTATGGCAATTATTTTTAAATAGCCGCAGAAATCTATGAAGAAATAAACGCCATTTATCGTATAGCTATAGTCGTAGGATGATAAGGCGACAAGAAAATGCAATTGCAAAGATAATTAAGAATGTTCTTTTCCCGAGTTAAGAATCCTAATATAATAATAGTTGTTCTTTTTTTTTTTTCAAATAGACTACAAACGGATATTTGCTTCCACCAGAGAATACCAATCTTCTTTGTACAACACAACATTCTGTATAAAGGAAAAACAATTATACTCCCAGAACGTTTGACTTTTATAAGAAATGTGAGATACACGATCGATAACGTGTACCTTGCTACAAACAGAGTGACATTCTCTTCTTAGGAGCAGTGTCTCCTCTTATGAAAACTATAGTTTTAATTGTCTCAGACAAGATAACATTCGTATTACCGAGAATAAGATATTGAGCTTGTTCGCATTAACATACCAAAGGGATTTCAGGAAGATTATAGGAGAAAAAAAGACGTTGATTTGGTTATCCAACCTCAAATAACTATATGGATTGTCGTATGTTTGGAATTATGGAATTACACTGAATGGTTTATATAAATAGACTTTCAGAAAGAACGCCCATTAGGATTTAGAGAATCAAGAACGGGTATTTTTGAATGTCACGGAAATTCACAGCTCGCGTTAAAACTAAAGAGAAGCATTAAAAAAAACATAATTAATTCGGTGTCATAAGTAAAATAAAGATATAGGCGATTTGGCGATCATCTTTAAGGAATGGATACTGGAATATATTAATAACGGAACCTAAGAACGGACTTTACAATCAATTCCTATTTCTGAACTCATTGATTTAGCCGCCCTAATAATTGTTTGTTTTTCCATTCGGGGTAAAATAGCTTCAATATCCTAGCATCCCGGCCTGCTGAACTCAACAGTGATTTTACTGGGATGGTCTAGGATCTTTTTTTTTTTTTAACATTTCTAATTCCCGTGCTTTTTCAGTTGACAGTTAACGACGCTCATAAAACGATTATCACAGCCGGCAAAATTATGCTTATTTTTTTTATCATTTCTCTTGCATGATGATGTTTTTACCTCTGTTTTAATTTTCTGATCTGGTCACCTGGAACAGCGAGATTCACGATATGGAGTTTTCTTTATTCGTTTTATTTACGATAATTTATTCTCGGGTTAAGCCCTAGACTGTGGGATATTATTGAATCATTAGTGTATCTTGCTATGGTTAAGTGTAATTGATAGAAATGCTCAACAGACGGAACTGACAGTTTCCAATAAAAAGAATAGCATTAGTCGAAATAAGTAAACAATGTCTACTCATGACAAAACCAGACAAAGCAAGAGTAATAGGAGAAAAAAACTTTACAAAGCAAGAACGGTGTTAACATATAAAAATGGTACAATAAAATGTAGCGTTCTAACTTGAGATAAGAGAGAACAAAAATATGCGCATAAGACCGAAGAA
This sequence comes from Acanthosepion pharaonis, assembly GCA_903632075.3. Taxonomy (NCBI): domain Eukaryota; kingdom Metazoa; phylum Mollusca; class Cephalopoda; order Sepiida; family Sepiidae; genus Acanthosepion; species Acanthosepion pharaonis. The sequence goes on along the minus strand of CAHIKZ030000355.1, from coordinate 2,583,537 downwards.
TTGGTCTATAGTATTGACTAGGACAATGGCTGAATGTATTAAAGTATGGTTCATGAATTTGGTTCCATAGTGATTTCGCATTAACATACCAAAGGTACTGCAGGAAGAATATAGGAGAAAAAAAGACGTTGATTTGGTTTGTGCAACCTCAAATAACTATATGGATTGTCGTATGCTTGGAATTATATCATCTCATCTCTTCTCATGGATTGTGCAACCTGAAATAACTATTGTTAGATTAGAACCTGAAGAGGCATGGCATGTGGAACTAGAACAATCTACCCCCGTGGACGAAATAAAGTGTTTGGTTCGAAATTCCACACACCTGAAGAAGGCCTGAGCGTACAACGGACGAAATGTTGTGAATCGGGCATTGTTTACTTGAACCCTGTGGAAACGGGCGTGTAATAATTGAGCACTACTAAAAATAAGACCTAGACTGTATCCCTAAACAGAGATAGCGGAACAAGAAATGTGTATACATGTAGATTAAATAAAGGATTCACTTCAGAATATCCTATAGGTACGCCAAATCGAAAGAAAATGGGGAAAAAGTTATCATAACAAAAACAAAGATAAAGACAATAGTCTAAATCTTATGTATCCGATGTTTTTTTTTTAATTTTAATTTCTTACATTATGATTGTTCAGTGTCCTTTTCAGTCTTGCTCTATTCGCAGCTGCAGTAAACGGTAATTTACACTTGATGTTTGGTATGCGATACCCATTTTAGTGTTGCTTTTGTTGAAAGTTATGAAATTATGTCATTTCATGTTATTCGGTACAGTTCTTTGATTAGGATTCTATGGCCTCGTCTACAATGTTTGAAGAAGGATTATCTTTGCTAAGACATAAATGTCTCATTCTGTCCAAGTCATTTTAAACGGTGATATTAATAAGAGCTTTTATCCAGATGACATATTAGATATTACTGAACGAGTTCGGTGTCATGCAGACTTCCATATAGACATCTTTATCTGACGGGATAATTTCAAACCGCAAGAGGATTAATCTAATGTTATTAATTTCTGTCTATATCTCTGAAATGAGGTATTATGATTACTGGCATTATTTACATTATTCGGACTGTTATCCTCATCTTCATTGCCAAAGAGTTGTGAGTTCAGGACCAGGCCACAGCAGTGGTAAACCAAAGCTTGGAGTGTTGAGTTAAAGGGAAATAATTGAGACATCCGGAAGAGGCGTGGCACGTGGAACTAGAATAATCTAAACCCCCCCCCGTGGACGAAATAAGGTATTTGGTTCGAAAGTCCATACCCATGAAGAAGGCCTGAGCGTACAACGGACGAAACGTTGTTAATATGGCAGTAAAGATGAGGATAACAGTCCGAATAATGAATTTGTTGTAATGTTTGGTGTTAGGCGATAACTACGTAGAGCCTATACTCTGCTCACTTTCCTTAGCTCCTGTTTTATTGAATTAATTTATCTGCAAACTACTATAACTGGCAATTTTACTGAGGAAAAATAACTTTCCCGTTAGAATGAGGATTAGCATTACGTCATAAAATTAAACACATTTATTGTAATAGGACTTTTTAAAACAACTCAAAGGCTGATGTTGAAAAGAGAATACCAGTCTTATGAAAAAAAAGAGCTTAGGTTTTAGCCTAGCATCGTGCGTAAAATATAAAGTGAACTGTTCGCTTTAAAAATTGTCGAATTCCTTATACAGGGTTTTTTTTTTTTGGAAGGAAAATGATTGGTCAGAAATCAATGACAACAAAGGAAATGTCAATGGAAATTACATTTATTGAAAAGTAAACGTACAACATTTTCGGATCTGAAACCATTTAATCTCAAATAGGATCAAAAACTGTGAAGAAGTGCCCTAGAGTCCATGCACCAGATATCCGCGGTTCAGTTGAAATCACTGTTAAGAGCAAAGTGTAGAAAACGCTTTCACATTCCTCCTGGGTGATAACTTGAATCTTCTCAGTGATGGCTGCCTTCAATGCAGCAATGGGATTCCGTGGTAGATAGTGTCCTTGAGGAACCCCAGAGGAAGAAATCGGGGTGGTGGGTCAGTTCAGGCGAGTGAGGTGCAATTTGCACTCAAATTTGCGAGCTGATGATACGCACCCGAAACATTTAATGGGGCCATGACATGGTAACATTAGCATTGTGAAGAGTAGCATCATCCTGCGGGATTCACTGTTCCTTTTCATTAAGGTTCTCACGTTATTCGAGTTCTCTCCATCTGAGAATTCGAAATGAATTCCAGGATAATCAGTAGGGAGGTACATTGATGGCAATCTCTGCCACTAATCGGTGACATCTTTAAGCTCCATTTAATTGTCTTTTTCTTCATTCTGCAGCTTCTTAAGTCGATTGTTTCTCTTGACGTTTCAGGTAATTGGAGTGGCTCAGCTGCTAGCCTATAGACTTACTACCCCAAAACGAATACTTTTCCTTGATTGGTTCTTTTGATTTCCTCGTCTCGTCCATCAATAACCCAGGCCAAAATTGACTCAAATGAATCAAAGGAATAAAGCACACGTAACTTCTTTTAATCCTATCGCCCCAAGGAAAGTGAAAGTTCCACTAGCATGCTTAGAGAGAGTGAGAGCAAGAGGAAAGAGGAGTGTTTGGGGAAAGGATAAAGGACTGGGATGAAGAATGGCATCAGAATATTGAATATTTGAACTTTAGCTTTCATTGAAGCAAGTAAGAGGAAGGAGGTTCCATTGCCTGGAAGTGCGAGATAAGACGCTGTTGGAGAAAAAGAGACTGCAATATTTAACCGTTTCGATGGTGAAAGCGTAGGACCGAAATGACAACCAAGTAGCAAGCTTAAATGCATGAAGTTTCAGTACCAGTGAAAGTAGCTCGTCAAAGCAGTTGCCATTAAAATATTTGTAGAAAAGACAGAGGGAATCCACCGCAGTTTTGCGAGAAAGTGACTGTAGACGAGATGCTAGATTAGGACCTATCACATTGTATATCCGTATCTGGATTTTGTCGAGGACATCGAGATGAATATCGTGGGGACAGGATCATATTAGTGTTTAATGCAAGAACGAATAGTAGGTTTGTAAATTTGAAGGATGAATTCAGGAGAGGAATTTAAAAATAATTGCATTTCCTTAAGAGCGAATAAAACAATAAGAATTGTACTTTTTAGGCAGTTAGCGTAATATTTAGCAACACGCGAAATAGGATCAGCGGTATGAGTAAATGTTTCGTTCATCTTTGCACTTGGGAAAAGCTTTTAATACTATATTTCATTTCAACTGTGGGTAAAACAGGAGAGTGATATAGAGAGTGGTTCTATAGAATTGATAGGGTAATCTATGAAGCATAAAGGAAAGCTTTAAATTCAAAATCGACAGCAATATTCAATCAAGGAACAATCACGTTTTCACTCCAGGAAACGACAAATTAATATATTCTTTTGCAGTCCATGTCCATGATCGTAAATTTCTACTGCGTTATATAATTATGAATAGAATGGGTTAATAGATAAAGATTAAGACATTCGTTACTTCGTCCTTGGGAAGGCAAAAGTAACGCCCTTTTCATTTATAACCTTTTATTATACAAAAATAAATAAAAGTAGGGCTTAGGAGTAACTATGGATTACGCGTTCGCGAATGCTTTAATCTTAATTTCAATCTGAAACCAAAAGGACAAGGAGAAACTGAGTGGCCATCACGATCATCGGTCCTAACACAACAAGACGTTTGGTGTGGTTTGTACTTAATCTTCTTAACTGGTTCAAAGCATAAACAAATCCAGAATTAAAACGAGCATTTTCGGATAGGTTTTCCGAACTTTATGTAGAAATGTGTCGAATGGTTTGCAGAAGTGTTAATAATAGGATTTAACCCTAGAACACTAACCATCAATTAAAGTTACATGACTACTATATCATACCCGATTTAGAAAATATCAAAAAATAAATATTAAATATAAATATTTATTTGAAATATTTTACATGCAGGCACTTCAAATTTCGAACTTTGAGCTAACATTAATAGGAACTGAAAAACATATACTAGTAATATAGTTACTTAATAGGAACTGAAAAACATGTTATAATAGTAATATAGTAAGAAAATCAAGTACTTAAAATTGTAATTAAAAATAGGAAAGTTTGCGTTGGGTACTATATACCCATGGTTAGTATTCTAGGATTAATGATGTATTAAATATAGAGGGGGGGCGTTTTCAACATATTAAATAATTAGGTAATTACAACAAATTATAATTTGATGTTACGTTACTTACAAAGTTTCTTAATCAACTGTAATTTATTTTTGTCCTGGAAAATTTAATATATAAAAGAAAGGCGTTACATTTGCCGCACCTTGTATTACAAGTAGACGAAACCAATATATTTGCTTAGATGACATATAGTTTAAACACATATTTGCTACTGTTATTAGATGTCAAAGATTGCTTTATTCGTTTTTAGCGCTTCGTCAGCCCATTGAAGGATAGTTTAAAGTCAGAAAATGTTTTTAGATTATAAGAAAATTTTCGAGATAATAATTATTTGCTCGTAAGTGAATATGACGAATCCAACGGGAACTGGATCTTCGATTAAAAATTCTGAGCCATTTTTAATTTGCACCATACGCACATCTAATCTGGTATTCCCAAGCGACCACCCATCAAGTTACTGACTAGGCTCGACGTTGTTTAACTGCGGTGATTGTATGGGAACCAGATAGCCAATAGGATATCTATGCAGCTATATTTAAGCATATCTCTGGAATAACTTTGATGAAATCCATGAAGAATCTGTGCGGGTGAGTTTGGGTGAGGATCATGATCAGCGTCTGCGTCCGACTTCATTGTTTTTGGACAGCAGCTTTTTTGTATTTTTTCCTTAGGCTTTTTCTTTTACATCCTACTTTATATTGCTGGAAATAAGCAGACGATTTCGACAAGGAGACGCGTCCATTCACTGATACAAATTAACAGACATCGCGGAAGCTAGAAAAAGAAATTGAAAATGAAGGAGAAGATTCCCATGAAATTTACTTGTTTGACACTAACCAGACGGTAAACACTATTTTTCATCTTTTTCCCGATAATATTCCATTTATTCCTGCCACAAATTCACCTTGTCTTCAAATCAAATAAAATATTGAAAAAAAAAATCTTTCTTTAGATTTCCTAATTCGTTCTCACCCTTTTTTGCGTATAAATCTTTAATTTTTTTATTTTTTTTTTATTTAGTATTTACTTACTTTTCATTCTGCTTTTTTATTTACTTACATTTTATATTGTTTTAATACATTGCTTATTTTGGGCATTTACCTCAATCCCCAAAACAAATATGTTTGTTCAGCATGACGCCTATTCGGGGAAGATTGGATTACTGATGTTTCACTCTAGCAAAAAAAGACAGACGTAGAGATGGAAGGAATTCGACTGGTCAAGGAAAATGAGGTTATCTCTCAATACGAAAAGATTTGCGAAATATTCAGCTTTCAATACTTTATCTAACTGAGTATTTATCAATGTCTACTGGGATTTATCTCTTCTTCTCTCTTCTATCTATCTATCTATCTATCTATCTATATATATATATATATATATATATATATATATATATATATATATATATATATATATATATATATATATATATATCTCAGGATATTCACATCTCTCTCTCTCTCTCTCTCTCTCTCTTTGTGCGTGTATACACACACACACATATATATATATATATATATGCATATATATATATATATATATATATATATATATATATATATAGCGTTCATTCTTTTCCCTTTTCTATCTATTATCTACATGTATTGATTTATGTTCCTTTCTTTCGCCATTTCTATATAAATATACCAATATTTTCTTTCTTTTACTCTTTTCTTTTTTTATTGGTATCTATCTATTTATCTATCTATCTATGTCAGTCTGTTCACATCTATATATATATATATATATATATATATATATATATATATCAGTCTGTTCATATCTGTCTATGTATTAGTGTTCATACTTTCATGCTTCCTTTCTTCTTTGTGCTCATTCATTCTTTCTTTCTTTCGTCATTTCTCTCCATCTATCCCACTATTTTCTTTCTTCTTCCTATCTATCTATCTTTCTTTCTGTCTTCACATCTATCTATCTATCTATCTATCTATCTATCTATTGTTTGTTTTTATCTGTTTGTTTCTCTCTACTCCACTTCATTCTCTATGCCTTTCTATCTCTTCCTGCTCTCTCAATATAATAATAAATTAATTAATATTTTCAAAGAAAGCATATTGTGAAAATATTACCGGTGCCTCCAACAAATCCTTCATAATATTTGGAGTGCGAATACTAATTACTCTTGAGACATGAAGCCCCTGAGGTACCTAATGGTACAATGAGACGTTATTCGTTTTCCTTAAGAATATCGGCATGACAGATCCCCGCAGAAACAGCACCTCCCTAACCTTGAATGCCTTTAAAATATTTCCTAATTTCCGTTTATTTTTATCTATCACATTCGCTCAATCTATTAATTAATTAATTAATTAAGGCTTACAACTACTGCATCAAAGAACATCAGTGTTGCTAACAATAAAACATGCATCAGATGAAAACCTTCTGGCCAGGAAACAGCCTGAGGTATTTCAATGTACCCCCAGAGTATGATGAGTCTCTTTCTTTATGTAGTCATTAGAGATCCATGAAAGAATCTTTGCGAAATATGGAAATTTTTTTTTGATACTTCCTGATTTATGCTGGTAAAAACCTGAGCTCTGACAGGTATGCCGAGTTTTAGTCAGTAAGTTTCAATTCAAAGTTTAAGTCATTTTCTCCTCACTGAGAAATCTTAATCTACCCAACTCTTCCCCATAAACGCCCCTTCCTACCACTATGTATTTCTGTAATATCACACAACTTATTCATAATTTACCATTTTAACAATAAACTTTTATCTGGAATGGATCACGAGGATTGCATTGGATGAACTATAGTTCAAATAATAAACTACATATACCCTTGTGAAAATTAATTGAAACAAAATGAATAAGTCCATTATTATTTACTTTTTTCATATTTTTTCCAATGGAACGTTCCCCAATGCACATGTTAGTACTTCGTATGCCTATTCAGCGATGGCTTTCCTGGCAGATTGACCACAGATTCTCGACTGGATTTCAACCAGGAGAGTTACCGGGTCAGCCTATATTGCTTTGATTTGCTCACTGTTAAGTCTTGCCAGTGTGTTCGTGCAGCGTTATAATTTCCGTGCGCTTCCTTGGAGTAAAATATATCGCAGATAATGGCCGTAAAACAACTAATCGACAGTCGAGACAATAGTGTCAGGGTGTGATAAAAATCTGATACAAACACGGATAACGCATTATTTTTAATGTCCAAACAAATTTCATCATACATACCGAAAATAGATTCATATTACTGCACAACACTGCAAATGACTTAATTTGAGGAAAAAAATAGAATTCGGTTAAACCCTGTCACTCCTGTGGGTCTAACACTGACCGTATGGGGAAATAGAGAAAACTAAAGCAGCTGTTTAAATTAATTAGCACAAGGTTGTAACTTGCACCAGATTTAAATATTAGACTGTTATATTTATTCATTCGATTTGTTCTGATCTTCAGCCAATGGTCTCGAAGAATAATCTTTCGTGGCATCTGTTGCTTCTTACAGACTCTGCTCATCCGATAAAACTGTTGTCTAATGTTATTGATTTTTTTTTCAGATTAGACACTGTTTGAGATGGTAAGCCAAACAGACAAAAATGAGCATGTTCGACATGTTTTGCTCTTTGATTTTAATCAATGTTACAATGCCACAAACAATGCCTGCTCGAGACATTTCTGCTTTGAACGGAGATGTCTTCATTACGTATGAATTGAATCAAGACATCCAAACGGACAATGCTAAGCTGTATATTGAACAACTGAACAGGCTCAAAGCTGCTATTCAGCTGAAAAGACCTGATTGGTGATACAGTGTGATTATTCAACATGATAATACTCGCCCAAAGTTGTTAAGATGAATGTAATTAAAGAACATGATTAATAATTTCCGATAGACTCACCATCTGTTCCTCGCTTAGTCCTATCTTCTTCGGTCGTTTTTAACAATTTGAAGTGAGTTTTGTTTAACAACTACGTTGAGCTTAAAACGTGTCTTGATGAAATCTTCGAGTCAAAAATTAAAGATTTCTATGTCGAGACATTGAACAGTTAGTGTATCGTTGGCAGGATGTCATAAACAATGAAGGGAATACATTTTTTGAATGATACTTCAAAACTATTAATAAATAATTAGTATTAATAACATTACAAAAAAACGAACGAATTTATGAAAAAAATATAACAAACGTAATCGTCAAGCCAGCTCTGTAAAGGTATTAAGAAAATAGAAACATAATGAACACTTATATTTAACATCAGAAAGTGAGGGCTAACATTTCCAGGGCACGAAATGAGGAAGGAGGGCTTGGAAAATTTGATACTCGCAGGGAAGTCAGCAGTCAAGAGAGGAAGAAAACAAAGCATAACCTACATAGAGAGCTTGTGTAAAAGGATGGCAGAACAGGTTTCATGGAAGATAACAAAAAACAAATTTTATTAAGAGCTACATATGATAGGAAATAGTGGAGAGGCCTGACGCGAACCTCATGAAGCGACATCGCTCGTAGTAGAAGGATAGTTCAAAAGCAGTTTATTATGCATTCTTCCCACAGATTTTCATATCCACAGATTGGATTCTGTTCTATCAATTGATATTCCTGTTAAGTCAACGAAGTAAACATGGAACCATTTAAGATTTATCAATGTTTGCTTATTTATATATCTCCTGTCCCATTTAATAATGGGAGAAAATTTTATGAGAATAACAATAATTTCTTAATAATGTTAGATAATATAAAAAATATTGTTATGTATCATCAATCAGATAGTTCAAAACATATAAGTATCAATGTGAATACAGAAATACAAGCGGTAATAATAACTATTTGTAACAATTACTTTCAAACAAATATATCACGAGGGTTTTATTAATAATGCCACAGAAAATGCATCAGTTACTATATATTTTACATGATTATTTGAATTATGGTATCCTAGATTCAACACACTTTTACGGTTTGGTTTATTTTATTTTACGGCATATCAAGCTCAATGGGTTATTGTATGCCGACAAGATTTTTATTGCTAGTAATATTTTTTTCTTCAAAAGTTCATTGCTGGTAATAATTTTTTCAAAAGTAATATTTTTTTTTTCTTCGAAAATAGAATTTTTTTAAAAAAATGTATGGCTTGTAATAATTTTTTCAAAAATATATTCATTACTGGTAATAATTTTACAAAATTTTATTGCTGTTATTAAAACATATTTTTACACTTTCATAGTATTTTGACCCATGTTTGGGGGTTAACTATTTGACCATAGCTGGATTCAGGGTTAGCCCTGAGAATACCACCAATTAAGAGGTGGTCCCACGCTCCTCAAAACCTCCTGATCACAGGCCTTGCTGATGGATGTAGTTTATCGTCTTACCCAGGACATGGATGTAGTTTATCGTCATGCCCAGGACGCACACTCTTACGGTATCAGTATATAATTGAATAACTATAAAGTGATACGTTTGGAATTAATATTTTAGCTGCAATTACAAATTCTCTTATTCATTAAATACATTTTAGTTTTGCATTGTTATCCAAGATTCAAGTCTAAACTTAGAATTGTTAGATTAATATAATTCCTCATGTTTTTCATTGTTTTGAGCATTTAAGAAATTTGTTTTCAGCGAACATTGCAAATAGGAAAATTTCGATGAACAAAGGTGGAGTTTGGGACGAGAGTGAAAACGAAGGCAGCGATTATGGTTATTTAAGGATCAGATGTAGGCACGGCGGGAGGCTGTTAGGTAAATGTATTCACAGACATTGTAGGATCGCCGTGAATCAATAAGAACACAAGCCAGGTGACGAGAGGCTCAGAGGGGAATGAATGAGACAGAAGAGCGTAATAGCAGGAGAGCTGACCTGCGAGAGAATGAGAGAGAGAGAGAGAGAGAGAGAGATGTGAAACGAAGACAAAATGAAAGAGAGGAAAAACATAATGAAAAATAATATGCTATGAGCGATGTTGTTGCAGAAATAACTCAAAATGAAGCAGAATCAAATACAAGAAGATAAATTATGAGAATGCAAATGGAAGAACTTCTTCGAGAAATTTCAATAAATACTTTCATTGCAATTGTTCGAATGAGCTCTTCCTTATGCTGAGAAGACATTTTGAATTGAAGTGCAGTACTAGTTGAGCTGGCTAGATGTAGCAGTAAGTTCTATGATAGCAATTTCTTTTTGCGCAATTTTTGCTTGTGGAACTATCTTCCGGCTGAATGTTTTCCAGACAACTGTAATCTGCAAATGTTTACATGCAATGTCAATTCCTATCTGCTGTCTTCCTCATTGCTCTTCCTCTGTTGCTGCTCATTATTAACGCCCTATTTCTTCCACAATCTGTAACACCTTGGGTCTTAGTGGCTTTAATGGCTTGTATAACGTGATATCGATTAAAAAATGAAAAGCAACGCAGCATGAGAACTGAGAATGACATAAAAAATGCAAGAATTCACAAAACTGAGTTCATAGCACAAATAATTTTCTGTTCACTAGAGCCAATTATCAACACCATAACTAAGCCGACATTTTTTATGGAACGGTTACACTAATTTTTAGTAAATCAGACAGATCGCATATTCGGTTTGAGGACGCGATTTCTGCTGTCTTGACATTTTAGATTTAAATTAATTTCAAGTTTAATGATTTATGCATCCCATATTGTTTTAGGACTTCTTTAGCAAAAAAAAAATAACATAATCTCCAGAGTCTATTTATTAATCATAAATAAATCATAGATCATAAGTGCATCTCCATGTAAGTAAATAGTACCATGTTTTTGATAAACAGACGTTTTCCAGGTGAAAATCTTTTATCATAATACACAAGTGGCAGAGATAATAATACATTCATGAGTTGGATCGTAGCACACAATTGACATTGAATGTGATACAAAAGTGACAAGAAGTATTAAGTCTCTTTAAACTTGACATACATTTTCTTAACGTATTTTGCAGTTTCGCTGTACTTTTATACTAATGTGTACACTATACAAGTTACAAGAGACACTCAAGGTAGAATATTATTGTGTTGTAATATATGAACGTAGGTAAAGTCACTGGGAAAAGCACCTGGAATCAGTTCTTTGAATTGAACTTACTTGGATGATTCACACTTGTGTACGTGGCATGGTGGATCCCAGTTTTAAATGTCAGCGTGGTGAGACTAAGGAATACAGCTCGTCATAGAAATAGCGATATAGAAGCGAGAGGTTCACGACATTAACTTTTGTGATCGGCTGCTTTAATATGGAAATAATCACTCAGAAGCCAGGGCAGACGCTTTTGAATTCTATCTAGACAGGTAAGTGAGCGTCTTGCCAAATATGGCACCAATGTTTCATTTGCAATCAGACCTGGCTCTTGCAAAGTTAGTGTATAGCGAAGGAGTCAGCTACTTGTTGGAGTAGTATAATAAATCAACCATTTTTCCAGTATAATTAGCTTGGATATATGTCGTCTATTTGAGCTTCCAACAGAAGCTCAAGATAAAGAGCCTATACGTAAGAAGAGCAAACCATCAGGATAAGTCCAAGTTCAGTGTTTGCTCGCTAGTGGTGGTGCTAGTGGGGATGGTGGAGTGTTACTAATTTCATTTTGCCCTTATTGACTTTTAAAAGCCAATAATTTCACATGGGTTAGATCAGAATAGACATGAGCTGTTAGTTTCTGGTCTTTCAGATATGTGAACATTAACCTATACATTATTACATCTATATTTTATTTGTGGTGTTGAGATTGTTTATATTATGTTTGGTTAACTTTACTTCTGATGTAAACTTAGATTACTGTTGAACATGAATTACTTTTTGTGGTTGCAAAAGATTTTGTGAATACTTCTGTCTTGTGATTAGTTAATTTCTATCAAGCTCATTAATTATTAATGTTTTAAAATACTCGATCTGCAATTAAAAAAATACAATTTGAGCATCCACAAACTTTTATATAGATTTAAAATGTTATTGCGATATCCATAATTAATTTTATTTAGTGTTAGTTGCATTTTAAAAACATCTTGCCAGTTGTGTATGTTAATGACAAAAAATATAATTTAAGTTACCTCTCTTATATATGCCTAACGTTAAATTTATTTTGACGAGAAAGAAGCGCATTTACAAGAGATTCACAACTATCAATTACATTCATTTTTATCTTATCAATTATCTCTTGAAGATGATCTTGGATGTCATTGGAAGTACTTGGGAAATAGAAGAAATAACCAAAACTACGGCATCTGTCTTAAACAGTTTTGTAAAAGCATTAAGAAATTGTAGTGCCACGCCTACATTTCTTCAGCTATGATTGGTCGATTAATATATATTAAAAATAGTAAGACAATTTACCGATCGCATTTCATCATACTGATTTTTTTTCCTACAGTTTGCTCACGAAGAAGTTTTGTTACAAAATCACCGATTGGTTCATTTTTCATCCAATCGAGTATTTTTCGTATATCTTCAAAATTTATCCCGCGTTCGTGCTGGGAGCAACCCATAGTAATATAAATATTGGATGTATTCCAAAAACCAGTAGTAGTTCCAGCACCACAGTAGAGTACATAGCAGAGACAATAGATTTCGGCTACTCACTCGTGTTATTCATCCTACTCACTCCGCACGTACATACGCACAGTTACAAAACTTAATTTGATACACCACCAGTTCTCTGTGAACAAATTAAGTTGAAACAACTCTGTTAGTTACAAACACAACTGAACAATCTTCTGAAGATACATTCTATTTTAACACAGAACTCTGAACTTTATACTCAGAAAACTTGCTTAAAAATGTCCTAACAGATAAAGGGAAACTACATTTTTCTCCCTATTCACACATTATACAACTACCAAGTATTTTTTGTTGATTTTAATATATATGTTTATTCGTTGAAACAAATTGGTTCTTCATTGTTTTTCCTTGATGTTTTTAAATATTATGTATGAATGCTAAATGCTTATTCAACACGCAGCCGCATTTATCTCTTCAACCAAACACCATTTACCAATTACATTGGTATCCACCAACGTTAGATTAGCATACAACATTGGTAACCCCAACACTTAAGAAACCAGCATTCTACAAAATTAATCCGTGAATTTGAGAGGATTAACATGAAAATAAATAGGCATAATATGTCGAGATTATTGAACCAAACATACGTGAATTCATGCATTTCAGTTTGATTTCCAAAATAAAAGACCAAACAAAAAGGCGGGAGAAACTAAGATCATAGAATTCAACAACGTGAATGGATCAGTAAACAAAAGCAATGAAATTATTTCAAACTGTCAGTATACTGAATTATTTCTGATAAGTGGGAAAATGAACTCGCATTTTGAAAATCTCATTAACATGTCTGAATTATTCTCCTAATGAGTAAATATTTCATACGTCATATATATATATATATATATATATATATATATATATATATATATATACATACAAAGAATAATCACACATAGAATTAATCAGAAGTATCAATGCGATTATTGACGACAGCCATCGTTAGAAAATATAATATATGCATTAAAATCCTGTTCATAGTGAACCGTCATGATAGCAGATATTCAAAAAACATCTTTCGGTCGACATACAGGTATATCGTCTCAAGTTTTTTGATTTTATAGGGAAAAAAACACATGCCTGATGATGGATGGAAGACTGTCCGTAAGTACTAGCATTTTAACATCAAATAAACTGAAAAACTACAGACAACAAGTTTTTCCTCAAGGATCAAAACTCGCACTATGGATGAACAGGATTTTAATGCATATATTATGTTTTCTAACGATGGATGTCGTCAATAATCGCATTGATACTTTTGATTAATTCTATGTGTGATTATTCTTTGCATGTAAATCATATGCTGCCTAATGTTTTATATATATATATATATAGACAATATATATATATATATATATATATATATATATATATATATATATATATATATATATTGTCTATATTTAGGCAGCAATTTTACATTAATGACTGTTTCATTAAATAATATAGACAAGTTATGTCGATTTATTTTAAGTAAGTTCCTTTCATATTGTCTGATAAGGTTAATCCCAATATCGTTGAAAGACACCATATTAATGTATATTTAAATACAATCTAAGCTTTCGGCTTACACAAGCCATTATCAAAGATGACAATTTCAATAAATCAAACAACACACGGACGAAACAACAATGATAATCCGCCCTTGCTGCATCAAAATTTCAAAGCAACGACAAACTCGTGTATAAGAGACGCGGTAGCGAAAATCGCGTCGCAGCTCGTGACGTCACACATGACCACCCGAGAGAGAAAAACGAGAAGTATTAAGTATGGGAAAATTGCTTCTGTTATAAATTATAGGCATTTAAGGATATTTGTGGCGATTTCATAGTTTATTTTGTTCAGGTTAGGTCTACACTGTTTTATGAATAAAGCTTCAATTATTTTAATTTTTGCTCATTGTTTACATGTTTAAGTATAGTTGTGTTGTCAACCAGGAATTTCCAGAATTGAGTACGCGGGCAGGCATGTTGTTTTAAATGTCTAAAAATGATAGAATTATCATTTAAATGTGGAGTCAAGCGCCGTGAAAGCAAGTTTGTGTTGTGACCAACATATATATATATTACTATCAAGCATTAAAATCTATTCTTTACATAAATTGCTAAAACCCAATTACAGCCTCTTTCTCTTTACTTCCCTCTTCCACTTCTTTCTTTTTCCATTTTCTTTTCTCCCTTCTTCCCTCCCATTTCAATATATCACTTCCGTTAAGTTAACCGTCTAAATAGGTCATGGTCTGGTCACTCCTCCCCCAATACAAAGTATGATTGAGAGAGATATGAAATTAATCCCTCCCTATACTCTACCATGTCTCTTTAACTACTCCTTTTACACTCTCTGTTAAATTACAAAAACTTACACTACCCATCAATTTGAATTTCATTTTTCATTTCATTTCATTTTTAGAAGTGCTATCTGATGTTCCGGCGTCCTTTTAAAAGGACTCTTGCGAAATAAATTATTATAATGGTACCTTAAAGTGGTCTGTTTTTCTTTTAAATATTAGCTCTGGATTTACAGATTTCATCCTCCTTGAGTTTACCCATACGGATTACCAAGTTCTTCATATATAGATAGATAGATAGATAGATAGATAGATATAAGCAAGATGAATGCAAATGTATCCCAAGATGAGGAAATAACAAATCGGATCACCAAAGCAACAAGTGCATTTGGGAAGCTGCGCCAACGCGTATGGAATAATAGACGTATCAATTTGGACTGCAAAATATACGTTTATAGATAAGTCATTTTGACCTCACTGTCGTACGAGTCAAAAGCAAGGACCCGATGTAAGTTCCATATCAATCAGCTGAATGTCTTCCACAAAAGTTGTCTCTATGAGATCTGTGTCTGTGCTAATAACGATTGCGCCACCAATACTGATATCGCAAAATTGATGAAATGGAGACTTGCCTAATGCAGTCACAACATGGCTGATCTGATTATGTCGTAAGGGTGAGGGATGGCATACCTAAAGTTCACAAGTACAGCCAGCTTGACGGCGGACAAAGTACCGTTGGACGGCGATTGCACAGTTATAAAGACGAGCTAAAGTGTAAACTCACAGGTTTCAATATACCTCATACTAATTTCGTGTGATCTACCATGGATATTTTTGCCAATGTGGTATCAGAAATTTAACAATCCTTTGTACTGACCGGCTAAATGATGAACAATAACGGCGAAAAGCGTCAGCAAATAATCCTATGCCTATCTCCCATGATCCTGGCTATTGCACAAGATGTAAATGTGTATGCCGGTCACTAGTGGGACGGAAGTGTCACGTACGACACAGACATAAAATTGAATGAGGTTGTTGTAACTCCATCACATACATATATATATATATATATATATATATATATATGTGTGTGTGTGTGTGTGTGTGTGTGTGTGTGTGTGTGTGTGTGTGTGTGTGTGTGTGTTGCAAAAATAATATATATAAATTGGAAAAAATTGATCCTGGTCTGGTAAAAGACCGTAAAAACTGAATGAGAGATCAGAATTACGATGCGATGCATCCACATTAAACAACGTTCCTTTTGAGTTCGTGCGAACCAGGATGAAAATATATTCATTTCATATAACCCCACTTCGATACAATATCAATACCTTGCTTTTCTCATCCACTTCTATTAGGCCTCATGTTGTAAGTTTATTTACTTTTGAAAAATAAAGCGTTAGGAAATTATTTACCACAGATCCCCTTGAAGCTATCAAAAGGTTGAAATCATGGCAGTGTGATCGGCTGATCTCCTAATTTTATTTTTTTATTCAAAAGCTCTGCATCTTATTTCTTTTCTTTTCTACATACACACACACACACACACACACACACACATATATATATATATATATATATATATATATATATATATATATATATATATATATATAGGTAACTACACTCGTCTCGGAAACCTTCGGCCAGCTTTCCCTGACGATCCACTTAGGTGAAACCTTGGTAGCTTTGCCTGGCTCTCTAGGTTTGACTATATATATATATATATATATATATATATATATAATGATTACACTCTATTTTTGTCCTTGCAAAAGTAAATGAATTAAACTTTTATAGTAATGTTTAAACAAGGAATACACTTTCCTAAATCTCTATTTAAAAGGCGTAATACCATTCGGCGGACTTTACGAACCAACACATATTTGCACAAATATGAAAGACAGATTAATTTAATTAGATTAAGTATAGTGTTGTGCCCATTTATTTTATTAGTGTTAAAGGAGGAAAAATTGTTATATCACTTTAAATATGGGAATATTTACCAAAATATATTCTTCTATATAGAGTGGCCCTAGAGTGTCCGTTCAGAACCTGAGTGAGCATGTCTCTTCCCAATTTAGTAAGCTTTGCCTTTTTCCCTATCCCAACCAAATCCCTGTTCTAACATTGATTTATAAACATTTTGGTAGATTATTCGCTGTTTAAGAATGGCTATTCTGCCTTCAATATTTTACTATACTTCTTTTACCGGTTTTATGTCTCAGAATTGTCAACTGTATATTTGTCATTGTAATTATAAAGTTACATTTTTTTTTCTTTTTCTATAAAACCTTTTCCTTGCTTGAATGATTCATTCATGGCATTCTCAGTATCCTCCTGTAGAACATCTTTGCTGCCGCAATTTATTTATGAGTAAAATGTCCGGTATTCGTTGTAATATAGCAGGACTGATGTTACATAACAGTTCAGCACATTTTTATGTGTTTATACGAAGGTTTTATATTTATAGTTTGAAATAGGTATTTTATTGCTATATTTACTTTAAACGAAGTATTATTACTTCAGACAAAAATTTTAGTGGACACCCTTGTTTGAAAGACGTTCCCTTTTTATTTTAAACAATCTCTATTACGTGAATCGAGCAACAGACTTGCGTAGGAGGTTAAAAAACACCGTTTGACACAAGTTGCTTTAGACCAGTCGGACACACAGATCTTCATAGCTCAGTAAGGTTTTCTTTTCTATTTCAAAAGAATGCCCACACCCCCGTAAATA
Source organism: Acanthosepion pharaonis (assembly GCA_903632075.3). Taxonomy (NCBI): domain Eukaryota; kingdom Metazoa; phylum Mollusca; class Cephalopoda; order Sepiida; family Sepiidae; genus Acanthosepion; species Acanthosepion pharaonis. The sequence continues at coordinate 2,565,788 of CAHIKZ030000355.1, read as the reverse complement.
GTTTTTTCGAAAGCCTATATCGGCTCAGTTAGGTATGCGAAAATTAAATAAATCACTTTTTAAAGAGATAATGTATTTACTTTAATCCGACATTTAGATACACACCGTTTCCATTTCAAACATTTTGTATTATGTCTATCGCAATGTGCATTCGAGAAAGAAATGAGCAGGAGGTGTCTGTTTCAAACAAGGTTATTCGTTAAAATAATTTTGAAAGTGTAGAAATGTCAAATTAAAAAGTCTCCATTAATTCTTCAGGAATTGAGCAGATGTAAGGTTTGGAGTAAGAATATCAATGAGGATGTATGTATCGGTTTAAAGAGAAAAGGGCATGATGCTTTATCTGGCTGAACGGTCTAAAGCAGGTTGGATCCTGACGGAGGATATAATTTCCTTTAAGATTTTACAAGTACGCAGGCCGAGAAAAGTAATACACCGAGTGAGAAATGAAAATGAAGGGTATATTTCAAACAAATGTATATATTAAAATAACATTTAAAGTGTTATGGGATCTTACTCATAATAATAATAATGGACTATTCCATACTTAATAAATACTGCGCCTCAGTCAGTAGGCACGGAGTCAGTCGTTCCCTTCGGAAACGACTGTTCGGTTGAACTCTCTCCCTTGTGGCAAGGAGGAACCCGAAGGAGGCTACGCCGAAGGGCGGAGTCTCGTTCGGGGAGGTAAACCGGCCCTGAGCCCGTTTATACGGGTTCAATGGACATATTTTTCGGCCGAGCCCACGGGCTCGGAGAACCCACAATAAATAACCGACCTTGTGTCACATGATGCCTCAGTGGGGGTGGGTTGACTGAATATCGAGTCAGTCGTTCAAGTCTTGAATGACAGATCGGTTAAACTTCGGGCGTGGAGGAACCAGAAAGAGGCTACGACGATGGGCGGATTCTCTTTCGGGGGGGGACCCTGAACCCGTTTATACGGGTTCAATGGGCATATTTTTAGCCAAGCCCACAGGCTCATAGAGCCCATGTTAAAAAGGCTTTGTGCCACATGATGCTCTTGTGGGGGGGTGGTGACTGAATATCGAGTCTAGTCAAGAGTTGAGTCAGAGGCAGTCCGAAACAGAGTCGCGTTCAGACAATTACTGCAAGACATTGGAATAGTGATACTGGTCGAGACTACATTGTTCTCGCTACTAAACCTGATTGTTCATACTAACACTTCTACTTCTCTGTATATATACCTGCTGTAATATATCTGTGTTATTCCATACTTGTGTTCGAGTTCTTTATTGGTTCTACCTTGGACTACCACCGTGGTACAAGGAATCCGGACCATAACATAAAGGAATAACACTCTCAGATTAAAGCAAATCCGGGAAATATAGAGAAATATACATATGTGTGTGTGTGTGCCTGTACATGAACCTGTTCTGTGATTCTGATGATAATTAAATGATTAAATAATGATAATTAAATGATTATCGAAAATAAAATGAAATGTAGGAAATAAATGTTATGTGTTTGTTTTTAATCTTTTGTCTCTCTTCATTAAATAGTAATAAATCCCTTAAGCAAATCAGCATCATTGATTTCCAGACTTTTCAAGAGAAATAGAAAAAAAACACGTTGTGTATATTTCGTTATATTCTCAGATTGTTTTTATGCGTGTCCCTTTGGGGTTGTTATTTTATTGAATCTTTGTTTACGACGCAAATAATAAAGAAAATTTACAAACGAATACAAAAATATACAGACATTAAATTCTCAATTTTCTTGTTGCTTTCAAAAGAAATGTTACGAAATCTATTTTTGTTCTATCGAAACACTGATCTGTGAAAACACGCTTATATGTTTGTCTCCAATCAAAAAAGAAATCGTTAATTAAGAAAATATGATCACAATGTAAATTGAGTACACACGCACACGTGCACATATATATATATATATATATATATATATATATATATATATATATATATATATATATGATGAACATGATGAACAATGCAATCAATATTTGTCTTGAAATAGGCAACACCCTGATGATGGCATTGTGCTATGTCGAAAGTACTCGGAATAAAATAATATGTATCAACACGGCCATTTTCTCTCTTGTCAATAAATATGAAAGGATCCAACTGAAAATAAGTATACAGAACTTGTCAAAATTATTCAATGAAACATGTCTCTGTATTCAGATACAATGATGGCTTTTTGACATATGATTATATGGATATTTTAACTTCTTTTCGTGTCAAGAACCGAAAGCATTTTTGAATTAAATCTTAGATTATACATTAAAAGTATATTATGCCGTAAAATTTAAAATGATATTTCTAAAACGAATGATTTGAGGGTATGTTTATCTGGATTTTTGTCCTTGTTTTGTTGTGAGGAACTCGCCTCCAAAGTCTATAAAAGTGAGTGTGTCTGTGTCTGTGTGTTTTTGTCTGCGTGTGTGTGTGTTTGTGTGTGTGTGTGTTAAAAAAATGAAGCAGGACAACGTGTATAAGATTTTCTTCAGAGGCTGGGAGTTTTAATTTTAAAACTATTTATTTATATGTTCTTTGAATATAATGTCTAGTCGATTTCATTTAGATTTTTTCTTTTTTTATGCTTCCATCACTGTGACACTATTTACCTATGGTAATTGGCTAACTAATTAAGCATGGAATTTAAACACGAGAAAAAGCTATAACAAAGGACATACTGAGCGATGTTTTTGTTTTGTTTTAACAAAAGAAAAATGGGTAAAGATTTTATTTTCATTTACGAAGAAAGGTATTTTTTCGCAGAAGATAGAGAATTCGTAAGGTATCGGATCCTGTCAGAATTAATTTATGCCATGACGCGACAAGGAAAGCAGAATACGGGTAAAGATAACAATCTGCCCATGGCAATAATGAAAATTTCTATTCGGTCAAGAGGCATACAAAGCAGAGTTCTAGAAGATAATCAAAACTGGGTCAAGCATACGACCGATAAAGAATTAGGTGAGACCACCCACCCCACAAAAAAAAAGAGAAAAAGAAAAAGAATAAGTTATTAACTATCTTTCGGAGATATCATTTGGTTTTGGAAGAAGACCCAACTGTTGTATGTCCGGATCTTGTTATGATAAAACTTAAGTGCCAAGAGAAGCAGAAACGGATAAAAAAAATTTAAAAAAAAGACCGACGAAGGAAATCATTATTGTTACCTGGACAAACTGTTGGCGACAGAATGCGATGATGTTGAGAAAGACAAAGACATTTAGTCGACCACCCAATTAATGAGTCGGCGAAAATCCCATTAATGAATTCCAGACCACCCCAAGTTAAGATAAAAATTTAATGTCCACAGTAGGATTCATAAGAATTCTGGCCGATGGAAAAGAAAGAAAGAAAAGGGAAGATAATTTTTTTTCTTTGAGCGATAACTGTAAACTGAGGCCAGTCTAGCCACACCCACATTGCCGAGCGTTCATTGCCTAAGTTGTGGCGTGAGTGATGGGCGGAGGTAAACATATGAGAAAGAAGGGAAACGTGTTGACGCCCTCTGAGGGGATTGGTGTTAGATACCAATATGAGAAAGGAAGAATTTAGGAGGACAATTCCCTTACGATCCCCAACCACTGAGAGGGGGAGAACCCCTCTAAAACAGAAAGTAATTGATTTCCAAAAATGGGAAGTGATAAATTTTCCTGTCCGAAAACAAAGAAAAAACTTATTGCGTATTTAGAATTATTGAGGAACCAAAACCACGACCGACCTCCACTCGGTTTTGGTCGGCGTCTATATAAACGAACGTCCCGAGAGTTGAGTTACAGTTGAGTTGGGTTAGCGATCGGAGACCAGCCCCGCAGGAGTTGACTCAAAGTTTTCTATGCATTCCGACTTAGACTTCTAACCAAAAACATTTTTTTTGAAGAACGACTTAGACTCACACCAACCAAACAAGTTTTTACGAATATCGGCTGAAGATACCAAAAACCAGTTTATTAAAAAACAACTTAAGATATTAAGAATCGCCTAAGAAACGCAAAGTGTCACGAATCCATAGAAGCGGTTTGGGAGAAAAACGCAGTCCTGTATTCAGAAAACAGATATAAAGATACTTGTTATTTTTTTTCAACACATTTGAATCTTTTGAGTTGTTACATTATTTTCTTTTACATACACTTGTGCGGTATCACCTTTGCCCCGCATTCAGCTTGCACTACGGCCTGACGCCTAATTGATTTCGTCTACCTAAGATCGTCACAACTTGGGTAGGTTAGACTAGAAATCAAAGCAGTTACTTCGGTAACCGGACGTTGGAAGCGAGCTGGGAACGACAAAGCTGATATCGAATCTAACCAGACATCGACCACGAGCAAGACAACCAGAGGGGTTAGTGTCACACATGGTTTCGTGGTAAACTAGAATTCCATCCGAACCAGCCAAGCGTTAGATCATCACAGGATAGCACAGGAGCAGAGACAAGTGTGACGTCACATCACTATTTTAATTCACTATCCCACATTCTGATCGTAGAAATCTGTCAAAAATGGTAAAACGTTGTAAGAACCTGGAAGCAACTTTATTGTGGATGATCTAGCAATTAAAGAACTTTCTACGCCTTTTCGCCTTAGTAAATTGTATTCTCTTTTAATTTGAGTATCATTTTTTTTTAAATCAAACTTGTGGTCAGTCCCTTTACGGAGAGCACCTAATGCATTCAATGTGTTCTTTTGCAAAAGATACCTTTCGTGCGTATACGATAAGTTATTTAAATTAAATTTAGGTTGGGTTTAGATAAATTATTTTCAATTGAATTTGTAATAGAATTAGTGGGTACAACAATATATTTTGGGTTCGTTGTTTTTTTTTTTTCCGGATGGACGGCATTTGTATTTTGAAATTTTTTCGGAGCTTTTTGTTTAGCATTTAATAAGGAATTGTTAATTTATTGGTGAACCTTCAAAGTATTACGCAAACTTTTCAACTTTGTTATGATTTTTTCCCCAGAAAATTGTCCGTGATATATTAAAAACTATAAATCATTATCCTTATGCAAACACACACACACACACACACACACACATATATATATATATATATATATATGTCTGAGTGCGTGTGTTTGTGTGTACGTGTGTGTGCGTGCGTATGAGAGAAAGTGGGAGGGGGAATGAGAGAAATCAAAACGATGACTGCCCCCCGCACTAACGAAATAAACAATGTAAGGCTCTGAAAATAGAGACAGGCTTTTTACAACTACAATAAGTCAAGTGATAGAAAATAATGCATCGCTCGCTGTATTTTAACGAACTGTAATGATGGCATTCAGTGAGAACTGATTTCAAAATCAAAGGGAACAAATATGTGATAATTATTCTCCTTGTTGGAAGAAATGCAAAATCCATATTGAACTTGAAATATAATAATATTCCGAATGTAGATTTGAATATAAAGGCAAATATATTCTTCTACAATACTCTTATCTAACATATTGCAAGAAACATATAAAATAAGTATTCTATCCTAATCTGCGTGTCAGACTCAAGCTTCGGTAATCGTATCCTCACAGGTACAAATGGGAACTCATATACATCTACATATTTACTTTTCGATTGCGCAGACTGAATGTTTACTAAACAAATAAATGTAAATCTATTACGATTGTCCACTTTAATAACGATTGGATTAATAAAGACGATGGATTAAGACTATTAAACCATTACTATTATTATTAATATATTAATCCATTATTATTATTTTTATTATTATTATTAAGACTATTAATTCTTTAAAATATACATGCATCCATATGTTTTTTTTTAATTTTGATACGTATAATTTGGACCGTCCAAGTTGATATCTGACTAGATTTTGCAGCTACATTCAGGGACTTTTTGAGAAGGCTACGTTTCTAATTAAAAAATACTTATAACTATTCTACAAATAGTGTTTTTGACACGAAAGACTAATTTTGTAATTTTAAATATAGCGCCACAACACATATGGTGACAGTAAGCAACAATATCATGTTTAATATACTGATATTTTTTACTTCATAATTACAACGATGTTCAAAACTACACAAACCAAACCGAACAATATATTAACGTTGGAGATTCTATTTATATTTTAGATTTTGATGTTGTACACCGTATTGGAAAATTTGAAAAATATATTAAAATTTTAACAGGCAGAATTGATTGTTAAAAATATAATGATATATTTAAACACCAACTTGCTGATGAATTGGATCGTGATTACGATTCCAATGTAATAAATTATAACCATGAAATATTAGTGTTTGAGTCTTTTATATTATATTCTTATTCTGTCCTGGACATTAAGTTCTACCTGGATTGTATCCTCTTGAAATTATATATATATATATATATATATATATATATATATATATATATATATATATATATAAAGTAAACATAAAGTCAACGTCAGGCCTGTCTGTTTCATATAGCATGAAACAGACTGCCGCCTCTAAGTGTTGACTTCTATGTTCACTCTTATATTTACACACGCTCTATCTCTGATATTGACCACTTTATTCCATAAATATAGCACACCTTAAGACTATATTTCTTCATATATATATATATATATATATATATATATATATATATATATATATTTATATATTGACCATTAATATCATATATATATATATATATATATATATATATATATATATAATGACCATTAATATTATATATATATATATATATATATATATATATATATATATATATATATATATATATATATATATATATCAAGATAATTGTTATCCAATGTCTTTCAACTTTGATGAACAATTCATTTTAAAATATTCATAAAAACTTGGGCTATATTTGTTGCATCATTTTCAAATACGCTTCTTTGTTTCTTCAAGTAAGAATTCGTATAATGCTTTTTTTTATAAATCAACAGTATGTTTATTTCCATATTTTATAACATTTTATGGATTTTAGTAACCTTATTTTTATTCTATGTTCCAGGCTAAAGCCTCACTTTTCTTTATCCTGACAAAAGCTAATGCAGAGTAGAATAATTAGAACATTTTCCATATCTGCAGGCTTGTATTAAACAAATGCAACTTACAAAAGTATATGGAACACAGAATTGGAGCTGCGTACTTGGCATTTGGAATGCTAAACAAACGCCTCTTCAACAACAAGGATTGGTACATGGCAAAACAAATATTATGGAATACATAATAATAGCGTCATTTCTTCTTTGCTATATGGTAGAGAAACCAGAATTCTATATTGTCGCGATATTCCAAAATTAGAACGCTTTCACCAGCAAAACCTTCTTTCAATCACCAAATGAACTTACTGTGTGATTAACACCAAAGTCCTGGAAAAAGCCACTAGGCAAAATATCGAATAGCTGATCACTAAGCAACGTCTTCGATGATCAGGATATGTAACAAGAAAGGAAGAGTCTATGATTCCACATGTCTTATTTAGGGAGATCACTTCAGGGAAATGATCACGGTGATGCCGTCTTCGAAGATAAAATACTAACACAAAACAACATTGTAACCCAATGAAATTGAGCGTAAATCATTTGAAACACAAGACCGTACCAAGTGGATGTTCTATCACCATCGGAATCGAAAATTTCGAATCAACCAGAAGAGAAAAAGAAAAAATTATACGACAAGAGGCAAAGGCTCGACAAAATCGACCACGTATTCCACCAACATTTCTATGCTATCAAATTCATCAGCTCTTCCATACAAGTATTAATCTATTTAGTCATCACCGCCATCATCTTAAATGAAGCAATCAGAAAAGGGGAGATTAAATTCTTGGGTACGAGATAAAGACGGCGATGCGATGTACTGTTTTTGCGTTAATGGTAGGGATTTTGACGGAATTCTAGTGTTTTTCATTCGGTTCGTAGGTTATAAGCGATTTAGTTGAACTAATACCTTAGAAATGGCAAGTTAATCAACAAGATAATGTAGCTGTTGTGAAACGAATGTGGTTTTGTTTGAATTTTTATTATTATCATTATTATTATAGAAAAATCCTGAAAGTTAGGAAGCGCATTCATAAGCAACATTGCTTTTTTTAAAGTTTTGATTTTTGTAATATCATTGGTGGGGATCGTTTTTATAACTGTTTGCATTAAATGATGTCTTTTTGGGTCGTTTCATGATATTTATCTAAAGTTTTTTTCTTACATGTGTCATGTTCCTTTGAGGGCGTACATGTTAATGATTTTCCACAATTTCCAGTCTCTTGTAGCTTTTAGGACAGTTTGTCTTTTTTGCCATCTTTCTTTATTCCTCTTCTTTCATTCATTGAAAAAAGTTTCTTAGGGAGGAAATACATTATTTTTTTTTGTTTCCTCTTGCCTTCAATCTGTTCTGTGAGTGTCACATTTTTCATCCTTATTATGTGCACTAAAATGTGAATTGTTTCATTCTGATGGCATTTATCATTGTCCTCTATTATCATTTTCTCTAAAACGTCCACACATATTTAGTCCATACTATTCTCAGTGTCTTTCCCTAGCAAGACAATTCTGTTGTTTAAAGCCTCTTCTTCATCTCTGAAGAAATTCCACAGCATTCAATGCCATATAAGGGGATTGACATTAAGTAAACATTCTTTCTTTTTGTTGTATTTCCTTTTTATTAATACTTTTCTCAGATTTTTTGCGCCATCCCAATACTCCTTCGGATATCATTGGCGCATTTTTCTGTCCTCTGTTAAACACTTCCCAGACATTTAAATTACTGTACCTGGTTGATTTTGGTATCTCTAATTTTAAATTTACATGGTATGTTTTACCTTCTCGCTCGCTTCATTTAGTTTCCTCTCCATTATTTTAATCCCAACAAAATCGATGACACTCGACAATCATCTCTTTATTAATTTTTGTTATGATTATATATTGCATTAGATATTATATATTGCAAAAATAATATCGTATAAATTAAGGAAGGAAATGAATTATTACATCGAATATTTTATTTTTGTCACTTAATCTCGTTTCAAATATATGAACCTACATTGTTTAGCGTTATACAACCATCATCATCTATCACGAGTTCCGTAATCCATTAGAGTCATAAGGTTAACACATGCACTGCAACCGTAACAGTATTTTTTCCCTTGGCAAGATAACTTGGCGGATCTAAACCCTCTCTAGTTTGGGTTGAATTTAGAGTTTTCTTTCTGAAAGTCAGCTTGCCACCCCAAAGCTATAGGACCCAGTCTGTCGTGGAATTTACTCATATCTGTGAGCGAACGGCCCTACTCAGGTTTTGAATTCAGAATAGTCCTTCTAGATCGGTTACAGCTCAAGGCTTTAGAACACAGGTTGTTCTGTTACTTACCCTAACATGAGAGAAGAAGAGATAGAGTCATGGTATTCCTAACGGTATTGGCACATAAGTAAATAATGAAACCGACTGGAATTCGAACAGCGTACCGATTACTCAGTAATTTCTGTCTTTAAGAATGGCCCTAATGAATTATACAAAATAAATCCCGTCAACGAAAAAAGGCCACGGCATCTCTCACTACACGACAAATAATTCATTTGAATTACCAAGTGCATTCCTTTTAATTTTGTATTATTTAGACTAAAAGCTAAAATCTAACCTACACGGAAACAAATAGTGGACTGCTGGTGGGCCGCCGATAGCAGCCATCGGCAGGACACCAGTTGGCCAATATTGAGCCTCTTGCTACCCGCCAGTGATATCATTGCCGAGACGAACACGCCAGTGGTCCGACAGCGGTCTACCAGCGTTAAACGCTAGTGGCATGCCACCAGATTAGTGGATTGCGTGTAGAGTAAGCTTCCATAGATGACCTTTTTACAATGGACACTATACATTTATATAGAAGCTTTATTATTTTCATTAATTATTTAGAACTTCTGAATCCCATGTATATCCTCCTTGTTTTCTCTTGAATATATTTATTATCTCATTCTACTTTTCTATTTTAATCCCCTTGCGATTATTTCTTGGTCTGCGACAAAGGTTGCAGGAGTGTCAACACATTTACATGTCTGTATTTAGCAATGGCCGCGCAATCTTCAGCACTTCAAAATATCTCTACATATTTGTCGAAATATAAACATTCTTGCATAACATGAAAGATATCTAAATGTCTAAAGTTAGGCGCAATCGTGAAAAAAACTGACTGAAGGAGATGAGCTTTATTTAAAGAGGGAAAAAGAGACTTTTATTTACAGTGAAGTATGTTGGACCAAATAGTACTTTCACCTACAAAGGAGGACACAGGGTCGATCCCGGCCTAGACGACACTTTTCCCTTATATAGATTTTTTGAATGATCCCGACTATAGATGTAACATACACTGCTTAAAAAATAAAAATGGGGTGTCTGGCTCAAATAAGTAGTTTCCTCTATAATAATATTAAAGTAACATAGCGATTGCGTCAAGCATGAAACAGCCTGTCACCTCTAAGTGTTGAATTCAATGTTCACTTTTATATTTAGACACGCTCTATCTCTGATATTGAGCACTTTATCCCATAAATATACCACACCATAAGACTATATTTCTTCATATATATATATATATATATATATAGATATAGATATATATATATATATATATATATATATATATATATATATATATATATATATAGATAGATAGATAGATAGATAGATAGATAATATAGTGGTCAATTCAATAATATATATATATATATATATATATATATATATATATATATATATATATATAAATTCCCAAGAGGATAGAATCCAAGAATTCATGTCCAGGACAGAGTAAGAATACAATTGGCTCAAACACTAATATTACTTTTTGAACCTTATATATATATATATATATATATATATATATATATATATATATATATACCGGGTTTAATAGCAAATTGTTCAAATCGTCCTGTTTAATACCCAATCGAGTTCCGTTTTCCCAGGTTTTCAAATGAGATATTCAGCCATCTTTGAACCATTTGTCGTAAGAATCAATGAAAAACAATTTCATCTTCTGATAATTTTGAGCATTTTCTTTGAGCAATGGTGATCCAGGCATAAATATACCACAAAGCCCATTCAAGACTATATTTCTTCAACTATAAATATAAATATATATATATATATATATATATATATATATAAATGAAATAGATAAACTTGTAGATAGATAGATAAAATATTGGAAAATGATCTTCAATTAATATATATATATATATATATATATATATATATATATATATATATATTAGAGAGTAAATTCCCAAAGAGGATAGAATCCAGGCAACGAATTTCAATTAGGCAATTTTGCAGTTGCACGATTTGGACAATTTTGCTTTTTTATTTTGCTTTTACACATATATATATATATATATATATATATATATATATATATATATATATATGTGTGTGTGTGTGTGTGTGTGTGTGTGTGTGTGTGTGTGTGTGTGTGTGTGTATATATATATATATATATGTGTCTGTGAATATATAAATATATATATATATGTGTGTGTGTGTGTCTGTGAATATATATATATATATATATATATATATATATATATATATATATATATTCCATATTAGATTCCAACTAATCAGTGCGGTAATGTCATGCATCATTAGATTACTAAAAGTTGTTCTTTGATTCAGCCGCCTTTCTTTTATGTTATTATTAGGTTTGACCTTCACTTAATCTGTAAGGTCTTATCTTCTTATCAAAATGAGATACGCACGCGACGCAGAGTTGATAGCAGTCAAAAAATGGAAACATCATGAACTCCAACAGGTGGTATTAAAGGAAAGAGAAATGAAAGAAAAAACTTCAATTGTCACAAGAGAGAATATATTTCTTGGATGAACAGTCTAAGATGAGACGGGCGAATTGGAGATGAGGAAATCAAGCGGGTACACTTTTATTTTTTTAATATCTGAGAAGTGTTCTAAGAGAAGACGGAAAATGCGAAATTCAGAGTATAAAGTAATGGCAAAATCTAGTTAGAAACAAAGAAACGAAGACTAAGCGGCTATGAAAGTTGGATAATCAATTAATCTCTTCACAGCTGAAGAGGAGAGTGGAGGTATTAGAAATATGGTTCTACAGAAGGATGTTGAGAATACTATGGACTTAAAATATATATAACGGGAAAGTGTTAAGGAAAATGGAAACAAAAGTTATTCTTATCCATAAATTGTGAAAGACATTAGAAATTTTTATGACACGTAATTAAAGAAGGACGGCCAAGAAACTCTGACACTCACATGGTATATTAAAGGTAAGATTATCAGATGGTAGCTGCGAGTTACTTACTTAATCGGCTTTTGTAAATGGATGGCATACCACGTCTTAAAAGAGGTAACAAAAAGATAAAGATTACTAAAAACGAAAATGCACAGGAATGTTTGGATGCAATGATCGTACACGCCATGATTAGGCACGTGAATGAACAGGCCATAGGTCTCAATGGAATAGAATTAGCGAAAACGCGATATCATCTGCTAGTTAATATGATTAACTGAGTTTGTTCTGCTTATAGCGCTTCCTCACTATAAATGTCCATTTTCATAAAAAAATTATGGGAATTTAGTAGCGTTTAGCATGAAACAGACTATCGCCTATAGTTGTTGAATTATGTGTCCACTTTTATATTTCATACGCTCTATCGCTAATATTTAAATTTAATCCATGAAAATAGAATACATTAAAACTATGTTTTATCATATATATATATATATATATATATATATATATATATATATATATATATATATATATACACACACACAAGGAATTCATCGAGCCTAGAAGAAACCTCAAGAAAATGCAGAAAGCACTAGACCTATATTTGAAACTCATCAGTAGTGCGCATCCACTACTGAGAAATGAAATCCGGACAGTTACATTGACAGGCAAACGTCATACACCGGTAGGACAAAATTTCTAACCTGATTTTTTTATCAAATATGGTGGCGGTGGTATTGAATCCTTTCTGATGCAATCACCATTCAGATTGGCTGGTCATGTCATCAGAATGAGTGATGATCGGATGCCGAAAATCCTCATGTATAACCAACTTTTTCATGGGAAGCGTAACGTAGGCCGCCCTTGTTTACGCTTCCGGGATAAAATTAGGTACAAATTTATTGCTGCAAACATCCCTATAGAAGAGTTCGTGCTTACTGTTGAAAAGCGAGTAAACTGGAGAAATACCTGCTACCGACTTATAACCAACTTTTAAAAGAATGAGAGACATAAGAATTAACACTAAATCTGGGGCTAATACATCAGCCCATATAACTTTCAGGCCTTCAGTATGCACTTCGTGTGGATTTGTTTGCAAATCCCGTGCAGGATTATTGTCTCATACATAAACTTGACGAAAAGACACTCAGACGTCGAAAACGACGGGAGGGTCCATCATAATCATATATATATATATATATATATATATATATATATATATATATATATATATATATATATACAAAAAGCTAAGACGATTTCTTTTTTTTATATTTATATAGTCTTTTTCTAGAAGTACTATATCTTAAATTTTCACACACACACACACACACACACACACACACATATATATATATATATATATATATATATATATATATATATATATATATATATATATATATATATATATATATATATAAATCAATTTCCACAACCAAGGTAATAATTCCACTAAGACTCAAGGGAGCTACTGTTAATGAAGAGAATGAAGATATTTATAAAAGGAAACAAGAAGGAAATATGGAATAATCTTCTTTCTCTTCAAATTACCGGGAAGTGTGAATCGGACGATACGCGAACATCTAGGAAAAATTAATAGTAAATAAAAATTTCGAATTTAGGTGAAGAAGGCAGAAGTATACAGTTGAATAGATTTTAGAAGCAACCGGAAACCCTGTAATATACAACAAGCTCTACTCTCGTTCAAAATGCCATGTAAGAGTGTTATGCTGATGACAGGATAGTTTCCTTTCTTAATTACGAAGCCAAATGATATGAACTGCCTTAGGCCTGAATTTGTAAGTTTTCCATGGATAGATATCCTGTAATATTTATAGAATAAATAAGAGAAACATTATTTAGCCTGAAGTAAAGACTAAAGCCGTCCAACAATTAAAATATATTCAGAAAACAATCGAAAAACAATGATCTAAAAAAAGCGAAAGACACGAATGTAAATAAAAAAAAAAATCAGTTTTCGGCATTTCCCGACTGGAATTGCCGCAGTATTTCCTTTTCGAGTAAACACTTCTCTGCATATATTTTCCACCATTTCTCGACATCTTTTAGGCAACTAGCCTTCTGCGCATGCGTGTATTGAATGGCCTTCAATCCGAGACTTGATGACTCCATTCTGAATTAAATTCAAGCGATGATATTGATTTTATTTTATTTTATTTTTCCATTCGAAACTGAATGCCTAAATTCAGACCTCTCTTATAATTCGTTTGTTTTGCCATGACATGATGCCCGAGGAAAATTGAGTAAGAATAATAATAGCGACTGATTAATCAATTTTCACAATTGCATACAACCAAAAGAATGGCTGTTAAAGACGAAGAAGGGAAATCGATATAAGATAATGGCTATGTTCAAGGACTTAGAAAATATTTATAATATATAAAGACGTTTCGTAAATATTGATACTAATTTATACGCTGATGTGTACATATAAATTCAAATCTAAATTTTATATACATATTTGTTATGAATACACGCTGACGGGCGCGCAGGATCGCCACATCAGTGATGTTATGACTTGGGATTATGACAAATTTCGGGGCTTTCCACATCATACCTTTTCACACAAGAGACCCTACCGAAACAATACTTATTCCGGCATGCGATCCTGAAGCAAAATTCACCTAGCGCATAAATACGGACATATAAATAACTGCCACTGCTGTTCTTGAAATACCAAACAACTAATCAGAAACACCAGACCTCACTTCCTCTTCAGCCAAGACGAGACAATAAGAGAACAAAATGAATGCTTGTCTTTTCCCTCTTAGGTCCAACATGCGGAAACACTCTCAGTGAACAATGCTTGACATAACAGTTAAGTAAATTCTACTTGTCGCCAGGCAAGTTTTCATCGCTTATGAAACGATACCTCACTAAAAAAAATAGTCATATTTTGTGTGATATTTTCAATGACATATTATCAACTTTCTATTTCAAAATGAAATATTTTCGTCTTTCTGATGTTTATTCTTATTATTATTCTCATCTTTTCAGTTTTCACCCCAACATTGAATTCCATTTTTTCTAGTCTACGTTATTTCTACGAACCGAACAAAATCGAACAAATTGATTAAAATTAGAAAGTTTCCGGGAAATACTCCGCCTCGATAGAGCAATATTTGCCCGAAAAATACAAAGTTTTTTTTTCCTTAGGAAAACGTGTGTTCATTTCAGTAGGAAGAGAAAAGAGTACCCATTGACTAGACTGGAATCTACCAGTACGATCTGATAACAAAACGGAAGTTATTTTACTTCCCTAGAAGAAGTATTTCTTTATTACAAAAGTAAACATATTTTCAAGACGTTGGTTATCTAATTTAACAATAAAGATTGATTTATTCATTTTTACTGGTTATTAGCACATTACATTTTATTTAATGCCAAAAAATAATTTTTAGATTCAAAGATATATATTTTAGATGATAATAGTTTAGTGATACAAATCTTACAATTAACCCATAGCTTGGGGAGATGAGACGGATTCATACTTTTTCCAAAATATTTATCCGTAAATGAATATAAGGAACCCAGCAAAAGTTGGGAGTCGTGTCCCCGATTAACAAGTCCCAACCATCATGCATTACAACACCTGTACATCCAAATATGCAGCAGATGATTTCTCAATCCCATTTAAGTAGTGACCAGAATCGACGTTGCTTAGCTTTGGTGATCATACGAGAATCGGAGTTTCAACGTGATATGGTAGTGAGCCTTTGATGATAAAGGTGATACTTATGATACGTTATGAATCATATGGAGTAGCAATGAAGCCAGAGTATTTCAAACAGACTGGAGGAAATCTCTAAGAAAAGATGAACAGAGCGTGAATAAAAGTGCGGGTGGGGGAAGTTTTTCTATTCTTAACAAGGAAATGTGTGCAAACACAACCAGTGTCGCCTGTTTTAGATATGAAATGTATAGTAACGCTTGGAATCTTCTTCATTCATATCATCTACCATCACATGAATTTTTCATTTCCGCTAAATTCAAATCTCTACTCAAAGGAATATGTTCTGAATTCAAGATTCGCGGAAACAAAAGACAAATCTATTGAGAGAAATAATTGAAGAACACTTACAAATCTGTAAGGCTTTGATCATTGGAATTCCAGCAGACGAGTATTGAGAAATGGAAAGTAATTGAAATGGGAATTGTTTTCACTAAAATAGAATTTATTAAACGCAACTTCTATAATAATAATTATAATAATAATAATAATACCCAGGAATATTATTCTCTTACAATTCAAATATTTTAGCTGCCATAAATTTGATCCATGTATTTGTTCTCTTTGTTATCACTGCTAGAAACCTCCCCTCCAAAATATATGGTTTTGCGATGCTAACTTTTAGTGTTTCCTATCTAGTTATTAGCTTTTTTATTATTATTATTATTATTATTATTATTACAACAAAAATCAGAGGAAATAATAACAATAATAATAATAATAATAATAATAATAATAATAATAATTGGAGCAAGGAGAAGCCTCTATGTACTTAGCAACTGGAGAAGGACATGGAATGTAGCATGCCTAAAAGAAGAAGAAAATATAAAAGAAAGAATACTACAGGCGTGTGTGTCTGCTATTGAATGCCGAGCTGATTTAAAAAAAAAAACAGAATATCAGCCATGGCTGTCTCCATATTTCAACATCCTTAATTGTACCAAAGTTAACATTAAGCGAATGGACGTCAAAACGAGAAGGTTTCTCACTTGCCACCGCATGCATCGCCCCAAATCTGATGTTGATCATCTATACGTTTCTAGATTCGAGGCAGGCAGAAGATTAGTTCAAATAGGACTGTCTTACAAAACTACAACAATCGGCTTTTAAAGATACCTGGTAGCTACAGAAGACTGGATGATGGTCCGTGTCAAAGGACATGAAAGAAGAAAATTTAATCAGTAGTAAAGGATGCCATCCAGTTCAAAATGGAGTTTCCAAATATACCCATGACACTAATGATTCTGATTCAGCCGAATTTAAAATAAACAAATAAAACTCTTTGTTATAATAAATTGGCTAAACTTGCATAAATTAAAAATATATATACCTATGAAGTCAAAAGGGACCTTATGCATAACAATTTATCAAATGCATTAGCTATACGGAGAAATAAATTCAACAATAACGTTTATCTAATGAATGAATGAAAGGAAATTTCTAGAGAATCCGCTATTAAATCTTATCAAAATATGTATCTGCGCCCCGGATTTTTCCAATATCTAAATTCTTGAAAGAATTACTACTTCCGCAAGCCAAAAAGATACATGTCTACCAAAACTTTAAAAAAATCAAAGAAAACGGTTAAATTCAGTACATCATGTTATTCATAATCCACAATAAATAAATTAATCCTAGCCCAAATTATTTGGCTGGGATTAATTTGTAGAAAACAATCGTTTATTGGAGACTGAATTGTATCACTACGTGTCCTCCATACTTTCCTTGACTTTTCCGTTATCCTGACAAAATTATCCTGACAAAAGTTTAAAATGTTGAAAAAGCTAGCACTTTTACTGTTGTATATAATTACTTATTACAAAATAAAATAAAATCCTTCCATTTTCCTTGATAACGTCCCTCAGATGACAAAACTGCTTACAATCAATATTTAGTCCTTTCTTCTCGCTTTCATTCAATAACATTTCAAATAAATTTTATAGATTCCTTTCTGTGTCAGCTATTAACACTGTGTCATCAGTGTATGTTATGTTATTAGAATTGTGGCCAGTAATCATGAAGTACTCTGAACTCTCTCAGTGTTTCCCCACTGAACAGGATTAATATGTCCGGAAAAAGAAACATCCTTGTCTAACACCCTTGTCTAATATTTTGTATATCTGCTGGCCATATTTTATACCTATATGTAGGTAGTTTGCTGCCAGTATAGGTTCTTGATTTTCTAATAGCTTTCCCAAATATGTCAAGGTTGCTAAGCATTTCCATCAGTTATTTTTGTCGTATTTTAACAAACGCATTTAGAAAATATATAAAACACAGGTGCATTTACTTTTACATTGCTCTCTCTGATATAATTCTGAGCATTCTTTGTTTTATTGTCTTTAACGGATCTATATTGTTCTTGTTCTATTTCCAGCTTAATTCGGGAACGCGTTATATTAGTCAGAATTAAGATAGTAAGATTTGTAATATGGCCCATTAGGATGCTTATATGGTGTAGTCCCCATTCTTTTATAGCTGGATTTATAAGCAGTACTATGAAAATCTATCTCCGTAAGAAAGTCGAATGTAATTTAGTATCAAATGTAATTGAGTTGAAGAAAATAATTTTTAAGAGAATTGATGAGCTTGAGCTAGGGATAGGAAAATAAGGACGTAAAAACAAAAGAATATATCTATTAAACGGATGGATTGTTGCTTGGAGAACCAAAATAGGATGATAAAGAGAGCCATAAACGTCCATGGCTCGAAGTTACCTGGCCAACAGGGAGAACTACTCGATATACTTACTGAATGAGAAGATTTCTGCATATGAAACCAACGTGTTCAAATTAGTCATACGCCCAAGCAAACAACAGTTATTGACTAATGAGACATTCTGCGTGTGTATGTGTGTGTGTGAGCGCGCGAGAGCGACCCTGTATGCCCATGTTAATATATATATATACGGTTGGTGTAATACATATAGAGTCAAGTGCGTTATACCAATATGAAATGTACTAATGCATCTCTTTTCCTCCCGGGTTTTGTTTTAAATATTAGGGCAGACTGTGATCTTTGGCGTTGCCTGGCACCCACTCTAACAGAATGATAACTTTGAATTAAAACCATGCTACTCAAACTCCTCTGGGCGTTCTTCTCATTGGATTCTGCTAGTTGATGTTCTGAGAGTGTTATTCATTTAATCAAATTGTCTATCAGTATCATAATTCTGAGTTACAGGCACTTTCTTATATGTAACAGAGGGATCCTGACCGATATCAAATTAAAAGTCATAATGCGTTTTTATATGTCCCTATGTGCATGGCTTCAGATATATTGTGAAAACACGGTTTAAATAGTCGAAGCGGAATAGACGGATGAATTTATAATTCCACTCGGTTCAAATCGATTTGCATGTGCTGCCATTGCGAACGCATAAAAAACAATTTTAGGTGTCCTAAGTATTGCCAAATATTGAGAACATGTCTCTTTCATTACAGGGAATATGACATTTTTAATATATATTTTCGACTATTTCCTTCAAATTATCTTCCGTGTAACATCGTATGCTATCTCAAAGATTACACTTCTTTAAATAGGTACCAGTAAAATCCATTCTCAAAGTAGTTTGCATGAGTTTTTCGAATTCCTGACACGATTACGTAACAAATAATAATAATAACTGCCCAATCGTATTCTAGCCAATCCCTATTTCAGACTCGTTCAGGCACATATGTGTTTGTTCAACACCCACAGAATCAACCTGTGGCTTATACTGCCATTATGCTGAGCAGGCCTTAGAGTTTCTGCTAGAGAGCGTGTTATCTAGCATAAGCAACAATCTGAACAACGACAGAACACTCAAACACTCGGTCACAATGACTTGTACATACGTGCTAGCACAGCTATCGACAGCACCCAAGTGTTCCGTATACCCAATTTCACTTACAAGGCTTGGGTCAACCCGAGGTTCGGTTTTCAGTGACTTTTCAAAAGTTCTGCATACTGGAATTGTCGTCCTCCATACCCATATCATCAGGAAGTCTCCTTCCTGACAAATAAAACGTGGTGAGATTTGACTCAAAGTCTCATGACCAGAAAGCGAATGTTCTTTTAACATTTAGTTGTATTATTTAAAAATAAATAAGTTGTAAGTATAAAGAATGAAATACGTAGGAAAGAAATTGTTCATGAAGTTCCAATGTCAGTATTGTTTGCAGAATTTGTTTATTTTTGTGGTCTGGCCGTAATTATTAAAAAAATTATAAATGTAAATAAAATATAAGTAAATATAAATAATAGTAAATAAATATAAATGTAGTTGTAAATAAATAAAATTTAATAGCTGTAATAAATATATTACAAATAAAATAAATATATATATTAAATGTATATTAAATTAAATATATTAGATGAAATTAATTAAGTTAATTAATTAATTAAACTGAATATATATATATATATATATATATATATATATATATATATATATATATATATATATATATATATATATATATATATATATAAAAAAGAACATTGAAGAAGCGACAGGATGTTTCATGCTGAATGCGAATTTGACTCGAATCCGAGATTCGAGGCCTGACGATTGCGCCTAGCATGAAACAGCCTGTCGCCTCTGATTGTTGACTTCAGTGTTCACTTTTATATTTATATTTACATTCACCCTATCTCTGATATTGAGCACTTTATTCCCTAAATATAGCACACCTTAAAACTCTATTTATTTACACACACAAACACACACACACACATACACACACACGCACACACACACACACACACACACACACACACATATATATATATATATATATATATATATATATATATATATATATATATATATATATATATAGTGGACATTGAAGTCAACACTCAGAGGCGACAGGCTTTTTCATGCGAAATGCAATCGTCAGGCCTCCTGGAGATTGCGTCTAGCATG
Organism: Acanthosepion pharaonis; assembly: GCA_903632075.3. Lineage (NCBI taxonomy): Eukaryota > Metazoa > Mollusca > Cephalopoda > Sepiida > Sepiidae > Acanthosepion > Acanthosepion pharaonis. Next base: position 2,544,921 of record CAHIKZ030000355.1, on the reverse strand, counting down.
AAACAACCTGTCGCTTCTGAGTGTTGAATTCAATGTTCTCTTTTATATCTATATTTACATACGCTCTATCTCTGATATTGAGCACTTTATTCCATAAATATAGCACAACTTAAAACTGTATTTCTTCATATATAAATATATTATAAATAAAATGTAATAAACAAAATAATATAAATAAATGTAAATAAATATAAATGTAAATAAATATAAATAAACGTAAGTAATGTAAATAAATACATAAGCATAAAGTATAAAATAAAGTTACAAATGTAAATCAACTTTATAGCAAAATCAAATTTATTTCTCAAAATATATAAGCATTAATATTAATTACTTGATGCATAACATTTTATTTTATAAAATATATTTTTTTAAATACTGGCCTATATATACCTAAACAGATTTTAAATTGTTAGTCAACACGTTACTATAGATTCTTTGTAAAAATGTTAAGCAGGTGTTTTTTTTACCATTGAACAGATTAATTTGCATTTTTTTTATTTGTCCTTAGGTCAGTTACCTTATCTTTACAGTTGCCCTAAAATAAGCTTGCAATCATCTAGTTATTTATAAGAATGACCACTACGTCCCAAGAGTAGCACAAATTCTGTTTAATATTTAAATATTTTACGAGCATTTATTGCAAACAGTTCTCACTAATTCTCAATTTTTTGCAACATTGGCTTTTATGAAACGAACTTAACGATAATACCATTTCCTGACTGAAAACTGGTTACCAAACTAGCTTTATAAATAATTACTACTGGGGTAATATCCACTATCCCATAATTTTTCCTCATTTCGATCAGATTATAGCCTTTTTGCCTTATAAAAATTAAGCACTACGCCTTAGAACAATTAAACTCTTAACGTCTCCATCTCAGAACCATAAGTCTCCCCCTTAGGTGAATTTAACCGTTCGCCTTAGACCAATTAGATTCTCTTCCTTAGATCAGTTAAACTCTTCGTCTTAGTAAAAGTAAACTATTCACCTCAGATGTATTAGACACATCGCCTTAGATAAATTATGCATTGCAATTTAGAATAATTAAATACTTCACTTGAGAAAAATTAAACATTTTGCCTTAGGAGAATTAAATATTTTGCCTTAGAAGAATTTAACTATTCAACTTAGAAGGATAAGACACTCCACCTTAGATTAATTAGGCTGTTCGCCTTAGAAGAATAAGGCTCTTCACCTTGGAAGAATTAAACATTTCCCCTTAAATGAATTAAACCCATCGACTTAGATCAATTAGACAACTCACCATACAAGAATTAGGCTCTTCGCCTTTGGTCAAATAGACTATTCAGTTTAGATCAATTAGACTCTTCGGCTTATAAGAATTCGACTATTCACCATAGAAGAATTAAACAAATCCCCATAGAAGACTCCACGCCTTAGATGTTAGACGATTCACAAGAATTTACAAGATTTACAAGAATTAGACAATTCGCCTTAGAGTATTTAGACTTTCTAGATTCTTGAGAACCTTCGCCTTAGAACAATTAGTTGCCTCCCTCTACAATTTCTCACCTTAAACTAGCTACAGGCCTCGCCTAGAATAAGTTAATTTCACATAACGGCTTTTATAGATGTCATCTGCAGTATTGCACATAAAATGATGAATTGATTCAAACAAAAATCTGAGACTCAGTTCTGACATGCGGCAAGTGTTAGGATTATAATTAAATAATCTATTACGTGTGACTAATTCGTTTATTACTGGCACACGTGCGCTTCTAGCAAACATTGCTTAGTACGAATTCTCATTATGCTCAATTATTTGACAAGCTCATCTGGAAACAATTTCTCCTGCAGTCTTTTCGATTCCAAATTTGGATTTGTTACTTGTAACCTTGTGACAGTCTTGGGCCCAGCGAATTAAATGTCAAGTCAGCTTGATAAATTGGTTAATATTATATATTCGATTAAACTTCGGTTTCGGAAACAGTTTGCTTTTTTCCAGACGTTATAATTGTCAGTATTGAACTAATGATCGTAGTTTCCCCCTTGAATCATATATATATATATATATATATATATATATATATATATATATATATATATATATATATATATATATATATATATTCCTTAATACCGTTTGCCTTGTTGTAAAATGTTTTATCTTGAACGATCGTCTTCTGAGGTCAGATTTTTTGCCTTCAATTACGTTATTTGTTAACCCCAGAAAACCTTTCCTCTCTTGTGAAAGAACATTGAAAATCTGAAAAGAAGCTTTTGCTTCAATATGATAAAAGACACTATGCCGGCGATTTAGTGTCTGGGAAAAAAAACTTATCTTGAAATTCAATGAAATTCAACAGTGTCTCAGCATCAGCTGCCAATTTAGCAAGAAAAGTTTTTATGTATAATTTATCTTCGCATACGCACACACACGCTAACACACACAGAAATTTATACGTGATTTAGTATATACAGGGAGTATCAAAAATATTTCTACAAACGACGCCGGCGTGTTTCTGAAACCAAAACAAGGATACTAGCACATGCCAGTTTACCTAACCTTGTATTCCTCAGAGGCTACACATATACGTACTGACCAGATTAGATGTTGTTGAACTTCAGTGAGCATATGAGAACTGGTGTTTAATGTAATATGCTCGTATGCCAATTTATGTATGCCTCTTGGAAAATATTAGTATCAGTAAATATGCTCTGAACTTATATTAATTATCGGGTTTATTTAGCTAATTTTATTTTAAAACATTTTATTTCACTGTAATTGTATGTTGGATATTTTAGCGTAGATTAAAACTATTAATATATTGTGCATTTGAATTGTGCATATTGAATTTAGTTTTGAGGAATATTTTTGTTGCATTATGTTTTTTTTTTTTTTATTACTGATATAGCGGTATGTAGAGATTAGATTGGGGGGAAAAGATAAATTTGAACGCTCTCCGGAATAATATAATGGCATTGATAAAACGTGTCAAAAGTCGTCCGCGAAATTTCGTCTTCCATCTTGATTGTTGAGATTCAGATACTCACATAAATATGTGGATTTTAAGAATAATCGGCGTAAAGTGAAATAACTCCCACTACAAATATGAAGTGTTGGAAAAACATTCTACTGTATCATGATAGATGCTTTGATATCTGACTTCCATACATGGAATAATCGCTCAAAAGACTTTATCTCTTTCTCGGGTTACAAAAATTGGCATTTTATTTAATGATGAATGTAAGACGATTACATCCCCGCAAAAACCCTTCATATTAAAGCCTTATTGTCATTAATTTTGATTAAAAAACGAATTAGAATAGCGAAAGATGCCATCCAAATTTTAAACAAAGTATTAAGAAAAAGAAAATTTTCGTTAGAAACAAAAAAAAAATAGAGAAAAGTTATGTAATAACATTTGGAAATGAATGATGGAAAATATCCTCAGAAATGAAGACGTTTTGACGTAACAGAAATATACTTCTATAGAAGGATATTGAAAATACCATAGACTAAACAACAAGTTTTAGAAAAGATGGAAGCAAAAAGAGTGCTTATACTTAGAATCTAAAAAAGGATAGTTTTCACAAGAAAGAAAATGATCATGGAGAATTTGACATTCACAAGACATATAGAAGGCTATAGAGATACAGACCAGCTGTGAATTACCTGTCTAACGTATAAAAACATACAATTGTTTGAATCAAGCCGTGTGTATTAGTGTATTGCGTAGTAATGACTAGAAAATAGTCTTCTCCACAAACTCATAGATAACTCGTACAGATCCTTGTTAGGATTTGTTTCTTACCAATAAAATAGGCCACTTCCCGGTTTCATCCGCTATAATTTTGTTTCCTTGTGTCTTGAGGTCAGAAAGCTACAATCACTTAACCGTATCTCATTCTGGACTTAGAACATTTCTTATTTTGCAAACTTTTTCCCTTATGTCTACATTTTGCCTAGCTTGGTATGGTATATATACAATGGCCGATGAAAACCTGAAGGGTTTGAAAAAGCCATAACATGTTTGTTTTCATTCTTTTTTATTGTATGTTCTTCTGTGGGCTATAGAGCATGCTTTGGAGATTAAAATGTGTGCGTATGATATCCAGGCAACGTGTAAAACTCATTGAGTTTTCCTATTCCAATGAAAGATTAATTACTCAAACTCAGAGAAAATACCGGCAGCATAGTAATGTCCGAGTATGTCCTAGCGATAAAAAAAATTCGGAAAATAATCACCCGTTTTGAAAGAAGCGGATCAGTCGTCGAAGAGGTCATAAGCGCACAGTACGCCCTGACGCAGCAGTGGATGCTTTTGAGCACAGTGCCATTAAGAATCCATCAGCTCCTGCCCGTCATCACGAGGCCCAAATAGGCATCGCGAGAATATCGCTTCCTACTTGATTTAAAAATGTTTCCACACAAATAGCCAAAACATTACTCCCCAAAGATACTGATTTGTTTGTGAAATTTATTTTCGTTTCATATCAATCGGTCTTTCGTTGGACAACCTGTATATTGTTTGCTTCATATTATTTGCTCTAGGCTAGTCTTTCTTTCATTACTGTACATTGGAAACTTTGTCAATTCCATTTGCTGATCATTTTTGCCAATTGCATTTAACCATGCCTAAGTAATCAACAGTAACTAATCAGAAGCCGTTGATCGTAGCACGGAATCATGTCATAGAATTCGAGCGTACTTATCTTGGTCAACTACAGACAACAACTGATTATCCGCTCTTTTAGGGGGAATATAACAGCCATGGATGAAGTGTAAAACACAACTTGGCTCAAAAGATGGTGAAGATCCACAAATATACTATAAACCTTACAATTTGCGTTGACGAAGTTGTTTGAGAATCGCTTGTTTTGTGAATAGTTCTCACTGTAACCAAACCTTTGCCAATAAATCATTCTCCAACGTTAAATAACACAAGTGGGATTGACATTGTTAAACAAACTGTAATCTTCCGCCGTATTGTTTTTGAGAAAAATTTCGATTTAAAAATGCTTCTTTAGTTAAAAGAGAAAGGTGAATATGTATAGACATTGAATAACTTGCAAAATAATCCATGATAGATTTGATTCCATTGCTTGCATTTCTTGTCTTTTAGCAGTTATGCTGCTATAAAAATTTTGGATACTGAAAACAGTGACGTAAGTAACAATAACAAAAACAGTGCGAGATCAGCTTTATTCAGTCTCCAGAAGATGAGGATTTAAACTTAAAACATAAAACATTATATTTGAATATTTGCGTTCCCACATGTATTATTTTAATATTACATTACATGTCTTGTTAATTAGACGCTGATTTCAGTATTTAAATAAACAAGAATATCTTCCCATGCTGGAATAACAAGTATATGTACTACTAATAGCATTAAGACATAACATAGGAAAAAATCGATGGTTTTTAAAAAACAGTTTGTTTACATAAGGAAATAACAGATATAGACATCAAAATGCTCCAACGGGAAATGTTTCATTCTGAAATAGAATAAGTGAACCTTGATTTGCCGTAATGGTTACATGTGGCTTGACGGTAAAACACGACTGAGTTGAAATCTCTCAAAAGTAATAGGAAATAAACATTCGCTTTCTGTTGAGCGACACTTCCGAAATCGACGATGTGATACGTTAATGTCAGAGATCTCTTCTCAAACACGGGGACTAAGTAAATAAAACTTTTCTTAAGAATCATAAAAAGATATAGCGTGTACTCATTAATATGAATAAAAGAAAAACTTTCTGAGTGGTCGTCTTACGCTTTAAAAAATCATAAGATGATCAAAGTAGTTTTAACCTCATTCAACAATTATATCTATCTATCTATCTATCTATCTATATATATATATATATATGTGTGTGTGTGTGTGTATGTGTGTGTGTGTGTGTGTGTGTGTGTGTGTGTGTGTGTGTGTGTGTGTGTGTGTGTAATTTTATTAAAAATATTTTGCATCGCAACACGGAAATTTCTATGTTTGGGAATATAAAACTGTTCCATTGTCAAGTGATGACGGGTAACTTTTGATGAAAATGATTTAATTTTGAAAACAGAATGTTAATTTACTTATGAGTTAAGAAGGGGTGATGAACAAGATCGCAAAATTTTTATTGCTTTATCTTCTTTGACCAATGAAAAGACACGTCAAAGCTATACCCGAAATTGTAATAATGTGTTTTAGGGTGTGTTTTATTTAGACTTGTCTGGATGAAACGTCGTTAGTTGACATGGCATTAACGTTCATCCGATTAATAATATGATTTTAATGACAAAGAAATGGGTATTCAACAAAAGGTTAATTTTAGGATTCTATTTTTTTTAGAATTATTATTGTTTATACCTTAGAAGTCTCTTCAAGGTGATTCTAGTAGGATTAAATCAATTTTATATATTATATCATTTTCATCCTAAAATACTATAATTATTTAATTGGCCATAGCACATGGTAATATTAAACTAAAACCAAGGAATTAAATAAATATAATAGGTACTATTATATACAATACAATAATAATAATAATAACAATGGATGTATAATAGTAACACGTAGTCATTTTTAAGATAAATTCTATTAACGAGATTTCAACATTTGACAGTGCTTGCATATTACGGTCACTTTGTATCATTGATTTAACAGATAACTGCTTAATAATATGTAGTTTTCCATGTAGAAACAGGGGATATGGGTCATTTAATGTCTTACAAATACTTTTTTTATTTTCCATTTTATTGTGTGTGTGTGTGTGTGTGTGTGTGTGTGTGTGTGTGTGTGTGTGTGTGTGTGTGTGTTTATGTTTATTTCTTTTACACACCAGAAATATTTTTGGGACGGGATATTCGGTTTCGGTGTCTATAGTTATTAAAAGAAGAAATTTCTTGCTACCAACATATTTCGTATTTTTTGTCTTTTAATAAACAATCGACCTAACTACATTATCTATCTATCTATCTATCTATCTATATATATATCTATCTATCTATCTATCTATCTATCTTTAATCTAAGAAGTGTATTTTGCAACAGAAAAATGTCCGTATTATATTAAGAACTCTGATCTTATATGCAAAATCAGTACTCCAGTATGTCAATGAATGACATAATATTCTCAAACATCAAGAACAGACTTGAATCTATAGAAATGTAGTTCTACAGAAGGATGGTGAGGATACTATGAAATTAACTTGTGAGCAACCACGAACCCTTAAATAAAATGGAAACACAATTAAACTTATGCTTAATATCGCGTACACACAAGAAAAACTGAAATGTAAAACAACGTATGTTACCTAGATATGTTGAATCAATAGATGTAGCAATTTTTAGGAGATATAACAATAAGACAACATTTATTAAGTGCCATAAAGGACAGGAAATTGTGGACAGCCATGATCACCAACGTCACACGACGAGAAGAAGAAGAAGGAAGAGGAGGAAGAGGAGGAGGAGGAGAATAAGTTTTATTCCTGGTGTAATCCATATCTTGTCGATCCGGCTTTGCATTCATTTGCTCTGCTGAAGATTTTGACTTTGACCTCCGGAGATTTCCTGCAATTATCCTTCAATTCATTATTTTCCATGGAAAGTGTTTATCCTTTTACTATTTTTAAATGATGAAAGTATTTTTTTATTTTCCCAATATTTTAATAAATAAATAAAAATTAATATGAAGAAATAAATAACCAAGAGCAATCTACATTGACGTTGTGATATTGAAACGAACGCATGAAAAATCGAAAAAAATAATTTTCAGAAAAAGCCAAAAACATGGAAATCATTCTTTGAATGCCAAAAGCTCTTCGAATTCGGATAACCTAAGTGTAGAGGTGATTCTGAAAAACAAGAGAATAAAGATAAACAAATAAAATTCTGAACAAATGAGAAATTTGTTTGTCTTTAATAGAAGTGGAATAAAAAAACAATCGTAATCATATATATATATATATATATATATATATATATATATATATATATATATATATATATATATATATATATATAGATAGATAGATAGATAATTGGAAGTAAGAAGGACACGTCAAAATAGTCTGCCTAAGATCCCAGATAAGAAAAAAAGTGTTCAATACTATTATAAATCGCAGAAATTTAATATAATTTAAGTCAAAATGAATCTGGTATTCGTGGTCGGTCATTGTTCCACTCGAAAATTAAATTTATATATATATATATATATATATATATATATATATATATATATATATAAAAAATGTAAGAGAGTTCTATCCCTTTAATTGAAAAAAGTATTACATTCAGAAATTTTCGCATCATTATATAGAATGAGTTAATATTCAGAGAGTTGTGTCCTTCAAGTGTAAATGTGTGACAGACATTTTCACATTTATTATATAGATGAGATGTTTAAAAGCAAGAGAAATGTGTACGTTTAATTGAAAAAGTGAGACACACATATTATATCATTTATTTGATATATATATATATATATATATATATATATATACGAATAAATTGTGATTGGAAAAATATTTAGCCCAACCCACTTCATGCTAGGCGTCACCGCCCCCAAAAAACATACACTTTTAACATCATCATGTATAAATAATTCACCAACTTACATTGGGAATATTATCTACAATAAATTCCGATGCCAACGCTGTAGACAAATAATCACTGATGGCATTTTCACAACCCCTAGGACACCCGAAGTATTCAAACCGCCAGCTCTGAATTGCGACAGTTCAAGTTTTATATATTTTACATTATATATCTTATATACTACTAAAAAATCCAGGTCGGTCTTTGTTCCTCTCATAAAAACCAAATTGGATCAAGTGCTGGACAACTAGGATGAAGGTGTGAATCGAGGAAAATATGATCCATTGAATGATCTATCTCTCAGCATCTTCTAACTTATTTTGTATATTGTGGACAAACGATCTTGCAACTTTGAGTAAATGTGCAATATCCAAATCGCTATGATGAGCCTTGAGCAAAGGAAATGTTGGATGGCCTTTTTGATATACATCTGGAAAGAAGACTTCCAAAACTATTCAACCATCCAATAGAAGAAAAGGCTGTAATCAACTGATATATAAATAGTTTTCATGCAATTGTGAGAGAAGAAAAGGAAAAATTAAATTTAGATGACATTATACAAAATGTTGGGAAAGAAATGTAGAAACTGTCGAACTACTACTCATGAGAATAAATCGATCCATTGCAATGGCTGAATAAGGATTCATTAAATACGATCGCCCCACTAGATTAGAATTCTAGCCTAGATTAATCATCATTTATTCAGTTAATGCAGATGCGATCCTTCTGACAATTCTGATTTATGGTGAGATTCAATGCAGAATGATGAAACGGCAGACTTTCTTTTATTTTACATCAATGGTTAAATAAGAAAAACCTGCAAGACAGCAGGTGGTTTGAATTCAGAGTTTTTCTTCACCTAGATTGGTTGCCAACAAAGGCTATAAGGCCTAGTATTCGCTGCTTTTCATATATAGCTGATGGGAAAAGATGGATATATACATTTAACACCGAAGTGAAAACAATGAACTCGACTTGAATTCAAATTTGGCTCTCCGATTCCTCAATCGAAGACGCTATCCTTTATTTCACCGTTCTTGGATTATTAATATAATCAATATTACAGTTTTCACAATTTTCTGCTTGACTTCTAGAATAAATTCTGATGTTCTCACTTTATCAAAACGTGCAGAATGTCGTTTTACGTTTTGATACAAACATTGGGAAACTGTCAGCATCTTCTATCTCTTTTCGTATCTTGTGGACAAACAATCTTGCAACATTGAGAAAACGTGCAATATCGAAATCGCTATGATCAGCCTTTAATACCATAATCACAGCATGTCTTTTCATTTCATTTGTTATCATAGGATTTACCATTCTTGATTTCTGAAAAATAAAAGCATTAGTTTGTGGGGAGCAGTAT